>VXBW01005683.1:1391296-1482741 GCA_013400375.1 Thinocorus orbignyianus
GTTTACTTACTGAGATTGACAGCCACTACTTCCCCCCCACACCTACCCCCCTCCCGCCCCCAATTTTGTTTTAAAGGATCCATCTCTCTGGTTGAGCTTTTGCTGTAGGAACACCAACCCAAGCAGCATCATTCCTGTCAGGAAAGCTGTAGGTGAAGCCACGTTATCCAGAGCCCCCTTTGCCTGACAGGGGCTTCACAAAGGAAGGTCGGTCGGTCACCAGGTACCCATTGCACAGGGGAGGACGCTGAAACTCACGCAAAGCCTCTGGCAAAAGTGGAAATGAAACCTCGGGCTGTGATCCTGCATTAAATCCCGTCTGGATCTGCCCGCCTGGAGCTCCTTGCAGGCAAGCAGTCTGGGACCAGACCGGTGAAGACGTCCTCTCCTCCTGCCTGCTGTTATGGCAGGGCCCCCAAAAANNCAAAAAAGCTGCCTCTCGCTGCTGCTGGTGCCAGCCCAGACCTCTCCCACCACAGGATCTGATCGTGGCAGGGCTTCACACTCAGCTGCTCCTGTTCAAATGTCTGGATGAGGAGGAGGAAGAGGAGGAGGCAAGAGGTAACTTTTATTTGGGGAGTTCAGTGAGAGCCAAGTGCTCCCATCAGCCTGGCCCCAATTCTTGGGGTGCTCAGAGGATGCCCACGCTGGCAGATAAAAGCGGGCCAGGGAACGAGCTGTTGACCAGCTGATGGAGCAGGATGGCCGTGTCCACACTGCGAAGGAGTTGATCCTCAGGTTCCCGTGGGCCTCCTTGTTTGCGAGGTATCTTCAGTGTTTTGCATGATGTTTTTCCCCGCTGAAAAAAAATAAAAAAACCTGCCTGAAATAACAGGAGGGCTGTCTCATGGCCCATTTGCATTCTGTTTACAACATGAAGCTGAAGATACGTGTTAAATGTGTCTGGGAGTGGCAGGCAGGGCAGGTGGAGGTGGCTGAGGGCACGAAGTTGGCTGGGACAGCACTGGAGGACTGTGTACAGCAGAGGGAGCAAAACCTGCTGCTGGCTCATCCCTGCTTCATCTTGAGAGTGATCCCGTGACCAACCACCACCGAATCTTTGAAAGAAATGGAGCGGTCTCCATCTGGACCACTAGGGAAATCCAGGCCAGAGCTTCTTGCCCCTCTTTTATTTAGCCATGGAGACCTTCAGGGTTTGGCTCCAGGCACCGAGTTGACAATCTCGCGTTTTCTTGAAACACATTTCTGGTCTTTGCTTTTCTGCACTGCCCTCTTCATGTGGAGAGGCATTATCTGCTTGCCAAGGCTACTGGTGCTTCTGATCCCAGCCTGCTTTCTTGCCCTGCATCAGAGTGGCAGCCATGGGGCCCCATTTCAGAGCCATGAAGAAGATGCAGAAAAGTGTTGGAGAAGAAGAGAGGACAAAAACAGAGGGGAGGAGCAAGCTGCTAAAGTAACCACCTTTGCTTTTTATCATTGCATTTTTCTGCAGCATAGCTCCAGGTTAGCCACAACACCCTCAATTTCCTCGACTGTGAAATGGGGGCAGTCGTACCAACCTCTGCTGCATGAGACTGCACTGGTGGGTTCTTCTACTTCTTCGTTTCATCCTGAGCTGTGCCATCACCCTTAGGTCTGCGTTAATTCCACATCCATCAAAGCTGGTATGACACAGGAGCTTAAACCGTAAACCAAACTCCCTCCTCACCCCTTTTGCCAGAAGAGGAGAGGAAGGAGTCTGTGGAGGGCTCAGCAGGACTCAGTCTGTGTGGCCTGGATGTGGAAGTGGCATCTCCTGGCCCTGTGGCTGGTAGGTGGAGCACAGAGAGGGATGCAGGAGCAACCGAACCTGTGCTGACATACTTACTCGAATGCAAAAGCTGCATGCCTTCAAAGCACAGGTTATTCTGCTTCTTTTAGGGGCAAGGTGCTGAACTTGATGGACTACTTGGCTGGCCCAGGACTACAATTCCTGATTGCCTTTCAGGTTCAGTAACGCCAAGGATGTGACAGATTCTCAACTGCTGATAATGCATCCAAAGACAGGAAAACAAATGGTGATATTTTCACCAACTAGGAGTATTCAGGTCTTACATACTTTTAAATGTTGCTGCCAAATGAGGTCACAGCACATTTGGTAAACAAAAACCAGCCCCAACAGGTCCTGACCTCGGCCCAGATTGGCTGCTAAGACCTGGTGCATGGAAGAAGCTCACAGTGTGTGGGCAGACAGAGGGAGCAGGGGTTCACCTTCCTCCTTGGCTCACGCAGGGGCCTCCCTGATAGAGGGGTGTTGGGGCGTATGATTTGAGATGGGGGATACCACCTTCTTGCCATCGTCGCCAAAACAGCATCCATACAAGTGATGCTACACCCTTGGTCATCTAACGTGATTCTGTGGAGGGACCATACCTGCTGGAAGCCATACACTGGCCGCATGGCCACAGCAGGCCCAGGGCAAGGTCGATCTGTGCAAGAGATCGTGCTCTGCTCCATGCAGACCTGAGACCACAGGATGTGTCACTAAAATTTTGAAGCCACAGAGACTTTCCCACTCTAACAGGCTTCTCTTGGGAGAGGGTGATGGACCAGTGATGGAAAAGCACGTTTTAATGTCTCATCTTAGGATTTTTCATCTCTCTATTTGCATATTTGGGTGTACCATAAAAGCACCCATAGTCTAGGTGTAAGTACACAGTGCACCCAGCCTTGTCAGGGATCATCATATACCACCAAGGCAGCAGCATCCTCAGCTACATCCACCACAGCTTCCAGTTGATGGTGGCCCAGACTAAGCCTGGGAAAGGAGAGGTGACCTTCTCACAGCACTGGGCTGGCACTCAGGGGGGCTCATTTCCACTTCTACCCCACATACACAAATCTTGGTGGTCTTGGGCACATCACTCATCTCTCCTGAAAGGTATGAGGTGTTTGACTGATGTATCTCAGGGGACTGCTGGTAACAACCCCTGCCTTATACCCAACTGCAGAAGTAGCAGCAGGAGTTACTGTTTCTTGCTGGAAATAATGAGAGTCTGAAGGTTTTTTCCTTTTTTTCTCTTTTTTCTTTTTTTTAAAGTTAATACAGATTTTGGAGGACAAGGTACAAGAAGGAAGGCAGGTGAGTTTTAAAACATAGCTGTTGGACACCACTCCCATTTTAGGGGGATTTCACGAATGGACAAGAGGTGTCCTTTGATGTCTCAGAGCCAGAAAAGCTACGGTGGCATCACCTCCTCGTCTCTGCTGCCTCTGCCAGGCCCCATCTGTGCCAAGAGTATGTGAAGGGCAATGCCAGAGGTGTCTGCTACTGAAGTACAATTTCTTCCTTCTCCCAAAGAAAGCTGAGGGGGTTTGCAGCTCCCGGCTTTTTTAGCTCATTGTCAATCCAGTGCAATTTTTTCAGAAAAGCTGAGCCTAAAAAAACACCATTCTAATAAAAAACTGCACAGTACATTAAGAAAACAAACAGCACAATAAGTAAAACCAGAAAAGAAAGGCTGTAAGCACACAGGGTGAGCACGTCGCCTTCAGTGACAACCTTTAATACCTGTTTGCCTTCACGGAGGAGCTTGAAGGCAGCATGTTGTTAACAAGAATCAGGCCCCAAATCTTTCCCATTAAGCAAAGCAAAATATTTTTGTAAACACCAGGGGAAGGTTTCCCAGTGAAATATACACAGATGTTTTCTTTTTAAATGTAAATCAGTGCGGGAATGGACAGTTTAATTAAAAGCAAAATTATTAGGTAAGTGCTGAGGGAATTTACTTTATTTGCTGGATACACTCACATATTTTTACTGGTGAGTCAATTGCAATTTTTAATTTCTTTCCTTCTAATACGATCAACTCCAAGACTAGACACTATGATGTGGAATATTTGGGGGAGGATTTTTCCATGGATAGCAAGAATGTCTGCTCTGTGTGCAAGTTGTGGGCACTCAGGCAGCCTGCAATGGTACACCCATTCCAAGCCTTGCGTCTCTGCTAATCATTAGCAAACACTCGATAGAAGCTGCCTCCACAGCATCACCTGGAGAAAATCCTGTCCCTTGTGACTGGGATTTTGGGTCACTGCTAGCAACTGAAACACGTGGGCTTACTGCTGGCTGGGATGCTGAGGGAAAGGGGCTACAGTGTTAACTGACTTTACACCCTGCTGCTGCTCTGTCTCTGAAGGAAGATTCAGCTCCCTTCTGGACCACCCATCCCTCCACACAGGGCCCTTTTCACAGGCAGATGTTTTGCAGGAGACCCCCATGCCCCTTCCCACCAGCCTGCACCTCCCTCTTCATCACGACAAACGATACAGACCGGCTCCTAAGCACATCAGGAAACAGTCAGCGTGCTGTACTGGGACCATGACTGCTTATTTTTTAATGTTCTGGATAAAGGCCCTTATCTTTGAATGCATATGGCAAACGCACTGCATACTTGAGTGGGGTTAGAGACTGATGGCCCTGTCATAGCTGAAGTCCAAAATAAGACCATAAAAACCCACAGAAAAATTATCCCTTGCACCAGCGAGTGGGACTCTATAAGAACACAGATATTTTTACTCAGTCTGAACATCAGTGGCAAACACAGTGCAGCTCATGTGATGCAAATGCCTTTTTCATGGGGTAACAATTGGATTTACAGTGCAGACATACAGAGGGATGAGGCTTAATTCCCTCTATGAAACCAGATGATGCTGATATAACCTCAGTGGCTTTAGTAGATGTACCCTGATATAGACAGGAGTGCGGCAATGAGAAGCAGGACAGATGTTGGTAAAACGCTTTAGGTACCATGGATGGAAGAAAGGTGCGATGAAAAGCGCACAGTCTGATTAGTGCTCCAGGGAAGGCAGAGATCTGGGTCACCTCATCCATGCCTACCACCGCATCAGATCACATTTCTGAACCTTGCTTCCCCATCAGGAATATCGCTGAAATAAATGCCGTGAAAATGATGTGGCCTCTCTGTTTGAGGGGTTAAACACAATTTCCCATCATCGAGCTTTTGCAGTTGGCTCAGGTATTGTCGTCAGGGTCTTGGATCCTTTTCTTCTTATTATTAAAAAAGAAACTTTGAAATATATATATATATAAAAGTGCTTATCAGATAATGAAATTCTAGCTGTGGTCAAGTCTTTCAAACAACCAGGGCCATGAATTAATTGGAAGTAATTATAGTCTTTTCTGAAGTATAATTTTTAGGGTATTTTTTCCCCTGACATTTGCAGTGTGGAAATTAAAAATAAAACGGTGTCAGAATCACGAGATTTCAATCTGTCTTCAAACAATAATGTGGGCTAGTGTCAGAGGTTTGTCCTTGGCTGGAAGGAGGAAAAATTCACTGGAGAAAAACCTCCTGGTGAAAATCACCAACAGCACCTAGTTGTGCATTTGCTGTGCTCAGAAATTCCTGGGAGACTCCTGCTTCCCAGAGCTCCCTAGAAACCCTCCTACCTCTGCTGCAGTGGGAAAGGGCACATCATCAGTACCTAGCTCTTGAGAGCACCGCATTTGTGATGCAGGCTTTGTTAATTATTCCACTGGTGAGGCTGTACTGAGAGATACACTTAAAGCAAGGGAAAAAAAAAGCCCATTCTACACAACGAAGATTAAATTTAGTCCTTATATCCTGCTGAAAAGAACTTGAAGTGTAACAAAGTTACTTCTGTATTTCCACCTCTCCCAATATTTCCCCAATTTTTAAAGAAATTTTTTGAATGATCCTCTTCTAAATTTTGCACTGATGTCAATTCATAATTCCTCAGCTTCCTTTGGTGAAACCACCTGTGCTTCCCTTTAACACCAGCTCACACATTCCCTCTTACCCAACCTGCCATTCCCAAGGGAGGGACAGTCTCTGCCAACAGAAACTCAACCTTTTTGGTGGCCGGTGGCATTAGCAGGGCCCCACAGGCAGAGTCCCATCTGCTACCAGCCAGTGCAGCTCTACTGGTACCAGTGATGCTATTATGCCCACGGACAGATACACATCTCTAAACACAGCCACTTGGAAGGACATTTTGGCCAAGCCTTTTAAATCAGCTGCTCTGGGCTTCAAATGATTTCTGTAGGGATGCATACACACACACGAGGAATCGTCTTGCACTCCGAACCCTGTGCTTCCGGAACGGAAATTTTATATTTAACACTCATTTTAAATCCATTCCTGAACACAGGTCAAAGGGCAAGGAGGAAACTGTTGCAGATGAAAGGGCCAACATATAAAAAAAAAAAAGTCACTTACAGGCAGGCTGTGATTATAGCACTGTGTAAAGTGCCTGTAGAGGATTGTGTGAGGGATTCTCTGTTCTAGAAAGTGTGCTGTATTTTTGATGAGGCATTAGGTGAGGTCCCCCATCATTATAGACTCGCTGGAGTTATTCACCAGCTGAGTTACAAGCCAAATTCCCACTGGGCAATGCTTGCCTAGCACGTACGTACCCCCACGCACGTATCCCACCTCACTGCTTACCTTTATTTATCCCATTCTCCACACTCCATCTTAAAAAGACCCACTGCAGAGCCTCAGTGGCGCAGAGCAGCTATGTTTGGTCTCAGACATGACTTCAGCAGCAAGGGAAGGGAAATTCCTCTGCCCTTCAGCCTCTGAAACAGCCATTTCAAAGAAAGGTATCAGGAGAGTAATGTTAATTATTTTATTATACTGGAGGTTATGATAAGGGAAAAAAAAATTTTGCAGACTGAGGTAAAATTGTGGTCAGGCTGTACAAGACAACTCAGTGGCTTTAAAGTAATAAAACTTTCTGTGGCGCTTTGCCAAAGCTGATCTTCCATACTTCAGGGGTAAGTACGGATGTGCTGACAGGAACCTCGTGGCTTCCAACCCACGTGCTGTGGAGACCCTCATGGGATTTTCTGGAAAGCAACGGCTTTTCCTAAGTTAAACATTTTTATTCCCCCTCCCCAAATGGCCAGAAGACTAGCAGTGTTTCAAAGACAAGCATGAGTGTTTGCTTCCATGACTTTTGCTCTGTCAACAGAAAATACTTGAAACTGGAAGGAAAGTTTCCAAGAAAGGAGAGATTGAGATTTTCTCTGCTTAGATTAGATTTCCCAGTACCTTTCAGCTGTCCTTTTCCTGCCTTTGCGGGGTTTTCTTGCTCAGCCAGGAGCCTGGAGATCTGAGCCCATGCCCTGACCACCAACAAGCTCGGGGACTTTGTGCATTTAGGTACCGTGAGCCAAGGAGCACACGAGGTACACGTGGTGCCTGCCACCACACAGCCCTGAGCTTGGTGGGAGCTTCTTGGCCAGTGATGGGAAACCCTTGTAATGTTTACGCTTACTTGTCTATTTTGTGGAAGTCACCTCCTTTTCCAGCCTGGATCTCTGTAAAAGCCAAACCTGGCCATGATGTCCATTGCTGTTAATGCTGTACTGATGTTATTGAGCTAAGCTATTGGTTTGCACAACAGTGCCGTGCCTCGCTGGTTAGCTGCAGTCTGTGACTATGGCTTTAAAAATTGTGCTGATGAGGTCTTGTCTTGAGACCCTGCCGCCCACCCACTCCCATGCTGAGAGAGCCAAATAAATATTTACTACTTCTCATAATAACACCCAGCCACACTCATCCTTGCCGCTGCAGAGTAGTTCATCTAATTGAAATAAGAATATAAGTAAACTGTTTGTCAAGGCAGTTTATTAGGAAAAGCATTGCTGTGTCAGGAGCTCCCTCACTGTGAGAGATGCTGTGTTGTCTCTCTTAATATTTAATGCCATTTTAATAATACTTCCCAGTTAGGGGTGCAGGATGATGCTACAGACTAAAGGCCAAGCCTGCCAAAGTGTGGAGGAAGGAAAACTCAGGGCCTGGGGTAAGCTCAACTCCATTGATTGACCCACTTGGAGGCTGGGCAAAGAGCAATCTTGCTTTTCTTCGGAGGGACTCAACCACTCCCGGGTCTTCCTCTCAGCAACTTCATCTCAGATTTGTGGATATTGCCTTACCTCGCTCAGAAGGACATTTCAAAAGTTTGGGGTCACCTCCTGAGGTGGTGGAGATGAGATAACCATGCTTTTCCTTTGGCAAACCCGTTTTGAATTACAATGCTGCTCCAGTTGGGCTCATTAGCCAGATAAACCATGTACTACTGAATTTCACTCAGGCTTGCTTGCAGCTGCAGCTACAGTGCTGTTACCTGTCTTTGGGAACTCCTGTTGTGGAAACCTCTAAACCTCCAGGTTGAAGTCAGAGGGTGTTTTTGCTCAAGGAGTGGGGAGCAGCAGCTTTAGTATCAAAGGTCCCTGCTAGTAAAGTGTCCACCACCGCCGCCTCCACGTCACCCTCCAGCCCTCACAAACCTGCCTTGGCAGCAAAGCTGCTGCTCAGGCAGTGCCCCGGTCCCCGTGCCATCCCCCAGGACTTCTCCCAGCAGCGATGCCCAGCTCAGGCTCTTCCTCGTTGTGAAAGATTCCTGGATGAAGAACCAGGGAGTCAGAGCCTTTTGAAGCTGCTGCATAATAAGCTGTGCTTTTTTTTCTTTACTTTTTTTTCTTTCCCTAAACATCACTAGACAGTTCAATAATAATTACATGAACTTTATAATCAGCCAAACCAGCGTAGGCATCCACCTGGCCTACACGTAGCATTTGTGAGTAATTTTATAGAAAGGGCAGATACTTTTGAACTTAGTGCACAGGCCTTGTGCACAAACAGCTAGAGGAGGAGGGCCCAATTATAAATAAACCGTCCTTAGTTGTCACTTTGCTGTCTCTGCCTTCCCACGCATTCAAATGGTGAGACTGATTCATTTAATCTTACTCTAAAGCAGCAAGCCACAGAGGCAGTTTCCTGACAGTTGCTTAAAAAAGTGCGGCTGAGCTCTCTTAAATTGTCTTCCCTCGTATTATATTTAGACATTGTGATTAAGGTATCTGCCACGATATGCTTTGACTTTAAGGTAGAAGTTAAAGCCACCCTCTGAAAGCAAACAGAGGCACTCCGAGGAACTGAGGGGGCATGAGCACCAGGGTCTGGCGTTTGGGCGCCGAGCTCTTCAGCGCCGCTTGCGCTGCCGGCTCCCCCGGCGCAGCCAGCCTTAGGAAACCTGAGTTCTCAAATAAGCACAACATTATTTACCATAATGAGATTACTGGGAAGGGTGGAGGCAGTGAAAGACTTAGCGGCTGTTTCCATGCATTTTTTGCAATATCAGCCGAGCAGTTCTTACGGTCTTCCCTTCTCCTTTCCTTCCCTCTTCTACTCCCCAATCTGGCTTTTCTTGGTGAAAGCTTGGATGCAGAATTTGGACACTCCTGTCATATAAACAAGGCTTATATATGTTTTTGTCACTGCAAAGCTGATTATAATGACTACACTTCATGCATTTTACTCTAATTAAGTCGGTGGAGGTTTCAACACAGATACAAACTCGATGTGCAGCTCTGCCCTTGACAATTACATACCGGAGAGAATACCTGAAAGCTCTTGTTTTGCTAAATATGCCATTTAATATCTTGCAATGCTTAGGTAAATACAGTTGATGAATGTGAAGTCTTCTGCATTTCTATATCAGTATGGAGGAGGTTATCAGAATTATGCTGAGGGTTTCCTCATTACATGACTTGCTTTGCCAGGGCACTTGTCAGATACTGAACTGCAGGGTTCGGTCCTGCTGACCACCAGCCGTGATGGGAAGACCCCAAAACTCCATGAGACTCTCAGCCACTGGTGTGACTGCAGGAGGTCTATAGCAGGGTAGCAAACGTGATAAAAGGCTGGCGGGCAGGACAAGATGAAAAACACTTGGGGCTCAAATGTACATAGGGAGAGAGGGAGGGCCCTGTGTAGAGGGGGAACAGCAGGGAGCAGATGCCGTACCTCCAATGTAAGTTTGTTAACCTGGAATATATATTGGTGTGGAATTTACCATACTGAATTGAAAGGTGAGTTTCTCCCATGTGCCAAATTCTGGGTTTTTTAGGCTGGTGTGGGATGTCTGTCTTCCTCCTCTGGCTGATCTACAGAGATCTATAAATCTGTTATTGCTTCCAGATACCCTTGTAGAAACTTTGTTTTTTGTTTAGGGTGTAGAAAAGTTGATGTCCTCCATTCAAATCTTAATGTTGGTCCAAACAGGACTGGATTACCATTCTCTTAAGATCTGCTGAATTCCTTTTCTCTCAGATAAAAATGTCATGCTAGAAGCTTTGCACTATTCCCATGTCTCTAGAGAGAATCTTGGAGATTTGAAGGTGACTTTTCTGTGAAATGGTCTCAGTGTAATTCCAAAAAAACTTCATAATTTGGAGCCTGCTCCTCAACCTCCAGCAGAGATCAAAGGGATCCCAGAAAAAAAGCACCACACATTCCTAGGAGCTGAGCCTTTAGCTGTAATGAATCAATCAACTGCCCTTTTATCAGCCAGATATAAATTGACTTGGGGCACTTTGGAGGCTAAGGCTTGTATAAGGCTGCTGGTTTAGGCTTTATTTCGATTAAAAAGTTTGACTCCAGAGGAAGACCTTTGTTTTCAAATGGTGTGTTTTTTCCATCTTCTTGTTATTTTCACCTTCAAGCTTGCTTGGCCAGTTGGGTATGAAAAGCTTGTTCTTGCTTCCTAGCGGCAAGATTATCTGTTGATGGTATTTATGGGGTGCTAATTACTATCTGTCATTGGTATTTATGAGGTTCCAATTGCTACAGTACCTAGGCACCAGGTACAGTATTGAGATAAGCATAAATGTTATTGAATGTGGACCCTGCTCTTCTCATCCTAGCGCTTGGCCCCTTTGACAGGAATATTTTTCTGTGTCCTCTCCCTCCCTCTCCTTTTCATATTTGTGAGGCATCTGAGGGGAAAAAAAAAAAAAAAAAGGTGAGTTTTGTGCTCTTCTTTGAAACAACCCCAGCTTGAGCTCACCCGGCAGGTACCTGGTGCTCGTGGCTCCATGTGAGACCACGTCATGCTTCTGGCCCTCGCACTGGTGGGTGACCCGAGGCACCAGAGCTGTGACCAGAGACAGCAGGAGCAGAGCCCACAGCAGTCTGTACCTGCTTTGCCTGTAGCCTGCATGCCAGCTACTGCTGAACTGTTTTCCATAGGATGTTTTCCAAAACCCAGCAAACTGCAGCAACTGGGAGAGCTGAAATCAAACCAGGTGCCACGTCCCAGCTTGTGCACAGTCACAGAAGATGTCCCAGTCAGACAGCATGGGAGGCTTTGAACTCTTTGGCCCAGGAGCTGTCTAGAAGTGAGCAGAGAGTTTCTGGAGCCTGGCTGGCATTAATGTGAAGAACCTCTTCTAGCTACTGGTACTAAAGAGAAAGTTTGCTGCTTAAACAAACTAGACCCTTTGACCAACTTGACCACCAGCTGTGGTGAGAAACTCAGTCTCAGCCTGATTTTGAGAAAAAACACATGCCTGGGACTCTCTACCACTACAGAGAAATTAAAATGAACCCACAAGAAAGTAGAGATGAGATGAAAAAAATGCAGGTCACTGTGGCAGCTACTTCCTAAGTGGGACAGGCATAAACTTCTTTTATGTGGATACAGAAGGGGACATACGTTGTTTCTGTTATTACCTGTTTATGGGAGGGTAGAGGGAAATTTGCTCACAATCTTGAGAAAGAATCATTCCAAACACTTTTTATAAAACATCTGAAATTAAAAAAAAAAGTTAGGGGGGAAAGTTAAATGAAGTATCTGTGAAGATTTTTTCCCTTGCTTTTTGATGAGCTCTGCTGGTTCTAATTGCCATGCAAGGAGAAAGCTGGAAATTATTTCAAAATGTAGAAGAAAGGGATTGTACCCTTGGTAAGCTCTGCCAGTGGGACATCAACTCTGGGACACGCTGGAAATGCACAAATAAGGAAGGTGCCTCAGACTGAGATTTATCTCCTGCTTACCCTCACAGCTATTTCCTTACCCTCAAATTTTCTGGAATGAAAAGTTGCAAGGATCAGTAATTAACGCTAAGGCTTTTCCTTTATGTATCACCGCTCACTCAAGACTTTCAGCCCATTACACAAATAGCAGTGACGTGCTTGGCAGGAGCCCTTTGAAGCAGGCAGTGCCATTGCTGCCAGCTTGGTTTCCCCAGCAGAAAAACGGCAGTGGTGGGAGGTGAAGGGATGAAACCTGCGACGCTGGGATGCCCTCACCTTCCTCACCCTCATGAGCTGCTCATGCCTCTCCAAGCTTTGCCCCTGCATGGATTTCTGGCCTTGAAAACTATCTCAGGGCAGGATGTGGTGCACCAGATGGTGCCCAGCACCCAGGGCCAAGTGAGTCGTCGATCCTGGCCCTTGATTGCCGAGGGCTGCTCTGTGACGCCAGTAGGTTTGCAGAGAACAAGCAGGGCTGGAATCAGGTTACACTGACTCCAAAGGACCAGGGCAGCAGCTTCCCAGGGAAAATACATGCCCATGTAAATAAAGAGGGAAATAATTATAAATGACTAATCAACCGAGCAGAAGTAAAAACGGAAAGCAGAAGCAGGACTGAAAGACAGAAGGAAAAGGAAAGCGCCAGAGATCTTTTTTGTTGATACAGAGTTTTGCATTTTGCATCTAAGGAAATAGGGGAAGAAATTAAAATGCATACTTAGGGAAAAAAAAAAATCAAATGGGAAGTGTGAAAAGAGCCACGAGCTTTTGTGAAAAACCACTGAAGAGACAGAATTATAAAGACACTAATCCATATATCAACCTTTGTTCCTTCAACAGTAAAAAAAAAATAAAAATTCATTTAGTACAGAGTGAAAGTAAGCTTTTGGGAAAGCACCTAAGGACAGTGAGAATTGCTTACCTTGTTATTTTTGCTCCAGTCATTGGACAGTATAAGTGAGGTAGTTATTAGAAGTGTTACTTATTCCAAGAAACATTGCATTCCTTTCTTTTCACCACTGCCTTGCTTATAGTCAGGTGGATTTATTGAAATGTGCTCAGAGCCCTGAGCTGCACTACCACCAGTCTCCCAGAACTGTTGGTTCAGCCAGCCAGCAGAAGTCAGATACCCTCCCTCCCCATAGAATAATAGAATAGCTTGAGTTGGAAGGGACCTTTAAAGGCCATCTACTCCAACCCTCCTTCAGCTAGATCTGGTTGTTCAGAGCCCTGTCCAACCTGACCTTGAATGTTTCTGGGGATGGCACATGTACCACCTCTTTGGGCAAACTGTTCTAGGTTGTAAAAAATTCCTCACTGTAAAAACTTTCTTCCATACATCTAGTCTGAATTTACCCTACCTCAGGGTCTGAGTTTAGTCCTTGTCCTATTGCAACTAGCCCTGCTAAAAAGACTGTCCCCAACTTTCTTATAGGCCCCCTTTAAGTATTGAAAGGTTGCAATAAGGTCTCCCTGGAGCCTTCTCTCCTCCGGGGTAAACAACCCCAACTCTCTCAGCCAGCCTTCACAGGAGAGGTGCTCCAGCCCTCTCATCATCTTTGTGGCCTTCCTCTGGACTCACTCCAACAGGTCCATGTCTTTCCTGTGTTGAGGGATCCAAAGCTGGATACTTAACTCCAGGTGGGGTCTCACCAGAGTAAGTAGAAGGGCAGAATCACCTCCCTTGACCTACTAGCCACGCAGCTTTTGATGCAGCCCAGGATATGGTTGACTTTCTGGGCTGCAAGCACACATTGCCATCTCTTCATTCTACCCCATTTGACAGCAAAGCTGGTGGTGGGTGAAACTGGGCCAAGGAGGTACGTAGGAAATGGCTTGTCAGGGAAGTGGGATCTCAGTTACAGAGCTCCCGAACTGAGATCCCAGTCTTCAACTTTCTTTCAAAAGGCTAGATGGAAAACAAGTCTAAATATGCTTTGTTTGCTCAATATCACAAGGTACCTTCTATACTCTGCTCTCTCATGTTTCTAGATGAAAGAAAATTCAGCAGGCAATTTATCACCAAATTAAAGTCACTGCTATCAAAATCACTCTGGATCCAAAAGAGCAGAATAAATTTGATCTTACTTGTAGAAACATATTTTGGGCAATGATAAAGAGCCTAGACCAGCTGCTTCTCACTTAGCTCTTATGTAGGCAACACCTGCACAGATTTCAGTTGTGGACCAGCTGAAGTGAAGGCTGGCTGGGGGAGTTGCATTGTCATGAGCTGAGCTGGAAATGGAAGGGCTGGTGCTTAAAGATCTCACTATGTTCCTCAGCCTGGGACACTGCAGAGCCCCCAGAGACACGGCATCCAGGCATGTGCTGCCTTTTTTCCAGCCCAGTTTGGAGACAATGGGAGTGACACTGTAGGGAGAAGATTCAGGCAATGTGATTTAAAAAAAAACAAAAAAAAAATTAAAGAAAAAATCCCATCTATGATTTTGTGGCTCTTTGAGCATGCTGGATGGTGGGGCTGGAAGTAGGGGATCACTGGCACAGACTTTATTAGTTTAATAAACTAAAATGACTGGTGTATTTTGACACTCTATCATTGTAACTAACCTTTAGTGAGCGGGGGTTTTCGGTTACTGCTCTTTCTAAGGAGGATTTTCTGTCCTTATGCTTGCTCTGCCTATCTGGCACACGGGGGCTGTGCTGTTTAACCCTCCTTCCTCTTGTTTATGTTCCCCATCTCCAAATAACCCACAGGCAGAATTGTACAGCATTACTCCCCTCCCCCAAACTTTCCCTCTTTCAATTGGTATCACTACAAAGGAATAGATTATTACTGACACTGATCCAAATTTAATCCTTTCAATAATCTGATTTTTTCCAAGCCTATTTATATCCTTGAAATGACAGTGGGGTTTAAAGTGATACAAATACCTGAGCCAAAGCACTAGTACTATCCAGTTTTGACCCTCCAGGATATAGTGTAGCCCCCAAAATTGTGTGATAAATCCTTTCCAAAGTGTTGGTAGTACAAGACTGGTACTTGGTTCCTCTTTTTGATGAGCAATACTTTTCATGTTACAGGTTTATTCTGTGTTACACTGGTAACGAGCTGAGGTCCTGAAGTAAGTTTAAAAGCTCATATAAATGTAGAATTTCTTTTCCCTTTGTGGATTTTTAATAACCTTCTGGTGTCTGGAAATGATCAAGAAGTAAAGCTTTCATAGCAACGTAAGAAGTATAAACCCATTTTAGTTTGTTATTTCATCCAGCAACTTGAGAACTTTTTTTATTTTCTTGGGCTTTAAGGTGATCAGCCAATGTTTTCTCCCATTCCCAGTCTCCTTAAGAAGCTTATTAATATTTTACATCAAAATAAAGACAAACCAATCTGAAAACAAAGCCATCCTTAGGGCTGTGTATTCTAAATGTCCTTGCTGGACTATTTCCATTATTTGTAACCAATTCATTTTAATATCGCTCCTGCTTCTTGCTAGATCTGCAGAACTTCAGTTCACACGTAGCCAAGGAGTAGTTCAACCAGCAGTCAGCAGGTTTTTGTTCTTTCTTTTCCCTCTACTTTTATAATTCAACGCAGTGACTTGTTTATATAACCAAATCCTTTTGTTTCTCCAAAAGGGACTTGGATATTCCACTGAGAAACGACACCCATGGTAGGTGATGGTCTGTTTTTTCCAAAGCAAAGGCCTCAGTTTTCAGCAGAATTTACATTCCAGTAATAAATATTTAAAGGAATTATAATGGAACTGAAGCAAAGAATGTCCCTCTGAAACACACACATACACACGCACACACACAAGCGCACACACACACACACAGACGGTCCATTAGCCTGGGATCACTTTGATGCAGATGGTGCCTCTGTTCAAACCCTGAAATATTTCACTCTTTTTCATTACGAAACTTGGCCACTTTGGATTTTTAATAGCTCATAAAAAACTTATAAAATGCTACTCCTTACTGTCTATGTAGCAGATCACTCAAACATCTATGTCAAAGGCATTTTCTGCAGTGAGATCTCTTTCTGCCCTAAAAAAGTGTATGACAGAATACAAATCGTGCTGATTTCTTGCTGTCCTTTGTCAGGTATGTGCTTCAAGATTTTCGATCATCTCTCTTTTTTCTCTAACAGGCTAAAATAAATGACACCAGCATGGCAATTTTGGAACATACCGGAGCTACACAACCACCGTTTGGCTTCAAGTGTGTAGGCTATTATTAAACAAATAAGATACTGGTGTACTTTTCCATTTACAAAGCTTGCATTTGCCCCTGTGGGCACACCACCAGGTGATGTCTTAATTAATCATGGTGAAGATCATATGTATGACATAAACAAAAGAGCTGCTCTTTAAAAACAAGGAAAAAGGAAATATACCCACTCCCTTGAGGAAGAAGAATGAACTGATTCCAAAAAGCAGAATAATGAAAGCCAAAAGGGAAAACAGGGAAGAACGCGGCATAAATATTGGAGTTACCTGCAAATATCTTCCTATGCAAACAAGACAGTATTTCTTCTGTGCAGTATGTTGTACCCTGCACAGCGCTTCACATTGCTCATAGGATAACCTGACTGTACATTATCATCAAACCATGCCCACCTTAGCAGCATAGTGCCTGTATTACCCACTGATTGAGTATAGAGCCCATTGAGTGCTGTCTGCTGAGGAGGAGTCAGAGCCTGCTGTCCTTCTCGTGCCGTGGACCCCCTTATTTCACCAGCAGCTTCGCCATGAGGAGGCTGATACCTGCGGAGGAGTTACCTTTGCAGAACTGACCCACTGAGACAACACAACATGCTGGGGTCTAACATGTCCCTCTCCAGATTGGCAGGTGAAAATGCAGTGGTCAGTACTCACCTTCACCTGCTGTGTTATCTGCATCCTCAGTGGATGGGATGGATCCACAGCAGTGTGATGGGAACAACATTGACGTGTGCTTATTACGGGAAGAGTATTATGTCTGACTTTCAAAGCTTGAAACATTAGGATGAGTGGGAGCTTTGGAAGGACTTGTGTCTCACAGGCTCACTAAAAAAGCAAGTGAAAGGGATGAAGAAATGAGTGTTCAGGGAGAATCAGTCTTGGAGAGGAAACTTAAGGCAAGAGGGTGGGAGGGAGAAGGCTACATGTTATTTTTCCATTCATTCCTGAGTCTAGGGCTAAGCGGAACATCTCCATTTCCACCCCATCTCTGATTTTTCACCTTGAGAATCTGGTCACTCTTAGCTCAGTAGGTATCATTTGCTGCCTGATGTGAACATACCCATCTTTCATGTTGATTCTAGCTTAAACTCAGCAGAAACAGATATAAGAGTGGAAAATAACCCAGCTGTCCACTACAGACGGTAACACTGAAGCAGTTTAGGAGAAATGGAAAGTGAGCACAGATATGTGGGAGCTCTCCAGCTACTCAGGGTAGTCCACAGCCAAACAGCAAAAGGGTGTGTGTGTGTCTGTGGACATGTAAGCATGGACATGTGCATACCAGCAAGGAAGCAGGGAAAACCACTAACATACTCAACTCTCCTTTCTGCAGGCACCAGTGCAAGGAGGCAGCCTTGTGAAAGGTTTATCTTCATCTCTAGAGAGCTTTGGGATGCCAGAGGAGGGAAGAAGAAAGACCTCCTGTAAGAAAGGTGAGACCACTCCAGTGTAGAGAAAGGGCAGGAGAAGCTCCTTCTGGGAGAGGGGCAGGAGTGGATGGAGGCAGGAGGGCTCCTACAGCTGGCTCTTCTCATGCCAGCCCTGCTCCATCTGCTGGCAAGAACAATGCGGAGCCTCCGATAATTGCCTGCTGGGATCCAGCTCCTCCTGTGGTTTCCCCAGCCCAGATACCTTCCATGGCCTCATTTCATCCACCACAATGGCCAAGGGTGGGAAGATCAGAGCCTTCTCCAGGCACAGGAGGGAGAACAACCCTTTCTTTTGGGTCACAGGATGAGGAACTGCTCTCCCATGAGCTTCCATCTACTTTTACTTCTAAACTATCAAGGTTACAAAGGAACAAATTAAGTATTGTGCAAGCTGTGTATTCATCGCCTGATCTACTGATTTTGGAACCTGATTTTGCTGCAGTCACGCCCCAGTGGAAATATCCCACAAATCCCTCAAGGCTGCCTGGCAGAATGGGATATTGCTTGGGATGGGGTAAGATGGCACCGTCAGCTCCCATCTCAGCGAGTGCCCAGAAAACCAAGGTGCAGCTCTGAAAGGTATTCAGAGGAAACAGGAGCACTTTGGCTCTCTGGTTCGCTGCTCAGCACTTTGCAAGGTTGTTGTTTTGGCTTTACCCACATTTTTCCCATGCCTACTGGGTGTTTAAGAGAATGTGCTGAGGGAAGCTCTGGTCTTTTCAAAATAGGGAAGCAACATGGAAAGCTTTTGCCATGCATGAGGCTGAAGGGCACTGCAAACTTGACTTGCTCGTCTCTGCACAAGAAAACTCAGGCTGGTTTAAGAAAGCTCCCTTGTGAGAGGCAGTGAGATTTTTTAGCTCTGGCACTGTTGGCAGGAAATGGTTTTTCCTCTTGTCCTGCCTTCTGCTATTGGGAAATCATCTGCACCTGCATTTTGCTTCTATTTTCCATATGGGAAAAGAATCGTGTTTATCCTCCTGTGTTCTTTACAGATGGCATCTCTTTCAGCTCTGCATTAGAGGCAGCCAGGTGAATGGGTGGGCCAAGGTTCCCCACGTCAGCCGTTCCCTCTGGGAGGGAAGAAAGGCAGCCAGTGTCAGACCAATATTTACAGAAAGTTTAGTGTCCAGTAGATTTCCCTACTCCAACAAAACAATAGAAGGGTCTGGTACTGTATTATCCATGCTTCCTTTTTATTCTGATTTTATCTGTGACTTCTTGCAAATAATAGATTACAGAGACCATTATTGTTCTGGGAAATAGGAAGATGAAAACACTAGACAGACCTTAGTAATTTCAATGGACTTATTCACGGTGTATTTAGTCATGCAAGTCTTTGCAGAGTCAGGAACTAACAAAATACCTGTTGGACTAAGTAATAATCCTGTGTGTTCACAAAAGCAGTTCTCTTATGGCTTATTTTTAATAAGAGATACTGCCTCAGTCAACCAAATGCTACAGAGTTCAGAACAAAAAAAAGAAAACAAACATAGCTCCACTCTTAATGCTACAACATCTTGGGAAGCAATCCATTCCAGCTCTTCTATGTCTCTGCTTTAATATGGGCATTCTTGCTGTAAATTGCATGCTGGTGATTAATAGATCCTCTATCAAGTGAACTTGAACTGAAGTCAAAAGAACATACTCTTTTTTTTTTTCTTTTCCATTTTTATTTTTTCTTTTCTAAACCTGCATTTAAAAAGATTATTCAGAAATCTTGGAATGAAAAGTGCTAGGTCAAAACTCACATTTTCTAGCAAGTCTATGAAAACTTACTTTTAAAAGTCACATACTGTAGAATCTCAATTATCCTGGAAGGCTTATCCGGGTTAGGGCTTAAGTATGCTATTCATGTGCTGCCAGCTTGCTCTAGAGGTACAAAATGAACTGTAGCACCTTGCAAAGCAGCTCAACCCTTCTCTGGGCCAGACGGGGTCCAGAAGCAGCTCAATGGTCTGACGTGAGCAAAGAAGTCCCGTGGCCACCCACCAGTCCTGTGCGGAGCTGGGCTGTGTCTCAGCGCTCCAAGCCATGGAGCAGTGTGGGTCCTTGGCAGTTCTGGTAGGACTCTGTGTCTGCCTCCACATCACATCCCAAGCTCTGGGAGATCTTCTTCAATTGGGAATGTTGCCATATGGCGGCACAGAACTGGTTGTGGCGCGGTGCTAAGAAGTCTTCATGGGTACCACCTATCTGTGCACTAAAACTTAATTCATCACTCATCTAATATTATTTTCCATTATGTAGGACCTTTCCTTCTCCTTCTCTTCACCTCAGGTAAAAGCGGAATTGTTTGTATATCCACGGTCTTAATATTACTTAATATCTTGGAAGAATTTCTCTGGCTTGTACATTACTATTGTTCACGTTTGATGCATACGCGATTAATAAAATTTGGGCAAAACTTTAAAGCTTTGACTTTACTCTGGACAGATTCTGAATTTTATGTTCTTCATGAAGTATCATTAAACTTGCTACCCATAAGGAATAATTAATGGGAGGGGATTTTATTCTGAAAGGGGAACAGCCTTTCCCTTGGTGTTAGATAAACAAACATTCCCAGTTAGACAAATAGGGCCATGCTCCCAAAGGTTTTTTTGTGGGTCTCGTGGCATTTAGTGCTCCTAGTGACCTCCCAAATTCAGGACAGCGGCAACTGTATGAGAAACTTTACCTCTAATTTTCAAAAGAAATGCCCAGCTTTTGGGAAGAGATGTCTAAATAAAGGCTAAAACACAAGGTAAAACCAGAACATACAGTTTAGGCTCATCTTGCACAAGTCCATCAATTCTGGCTAAGGTAATTTGTGAACTGAAGGCTGGAATGGTGCAAACTAATTCAGAATAAAGCAGTTTCAGTGTGAAATACATGTCCAGCACGGAGGAGGGGAGTTATGCAAGTGAAGCTACGCTGCCGCAACTCCCGTTGTGGATAAGCCCTTAATTACTTCTAAAATCTCACCATTACTAAGCCATGCTTATAATTTCTAGAGGCCTTGAGTTTCTGAAACAACTGGAGTATGAGATTCAATTGCATTCACTTCAGTGGAGGATACAGTTAAGTACGGGCACGTTTGTAGGCTTGAGGCCAGTCATTAACTAATTAGTGTATGGGAACATTTAATTTTTTCCCATCTGATTTTGCAAAGTGATTTGGCAATACTTGTTTATAAGCCTTTTTTCCCCCCACTTTTTTCCCCCTTCCCTTCCCAGCAAACCAAACCCCCACCGGAATCAGAAAGAGCTCTGCAAGAGCTTCCCATTTTCCTCTTGCTGTGGACAAAACTATTTGCTGAGTTTTGCTTTTTTATAGAGAAATGCATATATATAGCCTTTAAAAAAATAGTAAAAAAAAAAAAGTAATGGGTTTCAGAGTGTTTGTTTCCTTTGCAGTCATGCAAAGCTTCTCTTCCCAGCAAGGGCACGTCAAGGGAGCGGCGCGGGTGGGTGTGGGGGGTGTGCTGCCCTGGAGGAACTACAACCCCCAGCGTGCATAGCGAAGAGCAGCTGGGGAGGAGAAGGGTAGGGAGGCGCGGGGCCTTCTGGGAGTTGTAGTCCCGCAGGCCCTTTCCAAGGGCAGCTTTCCAAGCACCTGTCTGGTTTCGTGGGAGGCAGCGATAAGTCAGCTCCCCACCGCTCCCCTCTGGCTGTTGCAGTGCTGGAAGCCCGACTAGGAACCGGTGGAGGGAGAACCTGAGAGGTAAGGACCTCCTTGTATCTGCTGTGGAGTTGGTGGAAGATGAGGGGCTGTAAATCCTTTTGCCTCCCTCACCCCAATCCTCCTTGCCCCCCTTGGCTGGGAGGTTTTGCCTTGTCGCATCGTTGGGCAAGTCCTCTGGGTTTGGGTTGGCTCGTGGAAAGGTCTGCAGTGTTAGCACGTGGGACTGGCCGCGCAGGGATGTCACTCTGCCTTGCAGCCGTGGGTAGCAGCCTGGCTCTTGCCTCCTTTATGTAAAGGTTAACGGGAATAAATGATCATTCCATCACTGAAGAAGGTGGGGGAGGGATTCCCGCTCCCTACAGCGACTGGAAATCTTTCCCTAGTGAATAAGGGTCTTGTAACCTCCAGCTTCTTGCTGAATTTAAGCTTGCTTTTAAAATTCCCTTATTCCTTTAAAGTTGACTTTCTAGGTCTTAGTAGAGAGAAATAGGCAAATGTGAATTTTGCCTAAGTGGCTGTGACAGCCTTTGCCTGCCTACATTTCCTTGTCCCAGCGTTTCTGCTGTTTGCTGAGCAGGAGGCAACTGAAAGTCTCAGGCTGTGCAGATCACTAAAGTGAAAATCCTTGGAAATATTTCAGTTTCATCTCGCTGCTTTATAAAACAGAGCAGCGGCCGGGATAGCGCAGGGAGGAGAAATGGCTTTGTATGCTTCATGGGTCAGGTGAAACACCCCGGAACACTTTGGTCCTCTGACAAGTAGGTGTTTGGGAAACTATTCCAGCTCTGCTGTTTGTCTTTATGCCTCAGCGTAAATTTGCCAGAGAGTTTTGGGAAATACTTTGCACAAGGA
The DNA here is from genome assembly GCA_013400375.1 of Thinocorus orbignyianus. Taxonomy (NCBI): domain Eukaryota; kingdom Metazoa; phylum Chordata; class Aves; order Ciconiiformes; family Thinocoridae; genus Thinocorus; species Thinocorus orbignyianus. Next base: position 1,413,236 of record VXBW01005683.1, read on the forward strand.
AGCTCTGCAGACCTGCCAGGGCTGAATGTACATTGGATGGTGATCCCCAAGGCATAAGGACTGGGTTCAATGACATACTTATACTTTGATGTTCCTTTCCTACAAATAGTTTACTAATTGTGCTAAAGACTGCAGATTTGCTGTGTGCATCACGTGTGGCCAGTGATGCTGGTTCTCAGCTACTGTGTCTGGGGTAGGACAGCAAGCAGTGGGCACAATAAAGAATGCAGGAGCAGAGCAGAAGGTTTTAGCTAAGGCTACCCATGCAAGATCCTATTTAAATGAAAATAAAATAAAAAAAAGAAGGGGAAGCAAAGAGAGGAGTTAGACCTATTAAAGGTCTCCCCCAAGAGAAGCTGGGAAAGATATTTCTCAGTTCTGCTGGGGGTTGCATTGCCCTTTTAATGGAAATGAAGCGGCTTTGCCCTTAATCTCCCTAGACACTGCCAAATGCTGAACAGGTCTGGACAATGAGGCAATTCCCATTCCTGCCTGGAGACTTGCTGCCTCTGGGTCAATGAGCAGGTATGGCTTTTGGGCGTGTTGGGTTTGTGCGCTATGAGCACCAGGTCTACTCTTGTATGGAAAGGCAGAAAGCAGAAAGCCAACGAGCAGGTGTCCCTCACAAACCAAACACACAGAAATGCTAAACACAGTGCCCTCAAATGGTTGGCCACAAGGAGGGCACTACGTCTAAAATGAGGATACTATAGCTAATGTTAGAGGTGTTGGTAAGAAGTGCTAAACTTTCTGTGAACTGATCCCTTACCTTAAAGAAACCCCAGGTGCTGGAATGGGGAGGGCTCATGGGCTGCTTTTCATGTTTTTCATGCGCCTCAGACCTCTGGCATATCTGATGTTCTCCCTGTTTACAGTATTAGGAGATAATGCTAATATGTAGGTAATAGAAAATAATTTTCCTATCGGCATCGAATCTGTAAACATACCCTGCACTTTCAAGGAACTTTCCTAAATGTGAGCAGCACAAATATCAAAAACCAGGAGACTGTATCTGCACACAGTCTTGATGAGTTCTGGGTATCTCCCTGTATGCTGGTACCACATACGCCAGCTTAACCCAGGCGATGAGAGCCACTGCAGGACTGGCAGCTCTGTCTCCAGAGCAGCAGTGTGACTGGGAACACCACCACAACCCTGGGGCAGGGCAGGTGCCCGAGGAGGAGGAGGATGGTGGTGGGAAGTCCTATGGCACTGAGCGCCATGTGGGCAGCAGTAGCAAGTGCCAGGTGCCTCTCCCCGCTCCCTCCTGGAGGTGAGGACTGTGCCTGCAAAATGCATGGACCTTCCTACTCCACTTTCCCCCGTCTGCCAGTCGGGCTGCAACGTCAAAAGCAAGCGTGGATTTTCCTGTTTACCCAACATCGGTGTACCTCCCTGAAAGCAATTGCATCGGGTTTGTTTTACTTTTCCTTGTATCTATCAGAAGTCAAACAGAGTGATGTGGCTAATGGGGTTATATTGACCCACCTCTGCCGTTGCTACTAATATCTGAAGAAATTCCCGTCAGGCAGAGTAGGGTCTTTTTATGTTGGCACGTTCAGTAATTGGTAGTCCAAATTTTGGTCCTTACTACTGTTACGAAGCTAGGGACTAAATTCTATATAGAAGAGAATATATAGAGAATATCCGTTTTTGCAGTGGATAGCAAGTTGATTTGCAATGTCATTTGGACAGTATCCAAATACCCAATTCCTTTTTTTAAAAAAGGGAGATGGAAGGAATTTGGGAAGGGTCACAGTTTTTTCTTGCTGACCATAGAAATGTAACCCACCATTTTAAAAAAGATACATTCAGAATCCAACTCTGGTGCACAGGCTTCTAAATTTCAATTGCTGTTTTTATGTCATTATTGCAATTGCAGTAACTCTGTAAAAGACAAGACAAAAGGTTGCTCTTTCCACTTTGAGCTCTTTCCATCCTCCACTTTTACAGCAAAGGTTACCCTGAGCAATGTGTACATCTGTCTCTTCTAAGTGTAGAAATACATATTATTCATACCTTGTCAATGTACATGCTGGAAAGCAGAGGCTGAATTTATAGCCATATTTCCTTTTTGCTGGGGCTTTTAGAGTTGAGTGTTTCAGTGTTTCCATCATAAACCCCTATTTTCTGAGGTTTATAACAGTCTTGAAGAGTGTAGCGGTCTTGAACCATAATAGGAAGCATGTAATGTTGCATTTTCAATACAGCTGTAACTGCACATTAAGGAGTGTAATCTTCTCTGTGTACCCACAATGCTCCAATAAGGTTAATTGGAGTTACACATACTAAGAAAAAAACAATATTTTACCCTTGGAGTTGGTGCTTTCCATCCAGAGAGCTGAGAGCATCACACGGGGACAGAGTGCACCTACCTGCACCAGACTTACAAAAAATTCAGTTCCTTGCTGCTCTATTGGAATACCCGTGTACATCTTCAAAGACCTCTCTCAGCAGCCTCTTCCCTCGTTTGATGCCTCACTGCTTTACAGACTTGGCCGAAGGAAACCAAGGTAGAGGTGACTGGAAGAAACAATTATTTTATCAAATGTACGGTGAGGCTTTTGTCCTGTGCGATGTCTCTGCTGTTTCTGCCTTTGGCTTCTGGTCTTGCATAAATATGTGTCCCGTCTGAAATCCATCTTCTCCATTTCCAGTGAGCTTACTCCATCTAGCATCTTGCATTCATGTGTCATTGTGCTTACAAATATAAGGTTAATGAGTTACAGTTAATCATAACATCTCACTATCCCAATGAGAAGTTGTCCCAGCTCCTTTGCCACATGCCTGGGTAGTTGCTGGCTTCTCTGGTTAGCCTGAACTGCCACAGACAGAGCAGGGACTCTTAAGGAGAAAGTACCTCATACATGGTACCTGTCCGACCTCCCTGAGCTGCATCCATTTCAATGTTTAAATCTTTGTTGGTGGCTGTAGGACTCCGTGCTGGACCAGTGATCCTGTTGTGCCAGTTCGGTTGCCATGTGAGTGTAAGCATCAGAGTTGGATGAGGGGGAAGCATCTGCAGGTAGCGGTGTTCTGAGTTGAAATGCATACTTTAAAATGGGTGGTGAGAAAGAAGAGCCGAAGTTCTAACTGGATAGTTGCCAGAGCTGCTGGCCATGCTCATGCCAGAGCTGAAGTATCATTGCAATTTCTCACTTCAGCTTGTTTGACTTAATTGGCTGAAGGTAAAGAAAACAGCAGCATGTTCAGAGTGGAAAGAAGCTTCTAAGAATTGCTTAAAAAAACCCACGGAGACTCTTGGACCCTGAATATTTTGTTAGGCTCCTTGGTGAGTACAAGACAGTCCTCTCAGATTGTCACAGAGCAAAGATAAAATATGATGGCTAAAAGTTTCATTCCATGGTGGGTTTATTTATTTATTTATTTATTTATTTGTATTTTAGTGAAAGGATACATATTTTGGTTTTGCACTAGCTCAGCGACAGTCTAATATTATGCTTATCTTCCACTTGGTAGAGGCAGCAGAAGGTAGGAAGGAGGTAGGAGGCTGGATTCACTGTGAACCTTAGGCTCAGATCCCATCTACAGTCTCAGACTGCAAGTTAACATGAGTGTCAGCAGGGCTGAAATCTTGTTGAGACTAAGTTCTTTTTACTGTTTCAACTCGTATGTCACTATTTAGTCTTCCACTTAACCTCTCTTCCCATGGCTAACAGGTCAGCTTATTGGGTTCGTGCCCTTTTGCAAGTATTGCTAACCTCAGGCATTCAGAAATCACAAATTTACTCTCAGATTCATGAGACTGCAGGAAAAACATGTATTCTTTTTTAACTGAGCAATTTAAATAGTTTAATTAGTATTTTGGCCCTGATTCTTTGAGTTTTACAGCTTTGGAACATATTTTTCCTTGCTTCGAGGGCTTGACCGTCTTTGCCCCCAGTAAAATCTTTATTTGTCACAATTGCACAAATGAGGAACTAGTGCTTTAGCAAAAACCTGAACTAAGCCAAGACTTGCAGTAAGAGGTAGAGGTTTGGAAATGCTGGGTTCATGACTGTAAGTTCAATTTTTCACTTTTCCCTTTTTTTAATTTTTTTTTTTTTTAAAAATGCCTGCCTGTGTTGCAACATACCTGCTGAGAATGAGGGAGTGGAAGGGATTTCTAATTTGATGAATTAGTGTACAAGGGGTTGGGAGAAAGGACTGCCAAAAAAGCAATGAAAATGGGAGAGCACAAAAGGCTGAACTAGAATAAAGCCATTGGTATGTTACACGTGCTCTTCTTTCATGGATGAAAAGCTGGTTAACTGTACTCCCTTTCATATGGGTAAGAAGGCCTTTGGGAACACTGGGCATGATCTACCAAGAGTTATTCATCCTATGATGCATAAATGTAGGCAGCGAATATCCCCTGGATAAGGGCATGAGTGAAGATAAGGCTTCTCATTGTACTTTATATTGTCCCTGCATTTGCCCCATAGTGTGACAGTGTCCTGTGTTTTCCTGCCACAGCTCTGTGTGTTCCAGTGCCCTGTACATTTTGTGTTCTTACTGCCATTTGAAAATATCTAGCATGATTGTTCACACTGCAGTTCTTGTTTTGAAATATTTATCACAGTGAACAATTTCAAAGGCAAAAGAGCCAACAGGGCACCAGCCCTTCCCTGGCTGTCTACAGGAGTCAGAGCAGCATCACCAAACCCTGCACCTGGTGTTCTCCATGAGAACTTCTCATGTCCCATGAAGGGATGTTTCTGCAGCCTAAAAGAGAGAGAGGCTCTGTGGATGCCACTAAGAAATTGCTGAAGAACTGGGATTTGTCCTCAGTGATTACTTTGAATTACCAGGTTGAGCCTCTTTGCAGTCATATTGCCTTTCTGCATATGGAGGTAGACCAATAGCTTCTGGGCTTCTTGAAGTATGAAAACCATTACTGTGACAATAGTATTAGCCTGAGTTGCTTGATTTTGACCTTTCTTCTTCCTTTGTGCCAGCTTACTGCCTCTTCTGTGCTGAGACTAGATGTTGATAGTGCCTGAGTTGTAATGCCTGTCCTGATTTTGGCATGTTTGTGTCGCCTGATACCATGCACATTCTTTTGCTTTTTCTTTTTGCTGTATTATTAATTTTAGAGGGATAATTGCATCCAGTCCCTGTGATTTTAGACAGTTAGAGATGAAACATAAGACAGAGCTGATATTGCCTACAGTTCCCAGATGGGATCTGATTCTGCTATTCTTGTCAGCCTGAAGGCCATAACCCATGGGGATATTCTCCTTTCACATCTGTGGTACTTCTGAAAGCACATGCTATTTGAAAAAACAGTGGTAGGCCTCAGGTGAAGAATGCTTCTATACCTTGTCTGAGGCTCAAGGGTTTTGAGACTTTAGGTGCCTTCTCCCTTTGTCGTTTTGAGTTTTGCCAAGGAATTTATGAATGAGTTGCGTTACTCTTTCAAATACCCTATTCCCATGTGTCTGTCATTATCTTTTTACCTGTTCCAGGCCTTAGTACTGAACCTGTGAGGTCCTAAGGGCACCAATAGATCTTAATTGCCCTGATTTACCTTACCTGAGACACCCCCACTTACACACTCTGCCCATGGGCCTAGAATCCCCATTGAAGGTTGAGTTTAGGTCTTCAGTTGTTGACTTGACATTCTGGTGGCCCCTGGTCTTGGCTCACCCTGTGTTGTCCTGATGAACCCTGTTACCTGCTTCCTATGTTGAGCTCAGTGGGCTTGCACCCTTTGGTGAGAGCTGATCTATGTGGGGGGTTCCTATCCCCTCTCCTGGTCTTGGTAGCCCATCTCTGGGGAATGTGAGCAGAGGTACTGAGCAGCACGTTCATCTAGCATTTGGCTTGTCCTTTGAACAAGTAGAATCCAGGGTGGATGGCTGTGGTGGACCTCCCGCGACAGGATGGTCAGATCTGCCTCTTCTTGGATGCTGTTCTCCTCCTCTGTTCTTCTACTCCCCTTCTCCCATTAGGGCAACTCAAAGGATGCAACGGCCAGGGTTTCTCCTACTGGCAAAGCAGGAGCTGCTGTGTTGCTCTGCAATGCTGATTGCTGTGGCTAATTGCCTCTGAGGCGGTTGCCCCGCTTTTAGGGAGGCTGTGTGTAATTTTTCTCTAAAGAAATCACTTTGAATCCTATTGAAAGGATTCCACAATGAAACTACTGAACTGCAAACTGGAGAGGTAAGGTGGGGAATATAGTAGTTAGAGGTAGCATACTGAGCTTTCAGAATATTTCTGTTACTTGGGGGAAACCAGTGTTCTACATCTTCCTATTTGCAAAGTACAGAAGTGGGCTGGGCTTTATGTGTTTTGGTGTCGATCCTATGAGAAGTTGATAAGAACAGTTTAGCTAATGAAGTTATAGAACAAGGTGCTTCTCATAAGTTTTTCACAGTTCTTTTGACATGTAGTCCAGTATTGAAACAGTTTAGAGAATTCAGGCCTTGGGGTTGCTATCTATAATAGTTTTTCAATCAAACAAAGAAGGTTAGGTATTTTTCATGGTGTTTAAAATCTGAGCTTCACAGAAGAAATTATAATTTACAGGTTCTTACAAAAGCAAACATTTATATGGCTCTCTGTAACTATGAGACTAGTCTAGGCAGGGTTCTCTGGCTTTTGCTGTCAATGTGGAGCTATTGATCCACCAACATAAATCCTTCCTTATCTCCAGTCAAGTTTATAGGACAATGAAATTATAGGATTGCTTGAATCAATGTTTTTAAAGCAAGCTGTAGAAAGATAAACAAGTTACCGATTATTTAATAAAGTCAATTTGCTTAGAAATGCTTGGCCGTGGGCAGCAGATGTTACAATATTTTCTGCTTTCTCTGGAATTTCACTGGGGCTGCAAGATCTTAATGTCACTATTAGCAAAGGTAACTATTTTAGAAACTCATTCCAAGCTCTCACAGCAAGAGGAAGAAACTGTCATTCCTTTTGACCACAAAATCTGTGCTATTTCTAAGTGCAGTTCTTTGAAATAACTAGGATATCTCACAGCTTGTTGCTTTGGAAGGGACTTAGTACAGTGCCACTACATTTAGTTAGCATAATGAATTTTTTAGTCCCTGAGATGTTGACTGAGTTTGAAGTACCATAACTTTTAGTCAGCTAAGATTAAATTTGTCAGTGAAGTACAAGTTTGCATGTTATTTTAGCTTTCCTGGAATTTTAAGCTGGGTATTTGTTTTCTGAGAAGCACATTTCAGTTAATATAATCAGGTTCTGACTTGGCGAAACAATTTAAGTATAAAAGTGTGTCTTTCTGTTTCTCAGTAGAAAGTGTCATGAAAGAATCTTCCTCAGACTGGCTTTACAGTTACCATGTTTGCCTTTTGAGATCAAGTTCATGGGAGTGATTTTACTCAAGGTGGTCAAAGAATCTTTCATGAGTCCATGGTGTCCTTTTGGTGCTCCTGTCCATTTTGAATGCAGAGCAAGACCTTTATAAATGAACTCTCATGCCCCGGTGATCTGTCTATTCAGTAGCTTGTCATAGTTTATCATGCAGGAGTACAAAGTCATCTGATTAATCTGCTTGGTCAATCCTTGAACAGGGATAGTAATAATGAAGTCATAGACGGGCACTGTAAATCCCTCTATACCGATACATTAATATTCCCAGTTCTTTGGCTATTAAGGTTGCTTTAAATACAAAAAATATCTCTGTGAAATGTGCCTTTGATCTTTTTGATTGTCTGCCTTAAAGATGTTAAGAATTCATTTTGGCTTTGGAGAGGTTTTTTGTCTTAAGACAAATGAAAATCATATACTTGCATAGTTTTATACATGGGCTTTGTTAAAGCTTATACATAAACTAGTCTCAGATTAATCTCATGGGTTTTTTTTTCCGTTGTTCTGTGGTATTTCATTTGCAGTATTTTGTGGCTAAGCTGTCTATAGAACAGAATTTTCTTGGTCTGAAGACTAGACTACAAATTTCTATAGAGAAGAACTGCTATAAAATTAAAAATTAACACCTATCTGGATTTCTGTCATCTATCATAAAGTTGGTGTGGATCAACCTTAATTAGATTATTATAGACCTAAAACATACGAGGTAGAATATCATGAGAGGAGTTGAATTTTGTCATCAGCAGGAGTTCGCGGTTAGTCTACCTGGTTAGTCATTAGCCTCTGAAATACATCAGACCACGTTTTCCATTTGATATGCTTTGAAGACGGTTCAGAATCCTTAACGTGATTTAGGTCTTCTGAGAAGGTCTATAATCCTGCTTTTTAATAAGCTCTATACTTCCTTTCCAAACAATGCTTGTGTATGTCAAGCTTTGCCAAAGCTCACTGCCCCATTTGTATTCACTCTGAAGCTGAAACACATTGTTTTGGAGGAGCATTTACAGAAAATATTCTTGCAGTTATAGCAGACAGGGCTTTAAGGCATGAAGACTTTCCCGGAAAATCCAGGTTGTCTGTGTGCCGGGTTTTTTAAATTTTTTCAGTGGAGGAACAGTTCAGGTTCTCATACTTTGAATGCTATAATGTACTTCCCTTTTTAGTATTTACTGCTGCTAATATCCGCAGAAGCTGAAGCTCTGGCTGTTCGGGGTTGAACTGCTTCTGTCTTGTGGGTCTGCCATTTGCTGGGGAGCTCTAAGGCTGCAGTTACGGCAGTGCTGGGGAATGAAGGATGAGATTTGTGTCTTGAGTGTAAGTTTGTGTTGAACAAGGCGGGGGGGGGGTTGTTGTTGGAGCTTGTGTTGAACAAGTTGGTGATCTGTGGATTTTACTTGCCATGGAAGAGAAGAGCTCGGATGGCACCGCGTTGTGGAGCTGTGAACCTCGGTAGATGCAATCTTGAGGGAAGCCTCCTCTTGTGGAGGCAAACGCAGACAGTGCTGCTGACTCACCACGGTCTGGCAGGAAAGGGCTCCCTTCCACTTCTGCTTGCTGCTGTCTTCCTCCAGCATGTAGTTAGTGAGGACTTTGTATCTGCTCCTGTAGTGTAGTGATAGGACAAGGGTTAATGGTTTTGAAGTGGAAGATTTAGATTGGATATTAGAAAGAAATTGTTTACTGTGAGGGTGGTGAGGCACTGGCACAGGTTGCCCAGAGAAGTTGTGGATGCCCCATCCCTGGAAGTGTGCAAGGTCGGGCTGGATGGGGCTTTGAGCAACCTGCTCTAGTGGGAGGTGTCCCTGCCCATGGCAGGAGGGTTGGAATTTGATGATCTTTAAGGTCTCTTCCAACTCTAACCATTCTATGATTCTATGATGATTCTATGATTCTTTGATGCCTTTATCAGAATCAGCCTGACCAGCTTAGCTCCACAGAAAGAACTGGAAGGTTGGTGAAAAATGTCTGTGCTATTTAATTGTTAATTAGGATGGCGTTTCTCATGTAAAAGGCCTGTAATGAGAGATACACGACAATAAATAAGTTGCTTTCATTGCTGTCGGCATCCTTGGCTCCTTTCCCCCTGTCCCACAAAGCATCATGTGGATTTTTGTGATTCCTCACAGAGCTGGGATCCTTAACTCTGGGATGATAACTGTGAGTGGGTGGGTTTGTGGTGAGGAGTGGTCCAGGTGGATTTTAGAGTCAATGCTGTGCCACCCATCTTAATGGCTGGAGTTGCTGAGTTAAAAAGCTCCACCAAGAAACAGGTGCTGAGGCTTAAAAAACAAAACAAAAAGAAAACCCCAACATCAACAACAGAAAAGGATAGTTGTTGTTGTTGGGAACTTGATTGCATGTTCTCTTCCAAGTTGGATGGTGATGTGACAGCCTGTTTTCTTTCATAATGTGCGTGTTTAAGAACTATTCATCCCACCTACCTCCCAGTGTGACTGGGAAAAGGCTCCTGGGCTTCTTAAAAAATAAGTGAGATCTTTACTTGGCTCTGTGTTTGCTGATCGGATTTTTGCCTTTGGCTTTAATAGGAGGACATCAGCCCTCTATGTGCAGAAAAATATGCCCTCTAATTAAGAAGTCAAGTAGATTAAAGCACAGTGAAATTAGAATATTGCTTCTTACCTCCTACACTTGTGGTGATTGGTTTAGCTTTTTGAAGAGACTTTAGTGCATGTGTATATTTTATTTTTATTTTTATTTTTTGCTTAAACTCCTATGGGATCAGTTACTGTTTGGGATTGGCTTGCGCCCTCTGATTAAGTCCTTGCATCACTGGTCTTGAATTTGTTGCAGTTGTTCCTGGAGAACTTGGCAGCAGCAGCAGAGAACCGGCAGAGCTGTTATTGACCCAGAATAGCAATAGCATTGTTAATACAATAAGCAAGGTTTTCTGTGAACTACTGTGCTATTCTGTGGAGCTGATGAGCTGGTTAACACCTTTTACTTATTCTGTAAGGATCTGAGGCTGGAAGGGAATTAATGCAGTTGTGAAGCGAGGAGAACCAAAATAGCAGTGATTCAGTTAGAGTAGAGCCAAATCTTCTTAAAATTAAACTCCATTGTGTTAGAGACTTTACTTTTTTGATACCTATATTATTAACTTCTCTGATAAAAGCAGGAAATGTAATACAGTGATATTGGAGAAGTGTTGCACATTAAATCTAAGCTATTATCTTGGGGTTGTGTGAGAAGAAAGCACTCTTCATCTGGTGTGTTATGGGAATCAGATGTTGCAGTATTTCTGTTTCTGAAGGTTAACATACAATTTACAAACCTAGTTTTTTGCGTTGTTTTGATTTCCTTAACTTTCAAATAGGTTGTATGGAATAGGTGGGAAGGCTGAAGTATATACATGAGTATTTCTAGTTCTGTAAGTAAAAAAATGATACTGGAGAGTTTGGGGAATTTTGTCGTGGACAAGAGTGTTTACTTGCAAACTGCTACTGCTATGGTAATCCTGAAGGTATTTTTGGTAAAGGCGTTCAGTAATTTTGAGTGTAACAGGTTGATAGTCTTCTTCCATATAAGTAACTGCTTCAGGGTCTTCTTTCAGTTGGCCCTTCTTATTGGACTGGATCAGATGCTTGAAACAGGATTGAGGTTTGCAGGCAGGCCAATACGGAAGAGAGCTGAGGAAACCATATGCTGCAGACAAACCATTTCCTGAACTGCAGTCAAAGCTTGACTGCTCCTGTGCAGGTTGTTCAAGGTAGAGTGACAGCTTGACTGTGTCACAAAACAGAGATAATAGATTTTAACCCTGATACTAGAAGTACACACAGTGGTAACCAGAGTATCTCCAGAGAGGCTGGTTAATGGTACCTGGCGCTGCATTGAACCAGGAAAATTTGCTGTTGTACTCATGATCCTGAGATGATACAGCCGAACAGTGCTGTGTGGAGGAACCAGTGTGACAGATGGTGATTTACAGACCCTGGTACTACTGTTGGGTTTTTCTGCTCATTCTTTTTTCTTTCTATATGTGTCCTCTAGTATTTACATTATAAAAGTTTCCCCCTAATTCCTCCATTTAGCTTTTAGCTTTGATAATTTAAAGCTTACTTTCTTCCTTTCTTTTAAAGTATAATGAGTTTGAGGATTGAGTGCTAATGAAGTTTCCTGTTGCAGAAATGCTCTATTTTTGGTACTTCAGAGAATGCCACTGTTTGTATGCCAGAGTACCACCAAAGGGTCTTTATATTCTTCCATGACCTGTACCATGGTCATACTCTCTCCCCCTCTTTTCCTCCCCACTTTCCTATTTCTTATACTTGACGTCTAAAAACCTATTCAACAGTGTTGATGTCTCAAGCAGTGGGTATGTAAATATTTACCGGCATGATGGTCAACAACAGCAGGAGTGGGGGGGGAAATTGCTACATCCTACCATTCAGAAAACCTTCAAATTCTCTCTCAGAGTGTGCAGTCGATGAGAACAGGAAGGGTTTGCAGTCTGTACTTGACTTGATGTGGTTTTGGTCTCTTGGTTCCTGTTTTGTTGCAGATGTCATTCATATAGCTGTGGAAAGCTTTATCAGCTCTTGAGGAAATTTTCCCCTGCGCACACACGCACACCAGTCAAGGCTGGAGCTGCAGTGGAGGAAAATGGAGCCTGTAGATCTCCTGGCATTTGTCTCCGCAGAAATGAATAGCACAACAGTCACCCTGGCTTTGCTGGCAGTCTTCCTGGTCCTGCTGTATTGGTAAGTGATGATCATATGGGCTGTGTATCAGACACAGCCTGCTGAAGCTCCCCCAACTCCAAGCTCCCAAGCCTTTTATTCTTAAGGTGAAAGTGGAAGAGAATTGGCTACAAGGGATGTAAAAGGGGAGTTTGTTTGGATGCAGAGTTTAAAAATAAATATTCACAAAACTCATGGTGCTTTTTAGGAGAAAATATTGCAAGGAGAGAATTCTCTAAGACCTTTACCAAAGAAAATTGTCTTCAAAATTAAGAATTTATTATTGTTGGTTTCTTACTAATTTCTGTAGGCAGCAGGAACATAAATGCCTGTGAGAAAGAGACAGAGTACTCGTTGCAGGGTCTTGTTTGGCCACTTCTCTGTACTGTGCTGCACACTGTCCCTTGCCAGGTTTCTTAGCTTAAGTGTGCAGACACTTTAACTGCTGTTTAAATTTCCTCTCTTGTTCTTTCCATGCTGAGTAGTGGATACAAATCAGAATAACAGTAGCCCTAATGGTAAGCACAGTTGGCATTGCAGTGAGCTGTGCTGAAATTAAAAAAAAAAGCACCTCACCCTGTCCAGATAATTTATTTCAGAAATTAAATTAGCTGAACTGGGAGTGCTTTTATGTTTTTACTTGAATACCTCTTCAAATCTTGCTTTCCAGTCAACCAATGTTTTTTCTGTGTGTTCAAGAAAATGTTTCTGGGACAGCAGTAGAAAGAGAACCTCTGACAAAACCTCAAAGCCCGTCTAGAAGAAAATGGTGATTTCATGAGTTTAGCACAATTATTGTAATAGTGTAAATGATGGATCATTTCTGCACATTTCTTCATTCTTTGGTCCTGTTGAGCTTTGTTCAACTACCTTGTGTGTTGAGGGAGGGTCTAGAGAGACCAAAAAAGACTTTTTTTTTTCAGTCAAGCTCATATTTGATGTGCATTGCTGTATCAAATAGGTAGGTGAGCCTAATTTCTTAATAAGATCTGCCCAAATCATCACAAAGGTCCAAGTCCTACTTCCTTTGAACTTTTTTGGGGAAAAAGAATGGCAGGACTAGGGACTGGATCTTTCAGTAAAACCATCCTGTTTACCTGCTGACCCATGGATCTTTGTAAACTTAAGGGGATGAGAGGGAGGGCAGAGGCACATCCAAGATTCAGAAATGCAGCAGATCAGCTGGTGAGATCTGGCTGCCTGTGAGATAGCTGAAAGAGATTGATGCTTCCATGTAGTACATATCAAGATGTACTGAGGTCTCCGAAGACACGGAACTGCTCCGTATAAATGTAGGGTACTTCCTGGTGCAAGCTTCTCCAGAGCTTCATTACCTGCTTCAATTTAAGGAAGACTTCCTTCCCTTGAAGTAAGCATGGCAGTTTAATGCAGAATTTGGTCTTACCATAAACAAACCTAGCTCTAATTGCAGACAAATCAAAGTTACATGAGGCTTCTGGTTGTGGATGGTCAGCTGCTGAATTGAGTGCCTACCATGTGTGTTTCAAAAACTCCAATTTAGGAGTGAGGTGGGAAATTGCCTTACAGTAGAGATACACCATTCAGTGTTTCTCCTTTCCAGGCTGAAGGTGAGTTCTGTGAAGGCATGAAGTAAAGGAAGCTGGAGTTTTTTTACGTTGGAAAGTGTTTTATACTTTATCCGCCAATGGTTATTACTAACAAGTACTGTTGATCTACAGATACATGTTGATTTTTAAGTAGTTTATTAAATACAGGTGTCTATAGGTCACTCTTCCAGTGAGAAGTTGGTGTTTCTTAAACTTGCAGTGAAATATGCTGGGCAACACAGGTAGGTTTGCCTGCTGGCTAAGCTGTTCAGATCCATTTATTTCTGTAAAATGCAGTGACTGAGCCTGTAAGGTTAATGGCTTGAAGCACATCTGCCAGTGTGGTGGGTTTTGTTCAAACCTGTCAGCCTATTCATTTGAGAGTATGTTTTTTATAAAGTTTTTGATACTGCATGCCTGTTTAAGCAACTGAGTAAAAACCAATGCATGCTCACAGCTTGCTTCATTCATGGCTGAAACCTTGGGTTCAAGGAATAATTTACAGAGTACAGAAAGGGTTACTAATAGAAATACAGGTCCCTAATGCTGGAGATCATTTTTATTACAATCATGTTGCATACCCAATTGTCTGTCTCTTCTAGGAGTCAGGAAACACAAGTGTTATGTATGGGAACAGTAACAATAAAGTAATAACCCTTCAAGTTCCTTTGATCTTTTCATGCTAAGCCTTATTCTTATTTTTAATAACTTCTGAATTCTTCCTTTTCTAGTGTTTTTTTTCTTTTCTTTTTTTCTTTTTTTTTCTGCCAATGTTGTGCCTTTTCAAAAGGGCATTCATGGGGGAAGGAAAGAATGAATATATGCTGTTGTAAATTTTGTTATGGTGGAATCTTATGATAGGTTGGGGTCATATTGTGTCAACTGGTGTGTGAGTACAAAGAATAGGCAGTTTGTCCACCTTGTTGACTCTAAAAGGCTTACAGGCTAAACAGAAGGCTGTTGCAGGTAGAGAAGAGAGTTGATAGATCTAATGCATGCTACAATAGTAACACAATGAGGGCAACCGTTGTGTTATTTGGGCTATTTCCTTAGTGTGAGTTTTGTGGATGGGGTTACTGTGTGGGTTTAAATGACAGGTCTGAGCTGCTGCCTGTCAGCTTGGCCTCAGTTGCAGTTTAGCATGTGTATTGTAAGGCCAGCTGTGATTTATCTCAGTTCAGCTGGCAGGTGGTATCTTGCTCAGTTGCGATAAGACCAATCTCTTCACGTTTTTGGGCAAGGTGAGGTCATATGAAACAGAGGAGAAGGAAGGGTTGATTGGGAAATGCAGGAGAGGCTGTGGTTGCATAAAAACAAACTTCTAGAGAATATGCAGATCTTATGAGGAAATTGTGATGGTTTGGTCATTTTTATTTTTATCTTTTTACATTGATATTCACGGTACAATGAAAGATCATCAATAGTTCTTTATAACAAATCCTCTAATAGCACACCTCTGATTTTTCATGTGTTGTCATCACTATAATATGAAGGTGATGCTTTGTAGTTTATTGTGTCAATTTTCAGTCAGTGGAAAATTCAGCACCTATAATGTCTCAGCATTTATCCTCCACATGACCTTAAGTCATCTATAAGGAGAGGCTTTTTAAGGTAGTTGGTTTAATGCTGGTAGTAGAAAGAACAGAGAAGCTTTTGTGTACACAGTCTCTTTAGATTTGAAGTGGGAGGAACAACCCTGAGGTTGCATCCTTGGCAATCTGTTAATTTAACTGATGTTAATACTCATTGCAGGGAGGGCTGGACTAGATAACCTTTAAAGGTCCCTTCCAACCCAAACTATTCTATGATTCTGTGTTCTCAAGCCTGCTTGCTGTCCTCCATCCTTGAAGGATTTAGTTGTCTGCTATTTTCCCCATCCTTACTACTTGCTTTCAAAGGGTTAAAGTCTCTTCTTGCAGACCTCCTATCATGAAGTCTCAATGGCTCCTGCTGCCTCATTACTATTGTGATAGACAATGAAAGTGCTGCTATACTGACCACAAAAAGGCATACTATGGCTAAATACATAAAGCTCAGTAATACTAGTGACACAATGCTGAGTACTCTTGAAAAAAATCTCTTGTCCATGTGCCTCCCACACCCTGTGATTTCTACTAGCCAAATGATTATCAGAGCAGTTTCTTTGAAGAGCACTTTCTTTCACAATTGCAAGTACTGCTGTCTCTATTTGCTTAATCCCTGTGAATCTCCGAGTTTTTCTTCAGGCATGAAATGAAAACAAACACTTAAGGGAGGAATGAGGTTAACATTTACAAATCCCAGTGATGTTCTCTACTGAGAAATACAGTAGTATATCTATGCAACATATTGTTCATTTTCATTTCAAACATACGCTAAGCTGGGCATCCCATGCTTGGCTTTAGCTGCAAACATTGTTTTGTGTCTTTCTTTTTGCTGTCTGGGAAGATGTTTGATAAAATGAAAGCAGGAGTTTATCTTGCTTTAAAGTTTAATGTACCATAAGCTTAGCATTATGAAGAAGCTGTCACATCATTCAGATACCTATGTTCAAACTGGATTATCAGCTCCTTGTCTAAACAAACATGGGTTTTTTTAGAAACATGGAGGTTGGATGGGGAGGTGTTTGTTTATGTTTGTAAGAGATGTGTCTAATTGCATGCTTTCAAACATAGCAAAACATACACTAGCGTGTTCTTTTCTGTTTCTGAAAAGCTAAATCATTCAGAAAGATGCCATTTTTATATTGAAGTAATATAATGATCACTTGTGTTACAGAAATGCGTAACAAGATTGAGAGATCTGGACACTGTCCACCCATTGCCCAACAAGTTGATCCTGATCCCAAACACTTGCAGTCTCTGACCAAAAAGAATGAAAATTAAACTTAATATTCTTTTCCTCTGGCCTTAAGGGTAGACATTTGTATACACTTAGATGCAGGATATACTTAGACATGGGAGACAGCATGTGTTAGAGTTCATCAGTTGGTATCATAACTGTCCTAGACCACATCAGAAGTTACTATCAGGACAGGTTGTATTTTGATACAGGTAACTACAATACTGTTGCTTGTTTGGCATTACTTTATATCTGTGGTTTTGGAAAGCACTCTGAAGGGGAAAGTTTGGAGATTACTTGTCTCCAAATAAAATTTCATCCTGTTTTTTCAGAACCTTGCTATTCGGGATTGATCAAACTGATCTCAGGTTGTTTTTGTTTTTGTTTTTGTTTTTGTTTTTGTTTTTGTTTTTGTATTTGTTTTTGGCTTGGTGGTTGGTTTTTTTTTTTTTTTTCAGCCAGGTGCCACCTAAAACTAGGTCTTGCAGCATTTTTTGCTCCTCAAAAAATTAGTATTTACGAAAGATACTTGATTGCTAGAGCTCTCGCCTTAAGGTTTGAGTGCAGGTAGAGAGCGAGCAGGTTATTCTCCCTAATGCATCCAATAATGCTTCCATACAGATCTAGTGTCAGGCAGTACAAAACTTGTATCCTTTCTGAAAGAAGCACCAGCTGAGTGTGGGTAGGCAGGCCCAGACTTTTCCAGCTGTCACTGCTGCCATGAAAGACACAGGATTACAAGGAGTACTATAGGTGGAAACGAGCCTGGGTATGGAACATCAACATATCATAGCATCACAGAATGGTTAGAGTTGGAAGGGACCTTAAAGATCATCAAGTTCCAACCCCCCTGCCATGGGCAGGGACACCTCTCACTAGAGCAGGTTGCTCAAAGCCCCATCCAGCCTGGCCTTGAACACTTCGAGGGATGGGGCATCCACAAACATACATCCATGCAGATGTACAACTCTGCTCTCATGTCAAGCTCATTGAGCGGAGATGTTCAGAGGGGCATCCTAATCCTCGAGTGTCAAAGCATGCTGGTCTTAACCGCTGGCAGAAGGCACAGCTCCACATATGGTGAGTGCTGGGCTCTGCCTCCTGAATGCTCTTCCATCTTCCACATCCCTCCCACAGCCCTGGCTGACCTCAGAGCTAGGCTCTAAGGTTATGGTCCCTAAAGAATCTTCCCCTGTTACAGCCTTGTAGCTTCTCAGTTTGCAGTGAACCCTACATCGGGTTTACAGGGTCAGGTGGCAGGAAAGATTTTTTTTTTTTCTTTCTTTTTTTTTAGATTCTGTTAACCCCAGCTGTTTTTTTCCTGATACGGCTATTATGTCAGTGGAAGTCATTCTGCTTTCCTCCCCTTCATTCAAATGGCTTATGAAAGCTAGAAGGATCTGACTCAACAGGAAACATCAGTGAACTGCTGTTGATGACAGAAAAAACTAACGTATTTGGAATTGTCTGTGTCACGCAGCTTTACAACAAGCAAATCTGGAATTCCTGCTAATGTGTCAAACATAACTTGATCCCAGAGCTGTGCAATATATGGCCTCCTCTTTGAGCTAAATCAAGCATCCCTAGGTGAGCCTGAGAAGGAGCAGAATAAGCTACTGAACTAAAATTTGGAAAAGTGCCAGACCACAAATGACTAAATGCTTTCTTTCTCTGAAAACAAGGTAGATTTGATCATCCAGAATGAAGTTCACTCAGTGCCCTGATTATGCTGCTTTCAGGTAAACAATATTCTCTTATTTTTTTGGGAGAGGTAGAGCAGTTTTCCATCATAACTTTTGCAGCTTCAGAGTTAAGTTCTCTGGGTTTTCCTCGGAGGCTGTTACACCACCTTGGTTATCCTGATAAATGTAGCTCAGCCTTTAGCGCTGTGCAGCTTTGGTTTCACTTGCTTGCACTTCAGTGCAAAGCTCATAGACCTTTTATGTTCAAGTTCGGTGTTTGTTGTGTTTTTGAAATGTAGAGATCACACGGCACCCTCAAGTGCTTCCTAGTTTGGTGTGGGTTTTGATTTTTTTTTCCTTTTTTCTTTTGTGAAGGTGCACTTTACCATAATAACTCTGTGTGAAGGAGTAAATCTCCAGCTATTCATTCCTTGTTTTCTACCCTTTCCCCTAAACCTTTCCGTGACTTTCCCCATAAAATCTCTCAAGCACAATTTGGGTTTAGTGCATGGAGACTGCGATGTTAATAGTATGTTAAGGTAGACCTATAGGAATACGTTAGCTTGCTTTCATGAAACAAGCATATTGACCTATCTTCGGGCACGGTCTCCAGGTCTAGTTTCCAACAGAGCATGCTGTGAAGCTGGTTAATGCTCACAAGTGCTGCTGGGCCAACAGGAGCAGGACACAGACCTCGAGCAATCCCATTTCTCCTTTCCTTTCTTGCAGGGCATAGAATGGGCTGGGTCTGGTCTGGACTGGGCTGCACAGACAGGAGAGACTGGAGAGGGGGAGGGAATTACTCTGGTTTCTCCATCAGGCAGCTTCTGCCTTGAGAGTCTTCTCTGGAGCTACATTTAGTTCTCCTGGGCTAGCATTTTGGTTTTAACTTTTGTTCTGCTGTTTGCCTTGGGGCAGGTGGCTTTGTTTATTTTGGGGACATTCAGGCACCTCACAAACTAATTTTGGGGGCTCTGAATTAGCTTGTAGGAGCTCCTGCCTCCATCTACTAACTGTATGAGGAATCTGAGGAACTCAGCGCACTGCTCTTGGTGTGCTAAATGGAATTGAAGTTAGATGATGAAAGAAGGCAATGTAAACACCGTCCTTAAAGAGAAGGCTTTGCCTCAGTGAGCAGTTTGTCACTCCATCCCATTGCACAGGGGCTGTTTCTTGCTGCGTCTGTGCATTTAATTGCAAGGCTCAGAGGGGCCTCTCAGGACTGCTGCAATTCCTCCAAACAGTGCCATGAACTCTGCTCTCCACTGAATCCCAGGGGAACATTCTGGCAGTTCCTCTGACTGCCTTGCACTGGGGTGACTACTTTTGCATTCTCATGTGCTCCAAGGGGCGTAGACTTGTCACTCCACATCTTTCAGGTAGCAGACCAAGTGTCCTGCCACGCTGGCTGTGCTCCTTCTTAAATGGAGAGTTAAATCAGTGGGCAACCAGTGCTCTAGAGAGAGGTGTCCTTGCCCACGGCAGGGGGGTTGGAACTTGATGATCTTTAAGGTGCCTCCCAACTCTAACCATTCTATGATTCTATGATTCCTCAGAGTGCTGAAAAGTAAATCTATCTTCTCCCTCCTCCCATCTCTTTCAACGCTGCTCCCATCATTAGAATAAAGTTGCCTGTACTCTTCACTCCTTCTTGTCTTTGTATCAGGCTTGGTCAATAACAGTGTTCCATGTGTGTTGTCCTCATTGCTGGCTTGACGGTAATTAGTGCCTTTGATTGCCACCCTTTGTTCTTCTGTAGGGAAGTTTTATACAGTATTTAATGGAGCTGTCTGACAACTATTTAAAAATAAAATATTGACAGATTATTGAGAGATTGTCTTTTATCAGTTCCCCTTGACATACCCAAAACCTTTAGATGGATTTTTCGCTCTATCTCCCTAGGTTTGTTTTTGACTTCTTTCCCCATTGAAAACAAAGTTTACTGTTCCGTGAGCTCAGTGTGTGCAAACTGCTGAGGAGCAGTCAGCAGAAAGAGCTCAAAGTATTTTCTGGTTTGGGTCTGGAAATGCATTTTTTTCACTTTTACAGGAATAGTGGAGGAGCTTGAGAAAATTATGTTCAATGTCTATCTCTTTATTCCTTTGCTTTATGAGCGGTTGCTTACACTGGTGACAATTTCTTTTAAGTTCTGCTTGTTTATTTTACGTGTATTTTATATGACTGGAGAGACTATGCAGGTCAACAGGGATGCAAGAGTTTTAATGCCAGGGTCATCTAGCACATGGTAAATTCTTCATATCCATTCCTTTGAGAGTTTCTTCCCTGGCCNGAAAAAATGCAGGATGACCAACAATGGCTGGAGAAGGGCTGGAAAGAATGGGTGCGGAGAGAAGGTTATGATTCCATGTGAGTTTGAAGTAGCTTGCTACAGACTGAGGTCAAGTATGTTTGGGAAAGTTGAAGCTGGAGGAAAGTAGCTGAATCCAGATGTATTTTGGGAGCAGGGCAGGGGGCAGTGGCTCTATGCTTGTGTTGACAAAGTAAAGTCTACTGCCTTGGAAAGAATAGTTCCTTTCAGCTAGCAGGAAACCTTGTGATACTTGTTGGGAGTTGAGGGGTACAGGAAGGATGAAAAGGCAGTGGACTTCAGAGGAGGTGAATAGCTGGTAACTGTATGATCACAAGCTCCTGCTTTATGAATGTTCTTAGATGAGAACTATTGGCAGAGTTTTGAACCTGTAACCCTAAGTATTCTTTTAACTTATTCAGTAGCAATAAATCTGATGTAGTCTGTGCATGCCTGATTGCGGTTTCTCATCCTAAAAGCTCCAAAGAGCTTTTATGTAAACACCCTCTCAATAGAGCTATAACAAGATGAAGAGGTCATAGAGGCACATGGTTTGCAATGTGGGAAAGAGGTGAAATATAGCCACCCTGGGAGAGGAAGGAGCAACTGAAGGATATTCAATGTATTGCATGCTAGCATGAGGGACAGAAAGTGATGGTGGTCATGACTGCAAGGGCCTCCTTCCAGCTCTTAAAATATTGATATGATCTGTTTGCTCTCTGAAGACTTCAACAAACCTTGATTTTAAATTTTTCTGAAATACTTACCATAGGTTGAGATTCAGCAATCTCTCCAAGAGACATCTCAGTGTAGGCTTAATGGCAGAAAAACTGAGAGTTCAGTAAGTAAAATACTAATGTTCTGGATTTTTTCATGTGTCTGAAAATTAGAATGTATTCACCCAGCATGGGACTCTTGAGTTGCCCAAATACTTCCTCAGTAGCCTGTCAGGTCAGAATTCTGGCCAACTGAGAGACAGCACAGCTTAAAGCTGTGAAGAACAAGCACCCCTTGGTGGTTCCAGAAAGACTTCAGATCCAAGATCCACTCTGTAGCTAGTGAAGTGGGACTGTTCTGGAGTGACGTTCAGCAGCCTTTGCTTCTAGATATGTATCTGGCCTGCTGTCTCTCATCTCCTCTTAAGAACAAATAATAGTTGGTACAAAGATAAAGGCTACTCAGTTTTGTGATAACTATTCCTAGCTATAGCAATAAACCTTGAGCCTTTCAGATCTCAGAAGAATAGTATTTTAAACTTTGTTTGTCTACTGGAAAGTTTTAGACTTCAAGCCATTTCTCATTCTTTGGGAATCATCCTCAGTAGGGATGTTTTTAAACGGTAAAAGTTTAAATTATTATCAGTAGTTACTTAGGAGTTTCACAATTTATTTTCTTTCTTGAAATATGACTTTTGCTTAATACAAATTGAAGTGCTATTAAGTGGAAAACCAGTCATCTGATGTTCTTCTAGGTCACAAAGCCCTTGTTATTAAATGAAAGAGACCATCAGAATTTGGGTGTCAGGCACAGAGGAGTGAGGAACCTTCCCGGAACAAGGTTGTAGAGAACATTCAGCGTATCAGATGTGGGCACAAGATGCTGGAACGGCTGTAAGAATTTGTGCCTTCACAGGCCATTAATCTTGTGAGGACGGGTGTATTTACAGTGTAAGGATGTTCATCCTGCCAAGACTCAGGCTGGGATCTGAGACCTGGGATTTAAGTAGTTTGTCCCTACCTGCCTCCTCAGCTTTAGTAGAGGCGAACTATTAACAAGCATGATGACGAGACCCTCATTTCCATGATAGATAGTAGCTCAGTTCCTCTTTCAGGCTTTGACTGTATCACTGATGGATATTTTTCTATTTAATTTTTGACATTGCTAGGGATTCTATACACTGAAACCTTTTCTCTCTCCTTCCCCCCTTTTTATTTATGTTCCTGAGTGACAGCATAGCCAAGCAGTGAGCTCAGTGCCATGGAAGCATTTTATATTTTGAGCAGAGATAAAAATCTCATTCCTTCTATAAACAAAACAAATCAACAGATGATGCCCAGGAGAATCATTTCTCTATAGCCATTTTCCTCCAGCTGCTTTCTATTCTGTGCAGCTTGCAATGCACCATATGAAATACGTGTGTGCCTTTCTGTGTGTGCAAAACACAGGTTTCCTCCAGACAGTGGCACCTCCATCAAGAAAAAAAAAAAGCAACAAAAACCAAACAAAACCACCTCACATTTTTTTTTTTTACAGTGCTGTAGTAATAAGTTTACTAATAGAGTTGAGATGTTTGGTTATTTAATAGCTTATAGCTTAGCAGTGCACCAGGAGCTCTGCAGTCACAGCTGCTGTGTCTTCATTCTGAATGAGTTTGGGCTATTGCTGTGGGAGGATGAGGGGCAGGAGTAGTGGGTTTGAGTGCATTGTAAACATAGGGTCATAACGGTACAGCCAAAATGCGTGTTTGGAATACATGTGTCCCTGCATCGGTGAGGAGTTTTCTCTGGAGCTGCCATGGCTTTGTGTGTCTTGATACAAGGCTGTTGCAGGAACGAGCCCGGCGGAAAGCAATGAGAAATGGCTCCTCTAGCATCTTGGAAGCCCTTGGTTGATGGCACCTCTTGTTTACCTGCTTTTGTTTGGCCGTGGTGAACAGTAGATGTGAATGGCCATGGAAAGAGATCATGCGTGGGAAAGATCAGAGGGGTGCTGGATGAGGAGCTGGTAGATAAAGTGGATGGCGCGATCTCACGTGCTTGGGAATAGCTGCAGGTCAGCCCCTGGCAGCTGCAGGTGTCTCTTATCTCAGCAGCATCTTTCTGCTCATCTCCCCGCCCCTAGATATGCTTCTGTACAGGAGGAGGGTGGCTAAACCAGACGTTCCTAATCTGGGGCCCAGGGGAGTAGTATTTATCCTTGCAGGGGCAGGGAAAGCTGCTAAAAGTTTGAGCATTGCTAGGGTAATGGACTGTCTTTTTTCCATAAAACGATAGTAGCCTCTGAGATGTGGAGGAACTTGGAGCTAACAGAGGGGCAGGAGGGCAGTAAAATTTGGCAGCAATTCCTCTGGTTGTTTTGATAAAGTGTGGTTTAGAACTGAAGGAAAATACTGTGATCTCTTATCCAAAAATCTCCCGAGAGCTTTTGTGTAAATACCATGTATGTGTACATGTATGCATACATTTATATTTATATCTATAAATATGTGCCAAGTGACTTGGAACAAACAGTTTCTGAGGAAGTAGCAGAACATAGTGGATCTGATCCTTGGATAGACTGCACTCAGTGCCCAGAGCAACCCCCTTATCCCATCTCTAGCCAAATGACTTCTGGCAGCTAAGGAAATAACCTTGGGTAAAACCAATAGAACTTTTATAACAGGGACATTAGCTATTGACCCTGAATGTATTTTATGACACCGCCTTGGTTTTGGCTTGTATATCTTCATTCTGTGGTTGATATGTTCTTCTGTGTTTTTGAAAAACTGCAGTCTCCACACAGCACTCCAGTATCTGTCATTGCAGCGCTCAGGCTGCGGGTTCACACTCATCAGCCCTGATCATTCTCTAAGGCATATCTGATCTGGACCAGGGCGGGCACATGAGACAAGTTTGATTTAATGAATTGGAGTGCAAGACAGGTGATTTATGCCATTTCTGCTATGATGCTACTGGGAGAAGATAGGCTGTACCTCACCTGGTTCAAAATTCGCTTTTCATATTAACAAATGTGAGCTAACAGAGCTTATTTATATGGGATCAATACTCTGGGTGGTGTTGCTAGGACAGTTTTGAGCAGAGGCTTCTTGCCCTAAACCTGGATTTACCGTGTCATTAAAACAGGGTCTCAAACTCTCTGGAGAACTTGGTTCCATTTACTTTGTGCAATTGCCCTGGTAAAGTTAGGGAGCAGCAACAAAAGGTCAGAAGAAATTTCACTGACAGCCAAGTGCACATGAATCAATTTTTTTAGAACTTGTATTTGGGAATGTGTTTCCCAAGGTGGTTTGCTTATGCCTGAGCATTTAGGCTTGTAGCATCTGTGGAGTTCACACTCAGAGCTTTTAGGAAATGAAAGGTAAGCGTTGTAGCATTTTTTTTCTTTAAAGAAGCAAAATATTTTAGGCGCTCAGATCTTTTGGAATTTTTTCTTTAAATGGGTTGTTGTCCTGGGTGTTGGTGGCAACAGCTGGTTGTTTTTCTGGATGACATTCTTTAATGCCAAGTTATAGAGCTGGCTGTAAAATTTAAAAATATTTTGGTAAAGTTTATGTGGACAACTTGTCTCATTCATTATCCAAGAAATTCTGAACTCTTAAATAACTGGTCTAAACTGATTTATTAGTGCAAGCCCTTTGAATTCCTGGGCTGAATTTGGCTTGTATTGCTTAAATCAGTGATATAAGTATTGGGGTTTTTCTTTTCCTTACCTGAGAACAGATAGAAATAATTTTCTCACCTTTCAACTTTCACATGGACCTTTTTCTGGCTGAAAAATGCTGTTAAACAGAACATTGATACAGTAAAAGAGCAACCCACACAGAAACCCAAGCTGCACCATAAATCCTTCTCTGAAGTTGCTTGCACTGGTTATGTAAATAAAAGAAAATTGATGCTCTTTGCAGAACTGTGATGATATAAGGGAAATTGCTCTTATGTGATACAAATTGTGTACATGAATGTACACTCATCTATCTATCCACCCACCCACCTGCCCACCTCTTAATTGTTCTGGTTAGGTCTGTAGCTGGTGGACATACCATGGAATCACTACCTGGGGTAGAAAATGTCCTATCTCAAAGTTTCAGGGAGGATCATTGTATTTTCCTTCCCTGGCAAAAACCTTTTGACTGAAAAATATATTGCTCAGTTCAGGAGGAATTACTGTATGTAGTCAGACACTAAAGACTTCCAGTTGAATGTGGTGGTTTTAGTTTCTGTTCCAAATAGTTTGTAGAGATATAGTGCACTAAGGGGTGTTTCAGCCCTGATGACTGTTCATCCCCAAGGATGCAGCTGATCCATCTATGGGAGTTTTTTTATATTTTATTTATTTGTAAATTGCATTGCATTTGTAAATAGCTGGTGGCCAAAATCATTATTAATGTGTTAATTTAAAGATCAGTCAGCATTTTCAAAGGCTGGACAGTTTCAAGAGCTTTCCCTGAGCAAGTTGGAGGCTTTGTCTTGTGGGCTGCGAGCAAATTGTTACAAAACACCAGAGAGTTGGTAGGAGTTTGTGGAATCATAATTAATTGACAATGGTTTTTCAAACCCCACATTTCCCAATTTAATATAAACTGTTAAAATCATTTAGAAGAGTGTTATGATAGTCCCTTGACACACGTGGGTAGCTTTGGGTTAAACATATAAATAAAGCTGAAAGGACTGTATTTAGTTCCAGACTGATCCAAGGACAACTGAAAAACTGAAGGTCAAATAACAAAACGAAGAAAAGAAAATTATAGCCCTCCTTGTTCTGTTCTGCAGCATGCTGCTTGGCAGCCGTGAAGGTTCAATACTGGGGAATTTGTCACATACAACTGGTTATGATTTGTACTTTAAGTAAAGCAAGTAAGCATGAAGTGTGTGTACTTATTGACAATAGCACATCACTGAGTCTTGTCACACTGAATCTAGACAGCACCTCCTGAGTCTTACAGAATTTCTAGGGCCTGAATATTCAAAGATACATGAAAGACCAATTAATCAACAGCTTTCTCCATGCTCTGTCTTGACGCCTGGGCTCTAGCACTTTCTGCCTGGAAGTGAGCCAAAGTGTAACCATGTGCTAAATAGCTGGTGAAGACTGTTGCTTTATTTTTAAAATTTTTGTATAAGCTATTAAAACTGTTGAGTGAGAGGAACTTCAGAACTTGAGATCACTAGTGACTTGGGAGAACTAAGGGTCTGTGCTTGAGCAGAAGTTTGTTTAAACAGCCCAAGCACTCAGTGCTTCTGTTTGCAGAGATAAGGCAATGAACTTCAACCCATGTAAGTCAACCCTCTGATGGTCATGTTGTTTTCCTTCCTGATGGAGGGGCTGATCTAGGCAGCATCCAAGGTAGGTGCTAGGCTGTATTCTCTTCACCTAGGAAAAGCATTTCACTTGAGTGGCTGCATGTAACACAGGCATTGTTAGAGCCACAGGACCAGATCTCAGTGGGTCATAGAATCATAGAATGGTGAGAGTTGGAAGGGACCTTAAAGATCATCAAGTTCCAACCCCCCTGCCATGTGCAGGGACACCTCTCCCTAGAGCAGGTTGCTCAAAGCCCCATCTTTGCAAGGATGGCAGAACTCTGAATGCTCAGGCTGACGATAAATTGATGGAGATAGTCAGTGATGTGACTTGTGCAATCAGGTGTATGCGATATTTCACTTGACCTAATCTTGCCAAGCCTGATCATGCCTGCCTGTCCTCTTGCGCAGCTCCCCAATGTGCCCAAAGCACTTGCTTGCCGGGCAATCAGGTCACAGTTCCTGGGGCCAGATCCCTTCCCTGGGGTATCTGC
Organism: Thinocorus orbignyianus; assembly: GCA_013400375.1. Lineage (NCBI taxonomy): Eukaryota > Metazoa > Chordata > Aves > Ciconiiformes > Thinocoridae > Thinocorus > Thinocorus orbignyianus. The sequence goes on from VXBW01005683.1 coordinate 1,440,169, forward strand.
TGGCCCCTTTGCTCCAGCTCGTAGACACATTCTTACTGCCATGCTTTTATTAGAGGATTTTGGTAGTACATGGTGTAATTATTAGTTTTTAGAGGCTTTATTCTCTTTAAATGAGTTTCACACTAGCCTTACTCTTTCTGAACTGCTTATGAAGCCTTATTTGGTTGAAACCGCAGGGTGGTATCTCATAGAGTAGTGGAGTTTTCAAAATGAATAATATACTTTTTATCAAACGTGTGCATTGTGTGGACAATACATATTCAAGCACAACATTGGCAACCAGTGACTATCAAATGCATCCTTAGCAGTCCTCAAAAAGGAATGGGAATGTGGTGCAACTTGGCTAGTAACTTGTCCAAAGATGACTGCCTTCAGCTCTGAAACTGCAACATTCAGAGAAGCTGGCTTCTTTTTAATCACAGAATCACAGAATGGTCAGAGTTGGAAGGGACCTTAAAGATCATACAGTTCCAACCCCCCTGCCATGGGCAGGGACACCTCCCACCAGAGCAGGTTGCTCAAAGCCCCATCCAGCCTGGCCTTGAACACTTCCAGGGATGAGGCATCAACAGCTTCTCTGGGCAACCTGTTCCAGTGCCTCACCACCCTCACAGGAAAGAATTTCTTCCTAATATCCAATCTAAATCTCCCCTTTTCTGATTTAAAACCATTACCCCTTGTCCTATCACTACATTTCATGACAAAGAGTCCCTCCACAAACTTCCTGTAGCTCTCTTCAGATACTGGAAGGCTGCTATCAGGTCTCCCCGCAGCCTTCTCTTCTCCAGGCTGAACAGCCCCAGCTCCCTCAGCCTGTTTCTTAGAAAGAAGCCATATCTACGTTTTTGCAAATTCACTTTAAGAATAACATGTCAGAAAGAATGGGGAAACTATAGTTTCCTTCCAACTATCAACTGTCTATCATTTATATTTCCTATGTACAAATCCCCCCCTCTCTTTTAAAAATATTTTTGAGGTGGTTTATGCTGTGTCTGAAAAGGAAAACAAATCAAATTAGAGGCCCAGTAATTAGGGCCATCCCTTCAGCAATGAGTTAATCTCTTTGTTGAAGTGAAGAACAAATTGGGATTCTCCTCAGCAAAGACACAGCTGATGCATCATCTTGTTGTCTCTTCAGCTCCTGAATTTATGACAGGTTTAATCTTGACTGTGTTTCTGAATCAGATGTAAGCTCAGTTATAGTTTAGGAGATTGCTTGGTTGGAAACGTGAAATGTGACCTTAGATGGTTGTGTAAAACAAACTCTTGCAAATGTATGTTTTAACACGCACTTTTCGAACAAATTATTGTTCACCCACTTCTTTTTTTTTTCTTTCGGTAGTACAAGGAACATTTACATGAATGGCGTATCTTTTTATTAGTTTTTCTGTGCTGTTCACTTATAGCTTCATTTCCTTTACCTCAAACAAATTTTGAGATTATTTACAGGCTATTTCTGAGTTCATAAACTTAGATACGCAAACATATGATTTTTTTTATTATTTTTTTTTTTTAAAACCATCAGATAGTTGTGACTTGGGTTGGGAATCCCTGGGCAGAACAGGGAGTTCTGCCCTGCTGAGGTGAATGTTAGTATAGATCTGGCTTTGCTTTGGTGTTTGAGGCATGACACTCACATGTGCATGCAAAAGAGGATGAAGAGGAGATAAAAGTCCTGAAACCTCCATTTCCCTTACTCTTGACTACCAAAAGGGAATAGAAAAGGAACTCAGCTCTCACTACTTATCGTGTGCCACCACAGTGTATTTTGGAGTTGTTTTTGAAGGGCCATTAACCTCACTATCTAAAAGCAAGTAAGCAACTAGCATTCTTTGAACTGCCAAATGCATGTTAAATGGATGCTTTTAAATTAGTTTTCATCTATGAAGAACATATTGTTGTTCATGTTTAGCCTGTAAGGGTGCTCAGATACCCCAGTTAAAGTCAGAGCCAGCCACATCAGGAGAAATAATCTTTACACAATGTGCTATCTAACTATGCATGCCTTTGTGATGAAAGGAATATACCTTTCCTAACAAAACCAAGTAAGAAATATTTTAAGAGCATAGAAGGCTTGATTATGATCTTTATTACCTTGCTGTAAAGCAAGAGCAGCACTGCTGAACTCCATGGAGTTGCTCTAAATTGAAGTGTGAGCTCTGAAATACAGAACAGAATAAATTTACTTTATATACTTTAACATGGAGAAGGCAAGTCTCTGTGGCAGTCCCAGCAGGATTACCAGCATTCAATCAGTTCCAGGGCTTGTATATCCCAGCATTCTAGGTAGGCTTGGGAAGCTTACTTTGCAGTAGAAATGTCACTGCTCTTTCACAGAATACTCCGGTAACAGCCAAACCCCCTAAATAATCGTCATCCCTACTGTTCAGTGTGTGAACACTGGGAACAGAAGTGTTGGGGTAACCTTTCTCGGTTTTGGCAGAAAAGGTATCTCTTGGAGAATAGGAGACTTTCCACTGGCATAAGTCCTTACTTTTAGAGACCTCTCTCTTTGCTGAGACAACCATCTGGCCATCTCTGAGGGGTGGGTTGCTGCTGGGGGTGGGTGTTACCTTTCCAGGTGGCTGGGAAAGCCTCGTACACTTGCATGCCACTGCCATGGACAGAATTCACAACTGCAGGATTGTAAATGCTTAAATTCATTATTGAAACTCCAAAATATTGTGCAATTCTTTTTTTTTTCTTTTTTTTTTTCTTTTTTGGGAACCTTAACCCTGAGGACTTTCACTTTTACTGTTGAAACCATAAACAAGTCTTTACTTGCTCATAGGTTTTGGGATTTTGAGATTGTTTCAGCTCTACCTAGCAACCACAAGCCTAGAAATAAGTTTTAGTTAGAGCTTTTATCCATACCCAAACTCCACTTCCTTAAGCAATCAGGCAGCTTTAATATCGATGCTTTCAGAAAAATCTAAATAATGAGGGATTCATGATAAAGCTGCGAGGTTTTGTTGCCAGGTTCATTCTTGCAGAGCAGAACTAATAAAACTTTAAGGAAGAAGCCTTAGCCAAGATCTTAAAAGTAGGTTATTTTTACTGTGAAAAACAAAATTAGGGAAGAAAAAAAAAAAAGCAACACCAAAACTTGGAGATTGAAACTCCAGTTAATTTAATTCACGTGGCCAGTGTAGGCTTTTTGGTAAGCTGGAACCAGACAAACAGGTGTCAGGTGCATAGAAAACAAAGTAGTATCCGTACGTTGGCTATGAACTGAGCTCTGCTTCCTCCTCGTTGCTTGCGTGATATTATGATGAAAGTTGGCAAAAGGAAATATGTTTGCATGCGATTAAATGTTGACAGCCGAGGAACTTGGCTTTGTGTTTATGGAGGTAAAAATGACAAAAAAACTTGCAGAGTGCAGCTTCCTATGTGTCTTTTCACAGTCCTGGAAAATTTGAGCTGAAAAAACATACAAAAGACTGTAATAGCAATCTGATTTTTTTTTTAAAAATAAAGAAATGTTTAAGATCTCCAACATATTCTAGTGGAAAAAATACTGTGACACAAATTGCAAAGGAAAATCATTGCTCCCCCCCCAGGGTGTGTGCTGTATTCCAGAGCAATTGAGAAATACATACTAACGGGAAAGGGGCGACAAGTTTTCCCCTTTCCTGAACTTTTGATATAATTATTTAGCCAACACTGAGAGAATCTCTGCATACTCTAAAACTTCAGTCATTTCTGAAAAATTGATCTGGGAAGGTCACTAAATTCCAGAGCTGGTGAGGTCAGGGTAATGAGATCAAGTGACAGGCCCAGTGGTACCCACTGATTTAGTTGTTTAGACACTGTAACCAAACCGTGACCTTCTTGTTCTGCAGCCTCTTTGATCTAACTTTGTGAAAACACAGCTGCTTACTGGATATCGCATGTTAGTATGCATGTAGGCGTTAGGGTAACTTTTCATGACATTTACTTCAATTATTCTGGGGTTGGATTATAAAAATGAGTATCACCCACCCTGTCCAGCCTCGTCTGTTACTCGGAGCACTGCTTTGCTCTCTGTTGGTATAACTAGTGAGAAGATGACCACGCAGTGTCTCAAGGTGTTCCCCCATCTGACTTTGGGATGATGGGGAAAGGTGGAAAAAAGTCCTCCTAAATGAGGCAGGGAGCGAGACATAATCTCCACAGTCTTCTAGGAAGGTGTTGGCAGGAGGGCAGTAGGAATGACTGCTATTTTCAATCCTGGTGGCTTTGACTGAGGTCTAGATCCGGATTAAAGTCTCTTCTAACAGATGGGTGGCTGGCTTCTGGTCTGTTACTTGTGCAGTGGGGGCTGGCAGAAGACTGTGGCTCACAGGCTTTGTATGAAGAGACCCATGGATGCCCCGTTCCCATGTTCAGTGCTGGTTCCTCAGTGTCTGCTTTCCCCTGTGTTTCTGCCTGTGATGCAGCCCATGGTACTGGTGTTCAGCAGGCATGGTGAAGCCTCCAGTGCAGGACTTGGGTCTGCCTTAGGCTCTGCCTCTGCATAAAACTGCCCACAGAATGGGTCTGTTCAGGGGTGAACCTGTGTTTTACTGTTCTTTGTCAATCTTCATATTGAAGATTGAAGATTGGTTTTGTATGGCTCTTTGGTTTTTGACATGTCTGCAACACAATGGTTCCCTCTGGAGATACTCTGCCATCAACTCTCCCCTGCCTGTGCCAGAGTCCACATGACATTTCTTTCCCCAGGCAGCAAAGCACAGGTATGGAGGAGAAATTGTCTGCTAAAAGCTATACCATGCTTCCATGGAAATATATACCCAGATCCATATGAGATCATATACTGGAGCCCAGCTGCTTCCTGCCCCAGGTTTAAACACCGTGAGCACAACAGTAAAGTTTCATGATGTATGGATGCGACCTGGAATCACTTAGAGCAGAGGAGCGGGATGGAGAATTTATGTCTAGCCCAGGGCAGAGCACGTGGACTTCTGGCTATTGTGCGCTGTTGCCTTTCCAATTGCACACAAGCTTATCAAAATGTTTTTGCAGGCTTGCTCCAACTTTCCCGCACAGCTTTTAACTCTTCACTGGAGGACCTTTGTGAACTGAGCAGTGGCAGCCTGTGCTCAGAGGGTGAGCGGTGAGAGCTCAGCCGGAGCTGGGCTAAAGAGCCATGCTGCTGTAGTGCTCCACAGGAGCTGGGAGCCCACAGCGCTGTCTCTGCAGGCATGCTGACTGGTCTCCTTTCCCCGCAGGCATGAGGGTAGATGGATTTAAAAAGAAATAGGAAGGCAGCCTGGAGAGCCACTGTGTGTGTTCCTCTCAGCATGGTTCAGAAGTATGCATTGGGGGATTTTAGAGATGATTAGACGTACGGACTGGCATCAGAAATGCAAAGTGCATCCAGAGAGGCACCACAACTCACTATGAGGTCAAACAAAAATAATTCCATGATGGTTTCTCTCCCCCTGCCACACACACACTTCCATGGAGACTGGTGTGGGGGTGTGGAAACCTGGTCCCGTAGCACTGGATGCTGAACAACAGATGAAAAGATGGTTGCTGGCCTAATACGTTGGAGTCCAGTTTAGTTCATCATCTCTTTCATATGCACAGTAAGCAATAAATTTCAGAACCTTAAAGCATACTTTGTGTGTAGCAGGGAGATGGTTGCCTTTTGAGGAAGTCAGGCAATACTTCAAACTTTCATCTACACTGAAATAAACAATTGAAGCACCTCCTTTATAAGATTTTTTTTTCTTTCTTTCTTTTTGAAAAAGACTGTCTCTTCCACTTTGCGTGTAACATTTGTACAGTGCATGCTTAAAAGGTGAGCAGAACTGTCACTCCAGGTACTGGCAGATTTTTGCAGTATGCACAAAGGTCTGGAAGAAGCGGCTTTGGGAATGTCTTCCCTCCTGCCACAAAAAGCCTATTAGTTGCAGAAAAATGTATTATTTTAAGGTGGTTTTGTTTTTTCCTTTTTGCACAAGAATGTAGATAATTTATGGTAAAATTAATTGATGCAAATGTTCTATCCTTTTTCTTTATGTGTTTATGTTTGTTCTTTGCTGTGGTTCATCAAGCACCAAACCAAACTGCTAGCAAAACTGCCAAACATGGTCCAAATTCATAGCAAGGCAACATGTATACATATATTTTTTTATTGTAGATATATGAGGAATCAGCTGAATATTTGTGAAGTACCTGGCTGAGCTTTTATTGTGTTGATTTCTCATGTGCATTTATATCAGAATTTGTATCATGAATGAGTGTGGCAGGAATTATTTCTGCTGTTTAGCATTATCTGTATGAGATACTCACCTAGAACAGAAGACCTAGTTGAATATTTCAAAGAAAAACAGCTTTCAAGGCACGCGCTTTCTTTCTCTGTTCTAGGTTAAAAGTCTTATGCAGAGGCTGAAATAGCTAACTGTATTCTGCCCTTTCAGATAATGTGATAGGGAATGATAATTTACTTTTGTGTTTAATATTGTACAGCTGTGAGTTGGCTGTAAAGACTTGGAAGCGTGCTTACACTCATATGAGAGGCGGGCTTCAATTCCACTGTCTGTTGAAGAGATGGAAGAAATATTGCTAGAAAACTCCACAGAGTGCTATAAAATCGTGTCAGGAGCGTGTTGCTGCAGGGATCAAATAACTAAACCTGCAAAAAGCTGTTGTCTGTTCTTCTGATATAATGCATGTAGATAATAGGGTACTTCTCAAAGAAAACTCTGAAATAGCCAAATTTGAAGGGGACCGGAAAGTCACCTTGCAAAGTGATGTGCAGTTCCTGTTTACTTGTTTTGTTACTTGTATGCAAATTGAAAACACACACACACACATGTATAGCTGGGAAAGTACGGGCAGAGCATTTTCACATGTGGCTCTTGAGGTGTTAAATCAGCCAGCACCTTGAATTGCTGGAGTGCAGGAAATTGCAGCTGGGTCCTGCTGCAGTTCAGGGTGAGGTGGTTCTGCCCAGGAGACCTCTCGCTGGAGTCAATGGGAGCTTTCATGGAGTGAGGTACCTGTCTGTAACGCACCATATTGTGTCCCAGTACGAGTCAAGGAAATGGATTTCACAAGGTGGTGTGGTCAAGGGAAAACTGGGAAAACGAAGGTAGAAAGTCGATACTGAGCAGCATGAGCAAGCCACTGAGGAAACGCTGTTTCAGTAGCGCATGTTAGGAAAGTGGGGATCGCTGGTAGTATTTTCTGCTTTACTAAAGATGGAAACACTTTGTTCAATTTTAACCCTTCTCTAACTTTTGGCTATCTGGTTCTTATAGCAATCCCATGAAGCATGGGTGCGATATTGAAATGGATTAGATGGGTTGTGATGAAGCCTGTGGGATTAGAGATCACTTTCCCAGAGTGATCCTCTTCCTCTGGGCTTCCGTTTTGTCCCCTATGCAACTCTTTCTGGCCAGGGGCATGCTCCTGCTCAAACCCTGCCTGGAGTTCAAAATACTGCAGTCTTGCTGGCATATAAGACTGCCAGCCATGGAGCGTGTGTCACCCCGGCAGGCTGTTGGTACAGTTTCTCTTTTCTTGGGATCCTGCTGTTAAGGCAAAGTGCAAAACACACACCAGGAGCCAGGCAAGGGGAGGGGAGGGGGGATGCTCAAGAGAGAGAGGGTGCTGCCATGAGAGGTCATATTTCTGAAGGCTTTTCTGTAAACTTTGCTCTTCTCCAGTTTACAAGCTGTGCTGGAGAGAAGGGCCTGATGTACAGAGATGTCAGACTGTGCCAGAGCAAGAGCTGTGTTCTTACATAGCTCAATATTATGCCATATCTGGGAAGAAAGCCTGAATTATTCAGTCACTTGCATAACTGCGTCTAAGAGTGTTTACAATCAAGGACTTGGGTTCTGTCCATATTTATGAATGACCAGGGCTGAGTCTGGGCGTAATTCCAGCACTGATACTGTGTGTGAGTTGCACAACTATTGTGGATACATGACATTGCTGCTCTGTGCTAGGCCACGGGATGGATGGGACATCTGGCAGAGCTTGTGCTCCCTGCTTTGAACAGCTCATGCACAGTGGGGACAGCTACTGTACAAGCATGCAAGCCCGGTGCGCTTAGAAGTCCTATTGATTCAGCCACTTTTTCTGGCTAAATCAGAGATCCTTCTTCTTCAGATCACTTAATTAGTTGCAAGCCATCCCAGGAGCCTATCTCCAGCAATAATAATAATAACCTACCCCATCCTGGCTATTAACTTCCTTGAGTATTAATTGTTGACTCTTTTTGCCTTTTATTAATGGCATATGGATACGGGGACTTTACTGTGTTTGATGAAATCTTGGGCAAAGTGTTGCAATTAGTTCCACAGCTGCTTTGGTCGTTGATGTTAAACACTTACGCTTCTCTAGAGGCCACTTTAAATGGGAACCTGATCCAGGCTATTATTTCCAAACTCTTTCTCTTCCACCTTCAGCTGAAGGATTGGAAGCCTTTGTGTTACCTGGGGAAGAAAAGCAGCAAAACTGGTGTCTCTCTTTTTCACTCACACCTCAAGGCTCTGCTCCCTAATGTGCTCTCCCCGCACAACTCACAGAATCATTGAGTGATATGGGGTTGGAATGGACCTCTGGAGATCACCTAGTCCAACTCCCCTGCCAAAGCAGGCCCACCCAGAGCAGGTTGCACAGGAACTTGTCCATGTGGGTTTTGAATGTCTCCAGAGATGGAGACTGCACCGCCCCTCTGAGCTGCCTCTTCCAGTGCTCTGCCACCCTCAAAGTGAAGAAGTTCCTCCTCCTGTTCAGATGGAACTTCTTATGTACAAGTTTGTGCCCATTTCCTCTTGTCCTCTTGTTGGACACCACTGAAAAAAAGCCTGTCCCCTTCCTCTTGACACCCACCCTTTAAGTATTTATAGGCATTGATCAGATCCCTGGGCCCTGGGCTCCACCACATAGGGGATCAGTGCATTGCTTTCATCCCCTAGTTACTGCTTTGCAATGATCTAGTCGCAGGTTATCTTTTTGTTGTAGTTTCCTTTTCTTTAAGGTCCTGTGTGTCAGGTGGCTGGAGAGAGCCCCTGTTGACAGGAATAGCTCCTAGGGCTGGTCTTCAGCCCCTCCTGGAAGTAATCAGGATGCTCTCAGCCCCCTTTGTTTTATTGTGCAAGGCACAAAGGAGAGACCTTCTTAGTCTGCAGATCGTAGTGTCTAAAGGAGAGGACTGCTGATACCGCTGTGTTCATTATCAGCTAATAGATGTTGGCCAGTGTCCTGGGTGAAGGCTTTGCCTGCCATGCTGACATCCATCCAATTTGGGTAAATAGTGGATTAAGCAAGAGAGAGGCAGTGAGAAAATGTCACACTGATCTCCCAGAAACAGCCCGTGATGTATGACTTCTTTGCCTCATCCTAAATGAATTAACACTGCTGTAGAAGAGAATGGAAAAAAAAGAAAGCTCTCTGTGCTCTCTACTTGTACATAGTAAGAGGGGAAATTTTATTTCCTGACCATACTTTGGCAGGTCACTAGATCCCTTTTGAAATGACACAGAATTAAGGATATAGGATAATGTTCCTGTGGTAGCATAAGATACTCTGATTTCACTTCCTTACCTTAAGTAATCTCTGTTTTTCAAGAAATGCAATTCTGAGTAAGTGGGAAGTTGCCTTTTGTATTTCTAGCAACTATGACTAACTACTGACAACATAAGAGGAGTTTGTTTCACAATTCACATGTCGCGGGTCATTTGGTCATGGAAATATTCTGTTGTTTCTCTTCAGGAGATACAACAGTATTCCCTCTGTTGCTGCTAGAAATGTGTATGTACAAAATACACAGCAATGGAGCTCTGAAGGAGCTCATCTTTCAAAGTAGGTGCTTTTCATGTATACTTCTGCCCAAAGCTAGGATGTAGCACATCGGTCGTGCACTCTACTTGAGGAATTTTAATCCTTCATAGTTCTCCAACGCTAGACCAGGGTGGCGCGGCATCGTTCCCGTCTAGCAGCAGGAACACAGCCCAGCCCTAAATGGTTAATTTCCTTGCGGTGGTCTGTCACCAGTTATCAGGAATGGCACTTCTCTTTGAAGACTAACTCTCTTTGGGAGGAAAATGGTGGCTGCTGTTTTTAGAAAGCAAAAAATGCAATTACCTTTGCCCAAGGAAGGGAGCAGTTCTAATAGGATTTTTTATCAGACTATTTTTTTTAGACTATTTGGGTAATTCAGTGATTATTACTGCACAGCTTTTTTTTTCCTTAGGGGATGCTGGACTGTTCCAAAAGCGTTTGTTAGTTTACTTAGACATTAAAGGGGTCCTTATGAATTTAGATTATGCTAAAGTACTTCAAAGTGTCCCTAGAGGTCCAAGCTGCTTTGAACTTAACCTTTTCTGCCCAGTCTTGTCATATGTGTGAGCCCAAAGATTGTAAGCAAGAGGTCGGTGGTTCTTAGTCTTTTTAATACTTTGACCTATGTTACAACAGGAAAAAATAAACAAACCAGATTCTTTCTGATCTAGCCAGGAAGAAAGAGAGAGGATGGTTTCAGTGGGCCTCTTTGTAACCCTCTTCTTAACCTGCTAGCTCTCCTGACCCATTAAATAGGACAAGCAGGAAAAAAACAAACAAAACCCAACTTTAAATACCCATTGCCTTACTTGTTCCTGCTTTTCTTTAAAATGTGTTTGGTCCTCGGGGCACCTTGAGATCTCAAAGGTTTTTTTATTTTTTATCTAAAATTTGAATAATGAAGCATGTGAGACTTGCGACTGGAAAAATATGAACTTTTATAAAGCTGGTCATGCTGCTTGTGAGCTGTATATATCACACGAAAATGTGTGGCTAGATCCTCCAGTGGGGCTATTCAAAATAACTGCAGTAACTCCAGCGGCGCTCTGCTGATTTACGTGAGGTGAGAATCTGGCTCGCATCCCGTATTATCTTGCAATGTGACTGTGCAGCTGTAACGCAATCTTATTCAGCTTGCTGGGTTCGGGGGTGAAATAAGTGCCCATGGTTATTTTTAGAAAAGCATGTCGTCAGAGGGGTTCATATGATTTCTCTCTCTCATATATTTATTTGTTATTGCTGTTGACCTGTCTGAGCTCTTTTGGTGTTTGGAGACTTTAAAAAGAATAATTCAATATTTTTCTACACTAGGGTAGCTGGATCGTTTGTTTTTCCCCCATTTCTATTGCTTCACAGTATTGAAGGCTGTACAGGCAAGGCATTATTTTGCATGTGATGCAACACAGCTCTTGTTTTTCTTGAAAGGTTGGTCCGACTGCACCTCTTTCAGTTTTCAGGTGTCTTTTCACAGCCTGCATTGTCCTTCATTCTTTAAAATAGAAATTGGACTGCTTGAGGGTTTTGTGGGTCATGTACTTCTCATTTTCCCATCTGAAATCCGAGCCTTCAGACCTTACAGTCATGGTTACAGATAATCGTGACAGTTGTTTTTCCCATTTTGACCCTTTGCTTTCAATCCCTGGGCTACAAAGGGAGCTTGAGGGCTATTGGTGTCCTTGGGATCAGGGTCTGTTACCGATCAAGAAGCCTCTTGGAGATGTGCATCCTGTTTATATGCCAGTATCGCCCCTAACAGCATTAGGGAGGAGGAAATTTGAAGTGTCAGTTATTTTTGTAAGCAGAAAGTGCTGCCTATTTCCCTGTGAGGCATGAGCAGCTCTTTAAGAACATTTGGAAGCATGAAGCAACAAGGTATCACTGGGCGTTATCACCAGCATTCTTCTTTCAACTATTTTTATTTGCACGCACTTTATCTCCAGCATTTCTTCAGTCTGAGAAGATGAAGCAGACGCCACATGTACAGTGTAGCCCAGACAGCCAGATGACACAGTACTGTTTTGACTCGAAAGTCAGACTTCTGCTAAGCATCAAGGGGCAAACCTTTATCTCAGCACGTAGCGCTGAGGGGTGTAGGGAAGAATTCATTCCCTCAGTCAGGGGAGCTGATCTAGATTTTCCATTGCAGTCTTTAACTGTGAGCCTACTAGCTACAAGGTTCTGTTCTCCAAAGTAGCTCTGGGACCCCCCACAAAACTTAGATCCACCAGCCCTATACAAGTTCCTGTCCCTCATCTATTTCTCCTCTGAAATTCAATTGCTGCAACGAAAGTGCGGAAGCCTCTGGTTGGTGCTCACATAAAGGTTATTGAAAAGTCTTTGCATTCTCTTTCTATCCCACCTCTTAATGAAGTGTGATCGCCACCTTAGTCCTGCTGGAATGAAGATTGCCAGTGCCCCAAAGGAAGTGACTGGCTTGCCCCCAAGAAGTATGTAAACCATAAAGGTGGGTCTTAAAATGAGCTTTGAAATAAGAATTTGTCAGTAAATTGTAATGTATTGAGTCACTTGGGACTGACATAGGTTCTGGGTTGCAGCTTGCTGTTAAGGGCAAAATCCTGTCCCTTACACAAATCCTTAAAAAACAATATTTCTTTTAAAAGCATGAGGTCATCTTGTTCTGTGGAAAGTTTAGTACATTTGTCTTCCTGGCTGCAAGGTAAGCATAAATCAGACTGTGTTATGATAGTGGTGCTCACTGAAACAAATTCCTAATAAAAGAATAAACACGGAAGTAATCCATCTGTACCCTCCGCATTCCTCAGTGAAGCCTTACTAGAAGCGCAACTTGGAAGGGAATTGGTGGGGTGGACGGGGGATACTGCTTGCTAGTAAGCATTGACAAATGAGGAGAGGTGTGTTAAAGTTAATTCTGTTTCCCAAAAAGTAAATCAGATTGCCGCTGTACTTTCATTTTGCCAGCCAAGGTAATCCAACCCCTGCAAACCTTTTGCTTTCAAAAGGTAGGGCACTAATGCAATGTGGAAAGCTCCTTCCATTAGCTCGGATGTGCGTCATCTAGACTTGCTGCTTCCAGTGTTGTCCTGAATTTAGCTATGGAAGCTGGAAACTCTGTATATTTAGAAATACCTTTATTAATCTCCCTCCCTGCCTACCTTTTCCCCCTTCCGAGAAAACAAATCAGAAACAAACCACCTTGTAACAGGTCCAAGTTCATGTATGCCATTCTATCTAGGTTAAATTTTGCATAGGCTTTGCCTATGATTCTGGCTTGCAGTTGGTCTTGTCCTACCAGAAGACTGCATTTAAATAATGCTTGGTAAGTGGATGCTTGTGACAGACATCAAGAGCTTAAGAGGGCTATCTGTGAAGAACGCATAGAAGAGGCTTGACCAGTTTCATCCACAGTTCCAAGTTATTGATTCTAAAACCTAAATGAACTGCTGAAAGGTGTTTAGATGTGAAAGTGTGGTCATTGAGAATGAAGAGAGAAGTGGCTGTTCTTTATGGAAGAGGAGTTACCCTAACACAACTTTAGCACAGAGTTATACTTCTTACACTGGTCTCTGCAGCAGCTTTTTCTTGAAGACTTCAACTGTTCAATAAACAAGCCTGGAATTCTTGTAAGAGCATTGTTTTTCCCACCTAAAGGTGGGAGAGCTTGAATACAGAGAAATTATTTAGCACTGGTGCACAAGTCTATGTCAGAGCTAAGAGCAGACCTAAAATTTCAGGCTTTCTTGGCAGTCTGCTAGCTCTTACACATTATTTTGTGCTTCTGTGAAAAAACCGAGTACCATGAAACTATCTCTCTTCCCCAGTGTAGCTGTAGTGTTTCCTGTGTATTGATAACAAAGCAAAGCATCTATAATAAATTCCAGGAACCCTGTTTCAGTTGTTCTGCAGATGGTGATTACAGAACAAGGAGAAAGCTGTGGTCGCAATGAATGCCTTGTCACTCTCTGAAAGCTGACTTGGCTTGTCTGCACTTTTCCTGCCTTGTGTCATATGGACTGAGCAGAATTCCTAGAGAGTTTGATGCATGTGTGCTCTCCTATGTAAATGACTTAGACTGCAAGGAGGAATATGCGGCGTTCATCTCAACTTCATGCCCATCCTGGGCTGCTTTTGGAAAGACAATCTGTAGTGTTAGGTGCCTGCTGCTATTCTATATTGTTAGAGAAGACATAGCTGCTTCTCAGGTTTCATCACCTGCTTACCTGCTGCTGGTCTGTGTAGTTTTTTCTACTGTGAGGGCCCCCATGCTGAACGATTGACAGTTATTTGACCTTGCAGACGAGGCCAGGCACTCAGAAGAGGTAATCTGGACATGGGATGGGAAAAGAGGGAGGCTGTGGCCCAAGGTTTGATGATACACTTTGTGTTTCCTCACCCATGTGTGTGCCCAGAGGAGCCACCATAGACCCTCTAAGGTGTCCTTTGCACCGTGCCCGTGTCCCTGCTGGCTCTCGCAGCTCCGACACAGCAATGTCAGTCCCTCAGTACCCTGGTGTGACTGCCAGCTCTGCATGAACCCTGCTTCACCTCTCCCTTTGTACGGTGTGGTGGTACCCTTCCAGCCATACCCGCAGCCCTGAGAGACCCGTCAGAAGCAGCGTATGTAAGGGGATAGGGGGAGCAAAATGGAATGGAGAGGGAGAGTGGGGAGGGTAATTTAAACTGCCTCCAAATAAAGATTTGCTCCTGCTGTCTGTGGCTAATATTGATTTAACATATTTTTGCTGCAACTCAATTTAGTCTTTACTCTCATCCAGCTGTGGGAGCTCTGGTTTGCAATTGCCTGTGTGATTAATCCTTTTGTGCATTTCTTTCGCTGTGTGCATAGTGTCAACTCTCACCTAGCACATCACATGCTGAAAAAATCCAGAAACCTGCCCTGTTTTCATTTGCTCTGTTGTACATACACAATGGGCATGTTTTGTTTTTTTTTTCTTTATAAACAAAAAATATCCATGAAAACAATGCTATAGTGTTAAACTTGTATTCCCTCCCTCCTTCCCCTTTTCCCACACCCTTTCATCCTTCTTAAACCCGTTAAAGGCATATATAACCATTTGGCTTTCCTGGCTCACTGCCATATTTATTACATGAAGAGCAATGCACAACAGACAGCACCTGTGAGCTCTATAAAGGTCTGATTCATCTGATGGGTCTGCGTGGTGCTCGGTATGGAGTTGAGGAATACCTGCCCACAGAGCAGGAGGAAATACTGAATGCCTGCTTATGGGAGAAGCTACAAGGAGCAGAGGAGGCAGGGTAGGGTTTTTTTTGGGTTGAGGCCCCTTTTGTGTACTTTCTACTGATCGATGAAGGCAAGCGCTCACCCCAGCCGCCGCCCTCAACTCACTCCCACATAGACACACATTCTTGCTTGTAGGTCGTGCTACCCTCTGGATCTTGGTGTAAAGGGAAAATACACCCATCAGCTCTTACCCCTGTCCCATGCCTTCTGGAAAGGCACTGTCCTTCTGTCACTGCTCGTGCCTGGGAGAGGTGGCAGTGGGAAGTGATACCTTACTTTCTGTGCCCTGCACACTTGTGCAGCAGTGGCCAAACAGGACAGTAGTTGTTGTGTTTCGGTCTTTCTTTTTTGGCATATGAGTAGGGGACCATATAAATAAGGAAAATAGTTCATGGAAGCTTTCTGTTAATGCACACACACCTGCAGAGGTTTATCTGGAAGTCTGATGTTCTTTATACTGAATTAATAAAATAGTTACAAGATTTTGTTGGTAATTTTGAGAAATGTTTTTTGCAACTTTTTTTGTCAATTCATTTAAAGAAAGACAAGTGGTATAAATTAATTATGAACTGGTATAAAGGTGTCTGCACTATGTTGCCTGCAATAAATTTAATCAGTGGGAGTTTGATTTGAAGGACAAGATTTACTGAAAATAAATGAACATCCTCCTTCTGTATTCTGCTCTGTTCTCATGGTTTACATGTGGGTAACCCTTATGTTAAGATAGGTGAGATTCTTTTGGTTGCAGACACCGTGATTAACTGAGGAACAGTAATTCTGTAATTAGTAACCAGTACAGACTGTTGGCAGCCTAGATGAAGTGGCCTCCTTGTGTATCCTCTGGAACACCGTCATGAGTATTTCTCCTTCTACAAAGAGAGCCTGAGTTGGTGCTATTGGGCAGCAAAGTCCACTTCTGGAAGGGGTGGTGAGGGATCGTGGTAATGAAATCCCCAGGACTCAACATGGAGGCAGGCATAGCCATGACCGACTGGAAGCTGGGCACAAATTTGAAGATCTGCAGTGGTGTGCTACCACTCTAGTGCGAGTTCAAACTTTGATGGAGGAGTACTTTAATTTGAGATGAAGTGATTAAAAGGGCCGAGGATTTTTTCTGTCTTCTGCCAGAAGAGAAGCACCATCTAGCCAGGATAGGATATGTCCCACCTCTCCATAGCAATGGTCCTTCCTTTTCTCAGAGAAATAAACTGGATTTAATGCATGCTTATATACTACAAGATGGTGACGTGCAGGGAGTATGAAGAAGTGTGGTCCTTGATGGATATGGCTCTGCTGGGAGAGCCTTGAGTGCTCTGATTCCCCAGGCAGAGCTCCACTTGGTCCTGGGCATGGTGGCTTTGTTACACTGCAGTGGAGCACAGCAGGGTGTGTGGTCGATGTGATGCACTGGTAGTCAATACAGATCCTGTACTACAGCAACAGTTTTGCCATGGCTGTGTGAAGGAAAAGATGAAAATAGGGTAGGTTCAGTCTTTTTGATATGACAGTTTAAAGAGCCCTGTGGTGCTTCCCCTCCTATCCCAGGCTCAGGCCAGCCACACTTCTAAGTTAAACCTTCAGCAGAAGAGGAGAGACTGGTCAGGAGAGCGGGTTAGATAATATGAGGGTTGTTGAGTTTCTCAAAAAACAATTATGGTTTTGCTTGCCCTTAAACACAAATTACACAAATTGTTTGTTTGTTGGTTGGTTTGGTTCAGTTTGTGTTTTTGTTTTCTTTCTGTTGGTTCTCCCCCCCCCCCATAGAAGACAGTGGAATTATGTTGCTATAAATTCCTACTAAAAAAATTCATACTTGAACAACTGATTCTGGTTTTAGTGGTTCTGAATCTTCCCTAAGATTGTTTTTGTGTTGGTATGTCAGTGACAAAGACATGCATTTGGAGTCTCACGTAGTTTGAGAAGCTTTAAAGGTATTTTCCACTTGATAAGGTCTGGTTTTGAGAACATAATGCGTTTATTACAGGTTATCAGATCACATCACTTATAAGTTTCTCAGAAAAGCGATCAATTTCTTAGAATAAAATGACGTTAAAAAAAAAGCATTCAAGTGTTTCCTAATATAGTGCCCCTTAGCCTATCTGTTGAAGGTTTGGTGTTTTTTTTTTTTTTTGTCCCCTTCTAATATCTATTTGCACAGTGCCTAAGCACTGAAGTGCATTTTCCTAGTGTTATGGTTTGCATGAAATATAACTCAGAAAAAGTGCAGCACACCCTCTATGAAGGCTTAATATAAGACCTAAGCACTACTTAGAGTTTAATGTAAGCCCTGTTTTGATGGGCTGAAGCAGGATACCTGCTGACTCTTTGCACAGTGATGAATTTCACCTCTACAGTTTGATTTGCAATTGATGTTAATAAGGGGATGGCTTACAGGGAAAGCAGTCAGCGTGAAGACAAGTGTGGAGGCCTTACCTTTGACTGGAAACGGTAATAGGTGTGGTGCTTTAAATTTGACATGGCTTTTTTATAGCTTGTGAAATGCAGGAATGGCTAGGCCTGTCAAAAAATAAGCGAAGGCATGTTTTCTGCTTTCCACTGCTCAGAGTCCAGCCCAGCAATAAATAGCAGTAAGCAAGGCAAAAGGTGGGTGACACAGTAAATCTGGAAAGGGGGCCCTTTAGATGCTGAGTCTGGTCCCCTACAATTGCAGGCATCTGTGTTATCCCCTAAGCCTTTGCATAAACTGATAAAGCTTTAAAACTGAATCTTATTAGGTGATTTCAGCTCCCCTAGGTGAATAAGCTCAGTAACACCTGTCCTTGTCTCCATGCCTCAAAATGCATTAATTTGAGGAAGTGTCTTTTAGGAGATCAGTAAGAGATGTTGTTAGGAAAGAGGTAAAGGAGCCAAAAAATTCAACTTGGTGGCCAGATTTGGGGAAAAATTTTGCAGAGGGGCAGAGAGGTGGATGGCTTGCTCACATTTATGAAAGAGGCAAAATAAAAGATAGCAAGATTGATGTCTTCAGTAGGGCAGAAAGGAGGGGAGACACAAAAAGAGACTAAGTGAAAGGTATAGGAAAGGGTTGTGTGATTTCTCAATCCTTAAAAACAAAAATGTGAAGACTTAAATTTTTAATTCTTTTTGCAGAGTATATAAATACTATGTTAAAGGGGAGGGGTTTTTTGATTCACTGACTGCAACTGCAAACTAAGCACTGAGCAGAAGGCAGCAGTGCTGACCAGTTGTGTGATACTGTGACAACCAGCAGATGCGGAAAGCAAACATCTGTTGTGCTGCCCCGAACTCACAGGCCAGATTCTTGCCTGAAGAATAGTCCAGGGTCTGTGTGTATATGACTAAGACTTTGAAATGTCATTGGCGATGGGGAAGGAAACATATCTGAGTCCTCTACGGCACCTCCATAGACTGGTCCTCTATGGCACCAAAGTGAGGTGTACTCACCCCAAAGACTGTGCAAGAAAATCCATTAGAGAAGACATATTTTGTACCCTTAATTAAAAAAAACCCCAACACTACTACATCTTTGTCTTATCCTTTCTTAATTTCTACTTCTATGTACGCTTTGTAGTGTACATAATTTATTAATACTGTAGTACATGTATATAATTTATTAATAAGCACCCATGTATATGTTATTGGTGTGTATTCGGAAGTGTTTTACTGTTACAGTTGTACAATTGAAAATATTTGGAGATCATTGTTCTATGAAGCCCTTAGAAACGGCAAATGTAGCAGATTAATTGATAAAATACAGTATAACAACTTGGACAATGCAATTTTTAATGCAAATCCATAGTCTGCTGCAGCCATTACGGCTCTGAAAATCTTGCAGCACAGTGACATTCATCTATCAGAGAAGGCCAGAGGTAAAAGGGCTTGTTCACATTGATTTGGGATGTGGCTGAGCATGGCAGGGAAGCTGAGTGTCGGTGTTGTCCATTTCAACATCTAGCTAAGGCCTTTACAAAGGAGGGGGTGTTTGGAACGGGATCAGTGTTGTCCTAGTAAATTTAAGAAGTGAATTAAATCATTTATTTGGTAGGTGAGAGTAACCTTCATGTTGCACAAATTACATGCTTCACCCTCGATCACACTAGCGCCTGTAGAGCACTAAACCTTATCATGCTCAAGCCTTGCTGCCGCTTTCCGTAAGTGAGATTTTGTCAGCCCTTCTCATGCTTTGCAATACTTTTTATGCCAGCAGTAGAGCCAATTAACAGAACCATATCAAATGAGATTACTTGCAGAGTGGGTCTGATCCAAACCCCACTGAGGTCAGCTGAGGAACTCCCGTGGTCTTCAGCACATTTGGGATAAGGCCCAGGGTAAAGAGCTTGTTGAAACAGGGTGGTTGAATGAGTCCCTAGCTCTTTTCAATAGATTTGATTGAGCTGTGCTAACAGTTTTTTCCAACTGGAAAAAAATAGCTAACAGCATGTTTGCATACGGGCTTGTGCTCTCCTCCTTTCTCTCCCCCTCCTCCCTGCATGCACATGTATTTAGCACAGAGGCAGACGCGTGTTTGTGTCAACTAACTGACATGAAGCAGCACATCTCTGATAAAAGTGGGACTCTGTTTGATGTAGCTGCAGTCAAATGTGCTTGATTTGAATAAAAGATTTTTTTGAAATCTATTTTTATGCAGATTTTAAAACCTGTAAGGTAATGAGTCAATAAGACAGCCATTAACACTTCAATCTTTCTGATACGTAGAATAGGTGAAAGAGATGGATGAGATCTAGCTGCTGTAGATTTATTCAGCCTTTTCATGCTTGGGTTAAGCTAACCTTGTTTTATATGCTGAGTTTTGTGTTTGATTAGTTCCAGGTTTTTACAAATGTGAGGTTCAGATACGTGAAAGACTGTTCAGGTGCACTGAGATGTGTACAGTGACATTTTTTGACTGCATCTGTCCTCCATTTCCACATGTATATTTCTCTGATAATGTCCTTTTTTCAAGGTAATCACACAATAACT
Source organism: Thinocorus orbignyianus (assembly GCA_013400375.1). Classification (NCBI taxonomy): domain Eukaryota; kingdom Metazoa; phylum Chordata; class Aves; order Ciconiiformes; family Thinocoridae; genus Thinocorus; species Thinocorus orbignyianus. The sequence goes on from VXBW01005683.1 coordinate 1,460,156, forward strand.
TTCACTGACCTTAAAAATTGTGTGCTAGGACTGCCTGCTCATGACTGTTCTCCTGTTTTCTCTGTATTGATCACAGCAGGCTTCAATAATGAGCTTCAATTTCTGTCATTAGTGTGGGCCATGGAAGCACTGTGCCCAATTATTTAAAAGATAAAACACAGAAACCACTTGATTATGTATTTTAGAAAGGAATTTTCTGTTTTCCTGTAAAGTTCTGGGATAAATGACATATACTCTAAATCCTTTGTATATTTTGCTTGCCTTTTTCAGGGTATAATCTTAGTTGTACTTACTGAGAGTTGCCTGTGTACAAACACGGGATGCTACTAACTGTATGAAGTGTGCCCAACATTCACGTATTTACTATTGCTACACGCTCAGACTGAGTAATTATACGTGACAGTGCAGATGATTAGGGGTTCGTGTAGGCACGTGCTTGGTAAAATTGTACAGACAGTTGTGTGTCTCAGCTGTGTGAAAATTGTGTCTCTACTCTTCAAATTACAGCTTTTGAGGGCTAAAGAAATTTTATACACAGAACAGGTAGGGCAAACCCAAGGGTTTGTTTGCTGCCTGCTGAGACACACAGCAACCGTGCAGCCATCTGCTTCTTGCAGATTCAGCATTTCTTGGGTCTGACCTATGGGTCTGTGTGTTGGTGGGATAGGGCACCCGTTCCCTGGATCCTCTTGAAGCTCTGACCCCCTTTCTAACATGCCCACTTAGACAAATCCATCATCGTTCATCCCATCCTTCCTTTCTTCTATTTTCCACTCCTTTATACTATTATTTCTTCCCTGCATTACTTGTACTGCTGTAAATGGTTTCAGCTGGGCGCTTTTGTCATCTTAACTCTTCTGATGGTTGTGGTCAAAACTTCTTTCCTCTGTTGTCCACAGGTGCCTGTGGTTGGACATTTACATGTGCATAGTGGGGTGGTTTCTTTTTGCCTTTAGAAAAAGTTGGGTGCCTGCAACTTCCCTTTGTCTCTGGAGAGTTACTGTGCAGCAAGTGGCTAGCTAAGATAGACTCCCTTTATTTGAGTAGCCAAATGTAGATTTAGGAGCTTTGTCTTTTGACACCCAAATATGAAAAACATGGCTGCAGGCAGCATTGCAAACTACATAATCTCTCCCCTTTATAATGAGGGAAACACTGAAATACGTTTCTAATAAGTGAGGATAATGTGATGTGGAATATGCAGCCTCTGGGTTACTTCTTGTTTTTTAATTAAATCCAGGAAAGTTTGTTGGGTTTAAGAGCTTTGTAAGCTGAGAGTTGTGGAGTACCAGTTGTGTGCAGAACTGCCGTTTTGCTGCTTGAACAGGAACACCAGCATGGCCAATTTGCTGGCAAGGTGGAGAAGCCTGAGCAGCTAACGTGGATGCTGTAGTTACTGCATAGTCAGGGTGCCTCGGCTGCCTGAGCTCACATACCATATTTCATAGGCAATAAAATATCTTTAAAAACAAACAAAAACTACCACGTGCTTGCACCATTTGAGAGGTGCACAACCTATTTTATCACCAGCCATAACTTGCTAATGGAACAATAGGAACCACCGTAGCCTCAGATGACTGGTCTGAGGATGTTTCATAAGGGCCTCTGAGTCATCTCCCATCTATTCGTTTCAGTGTTTCACCAACCAGGTGCAGGCAAGTAAGATACTCATCTGCCCTTTTGCCAACATGTCAGCAGCTATAACTGTAAAAGCCTCTTTGTCTAGGCTTAGTCACAAGCACTTCAAACAACCCAGTACCCAAATGTTGTCCCATCACCACGTACTGCTATCAGACTCTTCTTCTCCTTTTTCTTTTCCTCTTTCCTTCTCAAATGCTGGTTTCTAACACCATAGGTTGGTCTTTCACTGCTTTGCTCCGTAGGAAGAAGAGCAACGATAGGGAGCGTGCAAAAGGCTGTGCCGGTGGTCAAACAACAGGAGGTAAATTGTGCACACACGAAAAAGGGCTACGTTCTGCTGCAAAATACAACTCTCTTCAAACACAGTTTCAGAATTGAAATAGAATTCTGATTCATTTTGGAATTGAGAAGGCGACTGTTCTTCTGGCTCGGATTGTTCAGGAGAGAAAGGTAATAGTCACAACTTTAATTTTCATGAGGCTGAAGCTCACAGGTTGTGTGCCCATAGTAGTAAGTCTCAGGTGCTTTGTATTCTGCTAATGGAATAATTAATCCCACCTGCCTGTATCTCATAGAGTAGTAAAGTAGTGTGGGTAAGGCTGTGGTCTCCTCTGGATGTTTGTGTTTTGAAGGTGAGATTATACCTTATGAGGTGTAGGATCATGTTAGAAGAATGCGTTTTTTCTGTGCTTATGTTGATAAGGAGACTCATAAGTGGTTTACTACATCAATGGGGCTTTTAGAAAATTTTCTGTTTACAGGAAAACATGTTTGGGTGTACTGACTTTGAAATGGTAGGTTTTGCATCTTTTTTTCTTCCTTCCTTAAAATGTCCTATAGGTAACTGGCACTTCCTGTGAGTTGGAAACCATTCTTCAGAGCTGTTTCTACATCCATGTATGCTCATCTATCTGTACATTTAGAGGGTTGCACAAAATTATCCAGTGATGTTGCCCTGCAGTTGTAAGGTTCAAAATAGTGACTAGGTTGTGGTCTTGTGTCTCTGTGATTCTATCCTTTAATAATAAACATTCTTCTATGCACCTGTAAATGTTTCTTTTGTTGATTTCTACACCCCCACCCCTCTCCCCCACCTTTTCTTCAAAAAAATACTGTTTACAATAGCTCCCTGGATATATTTTTTTTAATTAGTATAAGTATTTAAAAAAAAACAACAAACCAGTAGAAGACTTATGAGATGATTGGTTTACCAAATAGGCTTTATTTGGTATGAGGAAGGGGGACTTGTCTTTCCTCACAGAGGTCTTTGTGGTGTCTTTACATAGAGGGCTCTATGCTCTAAAACATGTTGAAGGAAACTGTATGGTAGGATAAGGTACTAAAATAAAAGCCAAGTGCTAGATTCTAATAAATTTTTCAATACAGAAAAGCCTAAACATGTCTGTAACTATTTGGCTAGTGGTTAGCTAGGTTGGTATCTTTCTTTAGGCTTCCATTAAAGAGGCAAAGTATTTGTCTTTGCAGATAACCTGTGGGCAGTTTCTAACCAAGGCCTTTTTGTTGCTGTCTTTAGCTCTGTGACTGCATTGGTGTGGAAGGGGCCAGTTTTGTGAATTGGTCGTTGGTTTGTAGTGGTAGCACAAATCTCTCCCCAGTGGAAGAGAAGGAAAATAGTCTCTTTTCCATTGATAGCAAACAACAATTAGAGCAATAGTTAATTGTTTGTTTATTTATAGACCAGAATGGGCTATGCTTCGATCTAGTTTGACATCCTGTGTATTCAGACTGTTCATTTTCCTTTAGACTTTGCAAGGGGAAGTGTTTTGTGGTATGGCTTTTTGTTTGTTTGTTTCTTCTTTTTCCTTAGGAATCCCCCTCAACTCCCTCCTTTTTTTTTTTCCTTTTTGAAAAAGTGGAGCTCTTTGGTGAGTCCGCTAGCTTCCCTGTTAAACTGCTTCAATCTATGTGCCCTCCATCCCAATAAATGGCAGCTGAATTGGCTTTTTCCCTTAGGAGAAGGACTTGGGAGTGCTCATGGGTGAGCACTCCTTCTACTCTGNTAAGGTCCCTTCCAACTCTAATCGTTCTAGGATTCTAGGAATTCAGGGTTACATTTCTGTAATATCTATACTCAACTTTGTCAGGGAGGATGGAAAGCTGCTTGCTGACAGAGCCTGTCTCTGTGTAAGTATTTGCAGGCAGCAGACATGGAACCTCTCAACTTTCTGTTCAACGTGCTGCATGCTACCTGTGCTCCTTAAGCTTTCTACTCAAAAATTGTTTTTAGTTTTCCTTCCCCATCACTTGCTCCCTTTCTGCAGGTGTCCTTTGAGCTGCACCCATTATTCCCACACCTCTCCTGAACAGGACTGTCTCTAACAACTACATGGATTTCTTACCTGTGCTCTCAGTGTTGGTTCCTTGCTTCTGCCTGGTGGCCCGTTTTGCACCCCTGAGGATTATGTTGGTGTATGTAGCCTCACCAGCAATGCTTCTAGCTCTAATTGAAGCCGTGATCAAGGATGTATCTGTGACCTTTCCAAGCAGAGCCTTCCACCCTGGAAGTGTGATCTGTGTTTCTGCTTCCTAGATGTATCATCAAGCTGCCAAATGGCTTCTCTTCCCTGCTGCCTGTTCTTTTTACTCTGTGCTGTCCTACCCGTCTCTGTGTCAGTGGGTAACTTTGCCAGGAAAGAGCTTTGGAGCCACCGTGTCTAAGGGAAACATTTCACATAGTGACTGAGCTGACCTAACAGCTCACAGCTGCCAAAAGGGATATTCCCCTTCCCAGCACCCACTTGCTTGTGCTGACTCGGGCACTTGTTTGGCCCCTCAGTGAACCTGTCCAACTGCGTGGACACCCTTTCCCTCCTTCTAGACGTAAAATGACCAGGAAAATAAGTTCATTTCTGCTGGGCTACTTTGCTGGTTGAGTGGCTGCGCCAGCTCAGGCAGGGATCGGATGACCATTGGGAGAGCAGCAAGAGGGAATATGTGGAGGTGGGTGGTAGGGGAAGGGAACAACATTTTTCAGTGGCAGTGAGCTCTCAGATGGTCTCAGCTGCCTCCTACAGGCCTGCTCCCATAGATGACCTGCTGGCTGGATTGTACACATATAAATGCCACAGCCAGGATGGGTTTGTCATAGTTCAGGTGAGCAGGGCTGTTGCTGGTGGTGTGATGCCCAACAACTATCAAACAGCTGCGGGGACAAATTTTGAACTGTCAAGTTCCATGGCCGTTCTAATGGTTCTATCACAGCAGGATGCTGGAGAGATACTTGTGGACACATTCCTTAGCACAGAAAATCTGGGGTCAGGTTCAAGTGGTTTTAACTCATGATTCCATTGATTAGTGAATAAGAAACTATCCCTGTAAATCCTCCTTGTAAAAATCCTGCTGATTATTACTTCATGGTTATTGGACATGTTTTGTGATCGAGCATTAAGCCGACCTTTAGCTTGTCTACTTTGCCGTCACATTAGTTCTCTGTGTCACGTGAGGCCTTTTAGGCAAGAGGTTATGTCGTCTAGTGATTCTAGTGCTTTGGACTAACTCAAGTACATGCTACTGGAAGAGCTGTATTTAGCAACCATATCTATGCCCTGCCAAAAAACCCACCCCAGGCTAAAATAAAAGGCTTGTTTGACAATACTGAAAGGCATTAATTACATTTTTAGCCTCTCCTCAAGTTCCTTGTTGATGGCATCCCAAATTGATAGTTCCATTATTTCATGTAAGGATGATGTCAGGCTAATTGACTTATTACCTCTGCTTTCCTCTTGTCCCTTCACATTTCAGGATTATGCTGGCAGTCCTTCAAAAGCTCTGAGTTGTATTAGTGTTCCAGGATTTGTTAGAAATCAGTATTGTTAGTACAGAGCATCTTAGCCACTCTGTTAGGCATATGTTACATGATGCTACTTAATTTTGTAAACATTCACCTTTAGCAGGTGGCTACCTTGTCTTTTCCTCAGTTATAAATTGTACCTTTTCTGTTGCGTAGATTTAAGAAATGGTTCTTGCAATATTGTTTGTCTAAATACTGATACCTGTGGATGCAAAAGTGAAACCAATCAATCCTCTAAACCACTTCAAGTTGGCAGCCAGCCAATTCCTTCCTTGTATAACTTCCATTTTCCTCTTTCCTCTTCCGAGAATCTGTAAGGTTTGTTATCTTTTTCTATTTTATATTGAGGACAGGAAAATTGCCACTGCAGAGAGCCTTTATACCAACTTGCATGTCCTAAGGCTAATGCGGTAGTTGTGGGTGGGTTCTGACCTTTTGCATGGATTTGAAGTAAGAGCTGTTAAAGAGAGCTAGGTTCTCCAGCAGGCAGCCCAAACAATACAACAGAACAAAACTGTAACTGGTGGGACCATAGCATAGAAAATCTTCAGCCTTGCAAGTTAGGCTTTTCTTGACCGTTGTTCAGTTGGACAGCTTCCCGAGGAGGAGGAAAGCAGCTCTTTCTGAAAGGGGCTGGTGTGAATGCTCTATAGCAGAGTGTCATCTTAATGCACCTGTGTTGCAGATGCGTCTTCAAGGGATAGATGCATGTTGAAGGTGGTTGCTTAGCATGAATAAAAGCATGAATGGTGTACAGAACTCCTTGAGGAAAATGAACATTGTCCAAAACGTGTACAGTTGTTAGGTATTCATTTTGTTCTGCGGGGAAATGAACAGATTTAATGTATGTGCGTGCGTGCACAGGAATGTATGCATATGGTTGCATATGTAAATATGGAAGTATGGTTTCCTAAAGGATTCCAAAGTACCTTAGCTTGAGTTAGCTATTCCTAGTGTATTGACAGATTAAGTAAATAAAGCAGCCACAGTGCAGTGTGATATGCTAGTACAGGAATGTGCTGCCTTCCCTGTTCTTTACAGTGCAACCACTGCTTCACTTACCACTTGGCAGATGTCAAAATTAAAGCTTATCTTCAGAACTCTGGTAGTGACCAGTTAGGGTCACCTTTTTCTACATTGTTGTGTTTGGCACATGGTATGATATATTTGTGCACTGTTACACTTGAATTGGTTTGATTGGATTGTCTTAACGATTCCTTGAGTGTCTTTCATATTCTTCCAATTCAAAGATTTCTATCTTTTTTTTTCTTTTATTGTCTTTTTTTTTTTTTTTTTTTTTCCCCATGACTGGATCTTCCAGTCTAGCTTCTCTTTGGACAGGCATTAAACTGAAATTCCCCAGTGATAAGTAAAAGTATTTGTCTTCAGGCCTCTAGATCCATGTCTCACGGTTAACTCCTTGGAGACAAACTAAAGCCGGAAATGATGGTGCAGATTTGTAATGAGCCTTAGAAGAATTTATCATTTTAGTTAGCATCAGAAATACACAAATCCAGCTGTAATTCTGAATTAAATACTTTAATTAATTGTCTTTTCTTCATACGTGGCTTAAGGTGGTGCTGAGATCCTCCATCGCCTCTCCAATGGATGACTTCTCTGAGACTTGGACTGGCTCAGTGGCCCTTTCCTTTCTCTTGACAAGAGTCTTTCTTCTTGCCAGGATTTCTGTAATTTGTAACATGCCGAGCTCTTATTCTCTTCTGCTCTCAATTCCAATTCCGTTGTCAGTCCTTTTATTTTTATCAGCTTCTTAATCTCTTTTAAAGCCTCTGTGTATCAGCATCTAGTTTCTTTGTTCTGCCTCTGGAAAATATCACTGATCTGCACCCAGGTGCTTGCAGAGAGGGTGAAGAAAACTGGCTTCTTTGGGCTTCAGCTCTCCTCTCGCCTCTCTTTGAAGGTGAACCATTCATGGTAGTGACTCGCTATCGTCACCTCCCTGTGGAATTTTAGTTCATTGTGGTAGTTAAAAAGTAATCGAACGACACTGCGCAGACTTCCCTCTACTTTAGTTTTCATTTCAGCAGGAGCTATGAACCCCTGTCAAAGATCAGGGCTCTACTGTGCACATGAAGGCTGTGCAGTGTAATGGAAAGATGGTCGCTGTCTCAGAGAATTTGCAGTTGAGGGGTTGAAGCGTTTTGCTTTCATGTGCCATGAGCGTTTGAGACTGTTTAACTGAAGGAGAGAGGGTGAGCTGAGGCAGGGGTGCAGTAGCAGGTCCATCGAGAGACCCTGCGAAGGGGGATCTTTAACAGATGCGCATGGTACATTACTCGTGCAACAGTGTGCCAGATGTTTAAAAAAACCTTAGAGTCAAAGGAATGGGCAATGGTAATGGGCTTTCCTTTGAGGGAGGAGAGCAATGATTACAAATGGCATCCAGGAGCCTGCCAGATAAACAGTTGGAGGGAGAACATGAGCCATCTGAGAGTAAAGAGACTTCTTTAAGACGTCATGTGCGCAATGGCTTCATGGAGAAGAAGACTGTGGCCGTGTGGATTATGGATGATCCAGATGAGCAGGCCGTGGGACTAAGCTGTCGTGTGCTATGACACCGGGTAATGCAAATCAGCTTATGACACCGGGTAATGCAAATCAGCTCTGTTCCAGGAAAGCCATTTCCTCGTCAGCCTCTACGTGAAAATCATCTGACTTGAACAAGGGTTTCTTTATGAAGTTGAGAGAATTATTCTTAAGGGTTAGGAATTTGTCTCTGTCATGGAGGAATGGCCAGAATGGACTTCAAAGTGCAGGCTGAAGATGAGATAATATGCAACAAGCACTTTTTTTTTTTTAATAACCAACAGCCCAGAGAGGAACATGTCAGCTTAAAAAGTATATTTCTGTCTGAACAGTCCAACCTGCTGTTTTACAAGTAATGTGTGGTCTTACTGCATTTTCCAGTGATTAAAGAAGGAAAATACCTTTCAGTGTTTTCTGCTCTGAATTTGACACTTTGTGCATACCTAGTTTCCCTATTCCTGCATGTAGTCGGTTGCTCAGTCTCCTTACGGCTTGAGTGGGTGATTCAGAGCTCCAGGAAACCCCAATTGCTTTTGTTTTGCTTTTAATCTGGATAGCACTTGGGAGCAACACTTGAGCCCACTTTTTTTAAGGCAGTGTTTTGAGTTCAGAGAATCTCCTTGAAGTTTGCTTCCTGCGATCCTTTCATCCCGTCTGTTTGAAATTCTGCTTTTCCTTTGGCTTTGTTTGGCATCTATTCAAGCACCTTCTGTTTTGTAGTAGGTATCAGCCTTTGTTAGTGGCCCACGAAAGCTTACTCAGGCTGGTGATGATGACTGAGTGCTCCAGCACACTGAAAGGTGATTGAAATAATTAATTTCACTGCTCTTCCTCTCTCATGCCTGAGGTTGCTAACGGGTGTTCTGCTAGTGCTGGGGGAGGGAGTAAAAGTTACGCATGTTCCTTGCTCTGTCTACGTTGTCTCTCACAAGATGAAGCCACATTACGAAAAGAACTGAAGTCACATTACTCCTCTTTCATGTGGGCTCGACTCCTGTCAGTCCATAGGTATTCAAGAAGTCATGAATAAGCTGCAAAGGGAAAGAAGCTGAGTTTATTTTCTGTGTTTCCGGAAGCCTTTGAACCCCACTTCTGTACTTCCACTCAATCTTTGTGTGCAGGAACCTTGAGGTTGGAAAGATTGTCTCTTCTTCCCTTCAGGAATTAATGTTGTTCTTCCTTGGTGACCACAGTGCTTTGGTGCTTTTCACAAAGGGAGCTCTGCACACCCTTCACTTTAATTCTAGTGTTATTAAATCATTCATAAAAACACAGAGCTCTGCACTTGCTCTATTTAGATGCATGTGTGGTAGCTTTTCTTGTTTAATTCTGGGGCTTTGCAGCCAGCACTGGTGCTATTTTGTGATGCAGCAGACTGTCTTTTGTTCCCAAAAGCGTTTTCATGACCAGTGGGTCCTTCTATGCTGCTTTATGTGGCTGGTTCAGCCACCTGCTAGGACGTGGGATCACTTCTTCAAAGCTGTTTGTGCCTCCTTTATACCTGAATGCTGTGGAAATGAAATGTGTGTGAAGTGTAATTTAATCACTTGTGGTGGTTTTCATTTATTTTTGGGCATGACGGAGAATGAGAGAAATGGAGAAATTAAAATCTGAGCAAGAAAAGGAAAACAAAGAGGCATTCTTTCTCCTTGTGGCATCAGAGTACTCCCGGTTTTCAAGTCATGGGGAACAGGCAGAGTCTTCAGTATTTATTTCAGGTTTATCATAGGCTGTCTGGTATGTACAGTATTAGAGCATCTTTCCTGTAATTAAGGGTCAGACAACGTTGTCATTGTCACCCCTCTACTATAATGGATTAGGACTTACATGAAATAACCAGCTAAGAGCTGAGATTTTATGCATGCTCTCAGACTGAGAGCCAGCACTTCCTTTATTTTTAATCTGGCGTACTTAATTATAGGCGGGTCTGAGAGCACCACAAATTAAGGTTGTGTGATGCTCCCATTATACAACTCTGTTTTCAATTGCTTATAGCTTTATCTAACTCTAAGCAGCTGGGCTTGAAGTTTTCCAGGGCCTGGGTCTGCCTTAGGTGAAATTACTGAAAAATTTCAGTTAAAGTGACCCCTATAATTTCTGAGACAGCCTAAAGAAATATGTTGGATTGCTGGTGGCTTTTGTTGGTCTTTCTGTTTTGGGTTTGGTTTATTATTATTCTTTAGAGGTGGTGTTTGATTTTCATATTAGCTTTGAAACAGAGATTCGATGTTTGGTGAGAGGAGGTAGTTTTTGTCAATGGATGTATTTTTTTCCTTTCTCATGCTAATCTGGGCAAATTGTAAAGCTTTGAAAAATTGCAGTTAGCACACACTCACTAGAACCTCTTATGTTTACATATGATTTTAAGCTAGTATTTCTGATTCTGTCTTTAGTAAGTGTATTCCCACCCTTTATGTGTGCTGAGGGCTGACCAGGCAACAAGTACCTGAGAGCAGTTCAGCTTGTTCCAATTATAGGGACTGAGAAAAGCATTTCTGTAATGGATCCCTCATGTGACAGCATCCATGAGGCCTGGGACTAAAGTGAGGAGACACTAAAGTGTCTCACCCCTCCACCAGCCCTTTTGCCCTCAACTCACCTACCACCTGTGTGCAGTGCTGCTGAGGAAGAGAGAAAGGTTGTGTGCTGTGGATGTCAAAGTGATAAGAAATGAGGGGGCTTGAGGGGTCCTGGGATGAATTGCTGCATGGAGGATGGTGAACAGTTGATACGGAGCAGTGTGGGACTGTGTTGGGAAGGGATCAGTTGGGGAGCTCATAGTGTAAGGTGAGGCAGAAGCTGGACAAGGGGAGCAGTACAGGTCTGCTTAAGTAAGAAGTGGAGATTGGGGCTGGGGTGGTGGCAGGTCCACAGATGAGAAACAGTGGAGATGTAGTGGTGCTGCCAGAGAAGTAAATGGGGAGTTGGTCACTGGTGAGGTGTCAATACCCAGCAAGGACCCTAGAATTTCAGTTTAGGAACTTTTCAATTCTGCTCTTTTTTCTCTCTGAGGAAGTATTAACAAGACCCTCTGGCAGGCTGTGCCTCACAGCTCCCTTGTGTGAAAGACAACCTGCTTCTTCTGTCAGCTCTGCCATTAGCTCACTTGGCAAAGGTCTCTGCCATAGTTCTAGGGTCTTTTGATGACCCCTGGGGATGCGAAATGATGCAATGTGATGGATTTTTAATGAGCTTTTAAAAAACCTGAGAACTTGCACAGAAAATTGCATTAAAGGCACATTATTGAGGTTGTAAAGTCAAGCGCACACAAGTTAGGATATGCCAGAACAAAGTTGGGCTGAGGACCATTAATTCAGACTCTCTGTACACTATGAAATGATCTCTCATGCTCTAATCACGTCTGTTTCTAGTCAGCAGGACTGCTCCCACGTTCAGTGCACTGGGTGGATGGTGGCCCCTTGATGTTAACTTGAATATATAAAATAATTATTTCATGTGCTGTGTAATTATGAGGTCTGTCTGCATTTATCCAGAACAGTCCAAAGGGAGATGAATTGTCCCTGCTGTCTGTCAGAGCTGCTCATTTGAGACTACAAGTGGGGAAGATGCCTGTGGGTCTTTCAGTAACTCTTTTTATCTATACTTTAGTACCTACCATATGCACGCTGACAGGTTGGTCTCAAAAAGGCAGGAAGGACCTAGCCTTCAGTCAAGGGAAACATCTTGGGCCCAAAGCACTGGGGGACGCTGAGTCTCTCGAAGCAATTTTGTCTTTCTCAGGGATTTCCCTGGCACAGTGTGACTTTATGCAGCGTTTGTGCCAGCTGGTTCATAAAAGCACTGGGCTGCTCTGAATGTACTGTTGCTGTTGAGGAATGTGGTACAAGACCCGAGCTCTAAAACCAGTTTCCTGACAGCAACAGACATTAAGAAAGTTGTCTGATAAACCAGAACTGCATGGATTAAAAAATGAAAGGCAGCTGAGGTACGTATCTGCTAATGGGAATATAACTTGGCTTTGCCTGCACAGTGCATCCCTACTTAATGTGTATGTGAGACAGCATTTTAGCCACCGTAGCAGTGCAACCCCTTTTTGACCCTATGAAATAATGGGCCAGCAGCCTAGTCAGTACCTCCTTTATGGCAACAAAAAGTCAGAATTATCAGGCTCCCAAGCAGACTTTCCTGCCTCGATTTAAACATGAAACTGCATCCCTTGTCCATACCATTATTCATGGTATGTAGGAGTGGTTGAGAAGCATACAGAAACAGGTGCTATGTTTTCTGCAAATGGAGGTGTATCACTAGGATATGAACCTGCATAGCAATTAGGGAGACTAAGCCCTTTTAATTATTCAATTAAGATGTTCAATTACAAGATTAAGGCATGTAATTATGTGAGGAGGAAGAAAAAACTCTATGAAAAAACTTTATGAAATTTTACTATGGTTTCTGAAAACTGTGTTTCTAACAATGCACCTGTTCATGCAAATGTCAATCTTCCTGACTGGAGCAAGAACATTTATGGCCTTGAGGTGGTACCATTTTCTTCTGTGTGCCTGAGATATCTGTGTGAATGAAATGGGGGAAGAGGAAATTGCTTCTTAAGAAAGGTACGGTAGTGATGGTCCTAGGGTGCAAAAGAGAGGCTGGGCCTGTGGTTAGGTCAGCAGGGCTGTGACATTGGAACTGGGGGTATCAGCTCTGACCCAGGCTTCCTGTGGAGGTCATGCAGGGCCTCAGATATGTACTAGACTTCAGATCTGCTGTGGACATTCTTCCTGGTGAGGAGATCACCCTCTGCATCCATGGGGAGTGCAGGTCCTGCCTCCTATCATAAGGATATACGCTTCTATAAGGAGGCAACAGACACTTCAGTGATTGACCTCCGTAATTTTGTTTAAAGGTGTTGAGCCAATGATGAAGGGCTGAAGCTGTGGACTTAGGACTCTTGTTCATTTGTTCTTTATTTGAAAAAGTCACTGCCCGGTGTGAAGGGGCTGCACTTCGAGAGAGGTGATGAAATATTGTCGTTGCCCTGCTGTACAGACCATCTGTCTCTCCCAGGACTACTCTGGAGCATGGTGAAGTGTGTTGTTTCTCTGTATGGGCTTTTTCATTTAATTGGCCTTGATTCACTGCTAATTTTTTTTTTTTTCTTAAAATCAAAGCACTGCCCAAAACCTTAGACACAGTGACAACCTACAGCCTTGTTACAACCAGTCCCTTAAGCCTATCAGTTCTCTTAAAGTAAGAGACACTAAAAAAATTGTTCAGGAGACCACAACAGTATGGATTAAAAAATGATGGTTAGCGGACAGATGACATAAATTTAACATTGGACATAAAATTTGGCCCTTTTCTGCCTGCTATTCCTGGTGCATTAGCAAGTCTTTCAATGAAACAATAATCCTATGGTCATTTAGGTTTTGCACCTGGAAAACATCTGCCCCTGCGGAGGCAGATGGTGCAAGTGTGTAATGTCTGTCATCTTCTTTTGCAATTATGTCAAAATTAAAACTGGGAGTGTATACAAGTAATTAAGGAGAGCAAGCATTACATGAAAGTTCTCATTATCTCTGAAACTAGTATTACAGCCCTACAAATTCATAGTTAGAAAGTATAGATTTGATGAGCTTGAAAATGAAATTGCAGTACTCAAATAGTAATAATTCTTTACTCTGAGCCTGGTATTCTACACAACCAAGTGTATTTGTTTTTCAACAAAACCCTCTACTTTCATCAGGGATACTGCTAGGTAATAGTAAAGGGTAATTTGATAGTCCTTGTTGTCCAAGGTTAGTAGAACAGGTTATGAGAGATATTTACTTTCCTTATTTTTCTCTCTTCTGCTTTGTGAGAGAGCGCTTCAGGACCTACCTGTCTTTTGAGGATTTTAATTTTGTGCATTTTGTTTAGGTTTTATTTTGGTTTTTTTTTGGTGAGTACGCTTTTTGGTGGTAATAACCAGAGGTGATTGTATCCATCTGGGATGGCATCCTCTTTGGCTGCAACACTCACCCACTTGCAAGACCTGAGTTCTGCATGTTCCTCTATCAGCCTGGGACCAGATAATGGTTTTCTGTCTTAAATATCTCAGCATCAGACAAGAGGAAAGACTTGTGGGATGACAGCTCTCCAGTGACCCTGCTGCAGTATTTGTAAGGCAGAATTTCCCAGAGAGCCAAAAGTAGAAAGTCCAACTCTGTAGCTAGCCCAGGGATGATATCAATGTTTTGGTGAGACTGTGCTTTCTGTGCAGTGCTCTCACGAGTGCTTGTGTATTTTATATAAGCCATCGTTGTACTGTTCGGGGAGGCTACCATTATTTTGTATATTATCATTACTTTGTGAGCAAAATACATTCCAGTGTTGACTGGTATCTGGTGTGGGTATATGTAAATAGAGGCAAATAGGTGAAAATGCATGATGATTATCTCTCATTTGGCAGGAATGATTTCCATTATCTCAGCAAAATACTTTGTTTTCCCACTCAGTCTTCCAAAGTAACACACCTCCCAGCTCCCAACAATGAGATTAAATAACATCACTTTTTTATCTCTGAGTGTCCTAGTTTATAGCTTTCAGATATTATTAGGTTGTACATTACTTAGATGTAGAAGGAATGACGCAGATTCTCTATTGAGAGAAATTTGGAGTAATTTCAGTAGTATGTTGAACTCTGATGCAGAATTGGCAACTCTGGAATGTTATCTGCTACGAGAATTGATTGTAGTTAATGGTAGACTCTATAGTACTTTTTCTTGCAGTACTGACCTGGCTGGGCAGATGTCTGATTGTGTTGATTATATATCCATCACAACTTGTGTTAATTATCTGTTGATTTTAACTATTTTTCCTTATTTTTTGCATGGTGCTTTGTGGAGAGAAGCTCATATTTCAGAGAGTTTAATCTGCCATGCTGGCCTACAGGAATGTATTTGGCATAATAACTTTCTTTTAACAGTCGTGTTTAATATATACAGAGAGCATCTAGCTCTGAGAGACCATTTGAGCGTCTTCAAAGAGTTATTGAATTGTTTATTGTTCTACTTCATTACTGCTGTTCCTCTGGTTCCTTTTGATGTCTTGTCACTTTGTTCAAAATATAATGCCAGGGTTTTAAATTAATAGTTGTGCAGGAAGCCCTGCATGTGTAAATATTAGGGTATGTTTCTCCTTTGAGTGAGAATGTGCTAGATTGTCCAGTAAATATTGCTACCACCAGAGTTTTATCCCTTTTCATGCTCCTCCCTTCGTGCAAAGACTCTTTCCCCTCTTCCTCTTAAGAAAACTGAAGTGTCTGAGGCTTTAGGTTTTATAACAGTCTAATCTCTTATTCTGCCACTGGAAGTTTACAGACTAGTTCCCTGCTTAGGAAAATAAATTTGATTAATTTTCCCTCCTTCCTTTTAATCTTTTCCATGTGTCTCTCTTACATTTGTTAAATTCCTGAATTAGAAGTGCCTGCTGGCTTTTTCCCCCGTCCTTTTATTTAATCACTTTTTGAAGCTTTTTAAGCTTACAGAATAGACAACTTCCTGTGGCAAGGAGTTCCACAGTTAGTGTATTGGATACTTGGAAAAGCGCTTTGAGAGAATAAGCAAAGAATTGTTACTCACTGTTAAATAAAAATAATTATTTGCTTATTCTCTCAAAGCCACGCAGGATCTTAAATGTGTTTGCCTTATCCTGCATCAGTTGCTCCTTTTTCTAGCATTAAGAATATAGCCTGCCTGCTTATTCTTTGTACAGAAGTTATTCCTTGTATTTGGTCATCCTGATTACCTCTCAGTATCTCTTCTATTTCCAGACTTTGCGTTTGACTTAGGTCTTCCAGTCCATTGGCTGGTTGTCTACCTTTAGTGTGCACTCGCAGCAGCAGCTTGAGGTTGCCTGATAAGAGATTAATTTTTATGATAAGACAACACAGAAGTGTGTTAAATGGCAGAGTGAGAACTCAGACTTCCTGCTGGTTATAAGGCAGGCTCAGAACCGTTTTATTTATATGCACAGCTTTTGCAGATGAATATGTTGTGACTGTCTACAAGGCAACACTGCTTCTTTGCAATTTCCCAGCTTCTAGCCCACCTCCCCTTTCCAGCACCCAAACGCTGCCACTGTTTTCTCCCTGCCCTTAGCACGCAGCTCGGCAAGTCACTAGCCAAGTGTGCGTCATGGGCATGCTGAGTGGCTGAATCATATAAATTAGCCTGTTTGAGTTAGCAGTTGCTTCTGGCTGAAAAGATAAAGGTTTGTGCCATGAAGCTGTCAGATTCATGTATTGCTGATGTTCATCGTGTGTTACACTGGTCAATTTTTATTTTCTTTTTTAAAAGAAGACCCAAGTCAGCCCTTCCTCTCTCTCTCCCACCCAGAATGATGGGAATGAGCTGATATATTGCAGAAATGGGGGGGAAAGGCTCTTAAGATAGTAATTAAGGTTGCAGAACATAAGCTGTTACAGTAGAAATGGTCAAGGCCAGGATTACCTGTGCAATGTTAGGTTTTTCCCTCTTTTGTGCATGCAACACCGTTGGCCTCTAAGGGCTTGCGTGCTGTCTGTTCTGCAAAACTGCAGATATTTCAACAATACTAGAAATATTGTGAAATCATAGAGTAGAGCTAGGTGTTTTTATTGATGAGATTTCTTTTTTTTTTTTTCCTGCCAGGCCTACCCTTTCCTTGCTGTATTTTCAGTGTGTAGCTTGACTACAGCGCTTCTGTTTCCTGTCTCACTATAAACCATGTTTCCTTACCTTTTGAAAACCTACTTCAAATGTAACTGAATAAAAAGCATCAGAGCAAACCATGTTAGAAAGGGAAAAAGGTAAGCAAATCCTCAGCTATACAGAGCTGCCAGTAACATTCAGAAGCTGACAAAGATGAACTGCTCATCTAAGCATAAATCGTCTTCTGAATCTGGATGTTTTGTGAAATGGGGTGCTCTGTACTCGTTAGTTTTGTTCATTTTAAAATATTTGGTGATCACATAATTTGCTTTGTGTAGTGTAAAGCTCTTTTACAGCCACATTTCACCTTGCAGCACATGAAAATGAGGAGTCTATAGAGTGTCCAGTCTGTGATGAAATTAGGAATTAAGTGTAGCCCAACCTGGTGTCTTGTCATCTGCCATATGTTTTACAGTGAAAACATCCAGGATCAAATGCTGAAAAATTGATGGGTTTCCACTGAGAGGGATTTTAATCTTTTCCACTGTTTACATACAGAACATGAGGACTTTGCTGTGACACTTCAGCAAGATTTCAGACAGCAGAAAAAAATCCTCTCTTGGATAGAAAATGTATCATGTAGGCTGTTTGTCATTTTGAAGTTAAAACATTTTTTCCCTCAAGAGTATTTGTTCTTTCAATAAGGAAAAATCTCTTGTATTTTTTTAAAGTGGTTAACTACCCAGAAAGTCAATAATATGTATAAAATTTGTAATAAATGTCCACTTTTTTGCATTTATTCCACGATACTCTGTCATACAGAAGTAGTGCCCTTGTGTAGACTGAAAATATATTTATATTGAGAGGGTTTGGTTTCGTGGTGGTTTGCACTGCTTCACAAAAAGAACATTGTGGCTATTTAAAAATTAACAAATCTGAATTTCTGATTGTGGTTTTTGTAAAATATTTTCGCAAAAGAAAGTCCATTAAGAGAATAGGTACTATGCTGCAGGAAATATTGGAAAACAGAACTACAAAAAAACTTGACACTTAAGTCTCATTCTACTTTGCTGGTCATGTGAGATTTGATTCTCTTAATTTTGTGTATTTCACTTCAGAGCATTATTCTCTCCACCTGGAAGAAAGGACTGACACTGTCCTCTTCTTTTCTCTCCCCCATCCTCTCTAAACCCAGGAGTTGTGTACTGTGTGCCCATCAGGTTGAACCAGAACATTCCTGCCTGCATCACGTAGGGATTTCAAATGAGGGATGCGTCCTGGAGGAGGAGAGAATCCAAGTCATAGCGATGGGTTAGCACAGTCTTCAGAGTCAAGAAAGCTGTACACTGGTACTAAGAGAGAGTCAGCCCATTGGGATCTGAAGGCCCAGCTTCTGCTGTCTCTCTATTATGTCATTCAGATGACTTGCAGACTTCACAGGCTAAAGAAGTTGATACCGTGACCCCTTTACTGTATGCAGTCCCCACAGTTTTTGTCTTGGGCTACATTGAATTTGCTCCCTGGGACTAAACATTTGCACTGCACCTGGGATTCAAAGCTGAAGGGCTGCTTGTTAGTTCAGACCTGCCCTGCTGAGAGATAGATTGGTGCAGAGCTTCAAGTTCAGTTTTCTCTCAAAAAAAGTGTGGTTGCATGTGTCAAAACTGCCCCAGACTTGGGGGAGAGCTTTAAAACTATGCTATTGCTCTGAGGTAAAGTGCTCATACAGACTCAGCCTTCATTAATCCTTAAGATCTTTTACCCTGATCCTCCTGGTGATAGTGTTCAGCCTGATAGTATTCAGTATTATTCTGTGTCTTTGGCTAATCGAAACTGCTGCTGTTAGCTCTTGCTCTTTCAGGTTTCATTAATTGAAGTCCATGGGCTTAAATCCATTGTTTGTATTGAGAAAGGGGGAGGGGAGTAAAAAAAAAATACTTTGGGTTTTTCTTTTTTCTCTTTTTCCAGTATTGTCCCTGTCAACATGCCACAGTTTCATCTGAAACAAGGGATGCATGAAGCTTTTCAGTCTGGGTTTTGTTTCTCTGTGTTTTTTATCTTTGTTTAATTTGCTGACTGGCAGCTGGAAAATCACTTAATCAGCATATCTGGCCCAAATACTAGGCTTGACTTGAACACACTGACAGTGTCTTGGCTCACGCACAACTGAGACTACTTTGAATTCTTGTTCTGTGGTCTGCATAGGTAGGAGTGATGGAAGAAGACAATAATAGTCTGAAGATCTGTCTTGTTCCTTTCCCAGCTGTGCCACAGTGGTCAAACCCCAAATGCCTGTTTTGATCTTGTTTATAACCTCATGCAGCTATGGAGATTCACTTCTGACTTACAAGACCTTCTGTGGGAAGAAGAGCAATTCTCTACTTCCACTGCTCAATTTTCAGGCTTGTGTTTGAGTCCCTTAATTCTTTTGCTCCCTCTGAAGCACCAGCCTATTGCATTTATTTCTGTGACCCAAGGAGCTGTTGAGCAATGTCACCATGTTGGTCGTTCTATTTGGCCAACACAGAAAGCATCTTCTACCTCTCTGAATCCCAGGAAGTTGTCTGAATGTCTGAACTAATTACTGTGGCAAATACTATAATGACAACATCCAAAATTAACATACTACCTTATTTTTTTTTCAGGTACTCCACATCTGCATTCTCCAAACTAAGCAAAGTAGGGATCCGACATCCTCCACCTCTTCCTTTCATTGGAAACCTGCTCTTTTTCCGTGAGGTAAGATATGGTTTTCCTTGTGTCTATGAAAGTGGTGGGAAGAGTGGACAGGAGGTAGGAGGAATTGAAAGGAATCCTACACTTCAATGGTAACATCTCTTCAAGCATCTCCTTCTGGAAAGAACAAGCAAAACTCATCTTTTTGAGTGAATTTGTGGAAGTTATGTGTAAACAGCTCTAATTTCAGGGTAAAATAAACTTGAGGCAAACAAAATGTGTAAGCTCCTGCAGTTAATTACTTGAGCTTTTCCAAGAAAGTTCATGCTGTCGGTGAAATAAACTTAGTTATGGGAATACAGCAGATTATGTTAACTAGCCCTAACTGAATGTTTGAGTGGTTTTGATTCCTATGACCTTTCTGTTTGTTTGTATTTTTGCTGATTGTACACATTTATTTTAAAGTTTTTGATGTTGCTTACTCCTAAGCAGTAACTGGAATTAGGTTCCACTGAACCTAATTGAACCTTTGCTCTGTCCCTCCAGTGTTGCTGTCCTGGACTGGGAGGGGGGAAGGTGGGGAAGTATCAGGATTCTGCCTCCAGATTTCATTTGTTTCTTTTTCTCACCCATCTCCTTTCATTAGCCTGCTAATGCTGTGTTTCTGTTCCTTGCACAATTTCAGTAATGCTTCTGAGGGTCCAAGATCTTTTAATAACAAGGAGCTGCCGTTTCTCTGGTTGAATCTTGCAGTAACATCTTTCTTGTGCATTGCTATTGCGTTCCAGCAACTTTTCAGGAAATCTCGACTAACTCCAGCTGCTGGCTAACTTCCTCTTTTAATTGCCTGGTCATCGATATCCATAGTGAGATTTGAATTATTAATAAGAATATAGTGCCTCTTACCTTGGTCTTCATGGTGATTGTTCTGTCAATATCAGGCTCGTTATTAGATAAAACCCATTTAAATACCAGTTTTACGTGTACATCTGATTTCATTTAGAAAATAGCATAAAAGGTAGATTTGATCTGCTCTTCATTAATCTGAACTGGAATTGACAGGGTGACTTTTACATGCAGGCAATGCCGGTGGTATGGAACAGACCATCTCACCCTTGCTGTTCTAGTTTAAATTCAGCTGGTTAGCATGAAGCTCTTGTAATTCTTGTGACAAAATCCAGTTATCATTAATCACCTGCTAACACTTGCTGTAGGAGAAGGTGTCTGGAGACTTAAGTTACTTTGATATGTTGCAGATAGGCTTGCCCCGTACCAGCATACTACTGGAAAGTTTTTGAGAACTGTGATCTATGATCCGTTAGGCAAACTTCGTTACTGGAGTTGTGTTCACTTAAAGGTAACTAATGAAGAAAAGATAAACTTGGTTTTACTGATTTTAGGAAAAAAAATGAAAGTAGTTGTGAAATTGAACCTTCAATTAAGAAGCAATAATTCCAGACAGGAATTTTAAACAGGGTTGAGTGATGCAAAACTACAAGTCTCACCAGGCTGTATGTCCAACACTACAGTATTTCACCACCTGTCTTCTCTATAGTCCTGTTGCTGCCAGTAGAAACAGGCAGGGATGAGTCCAGGCTCGCTGTAATTTTTCTTTCTACCCTCGTGTATTTTGCTGTGTTCTCTGGATCTGCTCCTATGGCTGTTTTCTTAGAAATAGTGCCCATAGCAACGCATTGGTAATAAGAGGGCTGCTTTCATACTGCTGGCAGTTCTCTATGAGAACATTTTCAGGGACGCAAGTGCTCTCACTGCAGTCAGTAGAGGACAGCTTCCAATTTCCCTTCCCCAGCAGGGGAGAACCAGAGCTTGCCCATCACCTTCCTGGGGACAGGGATGGTTTTAAACGCACAGTTGTGCATGAGCAGTGGTTTGTTGGTGGCTGGGGTTACCCTTTTCACGGGAAGCAGCAGAACACTGGTTTGTTCCATCACTGCATCTATAACGTTAAGAAGTTCTTCCAGTTGTGTGTTTATGCAACCATGTCTTTTCACTGAACTGGCTTTTTAGAGAGTCTCTTTTTAAATAAGTTCCTTCTTGGTATCACTAATGCTGTGCAGGGAGAATGCACAAGACACATTCTAAAATCAATACACTAAATCATCAGACTGGCAGTTTTCAACCCGTGAACCATTTATTTCAGAGGAGTTTCTTGAATGATGATTAAGAGGATTGAATTGATATGTGCGGTATGAGAGTCTGCATGTGCGTAATTTATACATTTCCAGTGTTGAATTTGGTCTCGAAATCAAAGCAGGTTGAAAATCCCAGCACAACAATGAGATCTGGAGGAGAAAGGGAAATGGAAACATTTCAATACATATAACCTTCCTGTCCAAAAAGTATCCTCATAGTTTCAGGCTTTTCTCTTAGAATATAATTGCTAGAAACTTAAAGAAAAGATAAAGGAGGAGAGGGGAGTCCCTTTGGCATAATTAAGTAAATCTAGGACCTGGGGATTGAATAAAAAACTTTAAATATCAAAAACTCTCAACAAAACTGTATTTTCAATTTGCAATGGAATAAGTTCAAGAATTTGCTTGTCTTCTCCCTTACTTGGGTGTAACTCTGTTCTACTGAAGTGAACAGAGATTCAGGTTTTGCATCATTCTATATGTGAACAGAGCATCAGACTGTATCATCCTCTCTTTTCTTTTCTTCTTTTTTTTTTTTTCTTTCTTCTTGATATTGTTCTGTAATTGTGCCTGAAAAATTAACAATATGAGCAGGATTTGACCAATAGTCTGCTAGGTTGTGAGTTTTTTTTAAAGAATCTCATGGAGAAAACATTTTCTTGTTTAAAATACATTTGAAAGTTACTTCAGTGATTTTCTCTAATGGTGTATTTTCTTTGAGTAAAATAAGAGTTGCTGTTAATATAGTGCTTTCAAGAGAGGAAGTACTGAAAGTTAAGGGGCTAAGGGAAGTGCAGCAGGAAAGACCTATCTCCATCAGAGAGAAGCAAACTTTAAGAGCTGATCTGGGAGAAAACAAAGTTATTTTACTGTAAGTCACCCCTTCTCTCTCAAGTACAGTAAAGGGAGATAATCACACCCTGAAACTCAAATGCATCCAAGTTAATCGGCTTATCTCAAAAATGAGAAGATAGGAAATTATTGCAGTTCTACAGCTGGGAAATTATCTGAGTCCAAGATATTAGATTAAAAATTCTTCCATTGCATGAGAACAATTTGTAGTGGGTAGGTCTGATGTAATAGTAAATATGATTAGGCTGTTGTTTTTTTGGTTTTTTTTTTTTT
>VXBW01005683.1:1482755-1581012 GCA_013400375.1 Thinocorus orbignyianus
TTTTTAAAAAAAAAAAAGGCAGCACATTCAGTTTTCCCAGTAACTGGGTGGACTTGCAGCAGGCAGATCCCTGTTTTGCTAGAAACTCCTGGACTGTTTCCTCACCTCCTCACACACCGCATTTTTCCTACCAATCTGTGGAAAAACATCAGGTTTGTTTGCAATAGCCACATGAGAGGAGACAGAAGGATATACACAGCGTGGGCTTTCACTCACAGATCTGCATGGGCTTCAGAGCGTCAGGTTGCAGAAAAAAAAAAAAAACACCTAAAGGAAACTCTCCTATTAAATCCCAGGCTAATGATTTTATTACGTGACAAAAGTGCTGAAAACTGGGAAGGCACACGCACCGTATCACCCTTCCTTCCAAAGAACCACAGCAAACACTTGACCTGTTGCTATGGCTGTGCTGTGCTTTTCTCTCCCTTTCCCATCCCATTTCTAAAAAGGCAGCAACGCTGTTTTTTAAATGTCACTGGCTATGACATTTGCACGTCTCTGGTCGCCTGGTACTATACCTGTGTGCACTGTTCCCTACTCAGCCCTCCAGAGTGCAGTTCTCTGCTGCTGCAGCCTTGAGGCTGGCCTCTTTGGTGTTTTGGGGTGGTGGGAGGTGTGTGGTTGGCTGCCTTGTTTTGGTCCTTGGGAGATGAGATGCGCGTTTGTGCCCTGCCTATGGTTGGACAGTGTGCTTTGGGGTCCTCATAATGGCGTGATCATGTGTTGCTTTCCTCCTCGTACTCCTAGCAAGCTCCAGCGATGCTTTTGACTGGCTGCGTGCTTGTATCCCTGCCTTGCATTTTAATGAAAGACATCGCTCTCTTTAGCCCTTCTCTGCTTGGACAGGATACTCTTTGTTTACTCTGTTTGTTTCTGTCTGGCCTACTTGTAGATCCTGGGCTACCCCGGAGTGGCCCATTTCTGCTGAATGGAAGTGGGGGCTGTGTGGGTGCTTTGTCTTGCTTTCAGTTTGGGCTCTGGCTGGGCTGCCTTGTTTTATGGCTGATGGGTGGGAGTGGAGAAGGGGGGAGTGCAGGGAGGAAGCAGAGAGCAAACATGATCTTTTTTTCCACTACGCAGCTGCCAAAAGCATCCTTCGAGTTGGACGTAAAGAAAAAGAAAAGGCAGGGTCCTTGCAGGAGAGAAATTAACCCCATGTCTAATTTTCAACCTAGCGGTGTGTCGGTACTTAGTGAGAGAGGCTGCAGCATTTTTACTCTTCTGGAATTTAATGACACAGTATGTAAACCCAAACAAGGTTGGAGAGAAGCAAGTGGTGAGGGGAGCATAAAGAGGGGAAAGGGGAAAGAGAAGCTCTTAGGCTGTGGACTGGTTTTAATTACAAGAATGATATGGCTCACACTGACAGTGAAAGCCTAGGTATGTTTTTGTGTTGCTTCGCACAGAGAAACAAGAGAGGAATGGGGTAGGGAGTGTGTGTTTTGCCACTTGGCATCTGTCCCCACAGAACCAGAAAGGGTGGCTGGGGCATCACCAAGCAACCTCCCCCAGTCAGCTGTGCACATCTGCCCTGGGCTGCTGACTGCTCGAACAGACCTCATGGGATGTCTCAAGTCTTCTCCTGTACCCTGGGAAAACTCCCTGTGATTGGGAGACCTGTGTACGCGTGCGTTTCATGTGACATGAACACATGTGGTGCAGATCTAAACCTAGCCGTGTCACAGCCTGTGACATCACAAAAAACCTGGGGTTAGACATGTTTTTGTGTGTATATTCATATGTCTGTAAAGCCAGTCTCTCTCCCTTTCAAATAGGTGTAGTTTCCTAGTTTCAGCTGATACTCTGTGCTACCTGCTTTGATCAGACGTTAGCGTTGTCAGATACCCTGACAAATCCGGTGCTGTGTCTCTTTGCAGGAAACTAACACAGGAAATCAAGACATCACAATTAGCTGTCTCCCACGTGACTAAATACTATTTGCACCCTTCAGTGGGAGCTGGACCTCTGGTTTCTCAGCAGAATGTTGGGCAGAGCTGTACTGTGGCTCACCCCAGCTTCTCCCTGGGCTTGTGGGATCTAAGCCAACCTCTGGAGGAGTGGCATACATGCCTCGAGAACCTGTCTGAAGAGGCACAATGTTTACAGCTTTTTTGCACTCAGTGTTTCTGACAGTTGTTTTTGAGAGGTATCCCTGGTTGTGATGTCAGCTTTAAATAATGTTTGTGGAAGCTGGAGACAGCATTAGGACACACAAAGCAACTGACAGGTTTTATGTGACAGAAAAAGGAGGGTGAATCATTGCTGCTTTGCTGGTGAATAACAGTGACCCAAGTGATGAAGGTGGTAGTGGTCATGACAGATACTTTTGACCTTTCGGATGATACAACTTTTCCTTTGAGGGAAGAAACAGGTTGCTTTCATATTCCAAGGAATGGCATGCTGACTGTGTGGCTTCTGCCTAGAGCCACTGCCACATCTGTTTGCTGTGCAAGGCTGAGTGAGCGTTTCCTATGGACCTTAGCAGCTGTCCCTAGAAGGAGATGCGAACTTTGTTAATGAGCAGCATCATGGTTCTGGTATTCTAGAAGTATGTTTTGTTCATTTCTTTTGGCGTACTTTATGCTTGCTTTATTAAACACTGCATGAGGTGAAGAGGCAATGGCTGAGGCAATGGCTAGCTGTGTGTGAAGGGCTTTACCTGTTAAGTAAAAAGGGGATGATGTTCTCTGTGTCAACACATCAAGTGAGAAGAGAACCAGGAGCATGAGATTGGACTAAGTAATGTATTTTAGTCCTTGAAATAAAAAAAAAAAAAAGACAATAGACTTGAGGCTGCAATGTATAAGAGAAATCTCTGTTGTTTTAAATGAAGCTGTAACTTGCTTGCTTTATCTGTAAATCTGGAGTTCAATGGCATTGTATGCTGCTCACTACCTTATTGTGACGTGGAGAAATCCATAATCAGAAAACCAGTTCTTCTATGTCAGCCAGCAGAATCAGTATATATAATAATGGCCAGGTATCAGTTGTAATGCTAAAATTATAGCAGGCTCGTATTGGTTGTTGAGAACAGTTGTTATCCATGAGCCAACAAATTTAGCTGAGTCTTAACTTCATTAGCAGTGTCTAAATGCATTAGCCATATGCTCCTCAGCATATGGGTAAATACATAACAATTTATTTTCATTAGGGTTTTCTTACAAGTGCTGCTAACCCAAGCTCTATTAGAAATGTTTACAACATGAGACGTCTCTTCAGATGAGAAGCTGGCCTTCTGTACAACAAGTCAGCCTGAAAGAGTGGCAAACAAAATACTTCCCCCGCCCTTTCCAAGAGTAGGAAGATGTAGCTGCTTGAGGGTCTGATCCTCTGCAACTAGCTGGGCTTGGTTTCTGCAAGGTTTTATATTAGAATGAGGAATAGAAGGTTTTGGAGAACTGCCTGTTCAAATATGTGCTGTGAAATCCCTGGCATTACAGAATCACAGAATGGCAGGGATCAGAAAGGACCTTTGGAGATCATCTGGTCCAACCTCTCTGCCGAAGCACGTTCACCTAGAGCAGGTTGCACAGGAAGGCACCCAAGATTCACGTATTGATTGTGTGCTGTCTTCTGGGATGCCTACCATGCACCTCGAGATGGCATCACCTCCTGGTAACTTTGGATGTAAGACTCCTGACCCTCTGGGTTCTCTCTGATTTGTCCCCTCCCAAGGAAGGACATAAACATGAAATATAACTTTCCCTAAGAGGTGCTGAGTGTGAAATTGCATCTTAGACATGGCCCCGTAGTCAAATGGATGCAGTGGTTGGAAGGATGGGGTGGGTTTGCAGGAGGGGCACTGAGGCAGGACTTTGAGGGCTTCAGGAGCTGTGGATATGGGACAGGCGCAAAGTAGCTATTGCACGCTCAGCCTTCTCTTAATTTGTCAGAAATAAATGAAGCTTTATTTTCTGGAGTACTCTTTTCTGGTTAAATATTTCTGCAATTTGATCCAGAAATGCAAGCTATGTAGAAGGATGTGGAAGTGTAAGAAAGGACCAATGCTGTCTAAGAGGCGTAAAGATCCACAGTTAATCTAATTCTCCGTGTCCTCAGAGGTGCCAACACATGTCTAAGTGTAAATGATAATCAGAATCCAGGAAGTACAACCAGATTCAACCAGAGTTGGATTCTCATCATGTTTCTGAGAATCGACTGGATTTTTTTTGTGGTTGTTTTTTGTTTTAGAAAAAAAAAGAAGGAATAAAACTTTTTTTTTAATGGGAAATCTGAACAAACTTGTGTGCTTTTAAAATAAGCATTTCAAATTGCTGGCTTTTCTTTCAGTTTTCACCATGCAAGGCAGTGAAATGGATGTTACAGTCTTGGGTTATCCTTGCACTTTTTAACTTTTGTTTCTGTTGTTAACTTTTTTTTTTCTGCTTCCATTTTGTAATTTTTAGATACTTCATGAATTTTCGATGATCTCTATTAAGGCAGAGGGAAAAGTGAAATGTTCTTTGGACAGTTGCACTGGTACAACTTTAAATATTCAGGTAGAAAAAATGGCCCTCTCACTGAACATTAATGACTTTTATTTTACCCTGTGACAAGAAAAAAATAAAATTACAAACAAGAGGAAAAAGAAATTGAAGCCTATATGTATGTTTAAAAATACTGCCAACTACATGTTTTCATAATAAATTGTGCAGAAACCCCATTAAAATATTTACAAATTAGTCTTTGCTATTTTATGAACTGTCATAGTTTCCATTTTATATGTATGTATTTCATAGTTGCATTGTATCTGATGGCTTTTTTCAATTCTGGGCATATTGAAAACTGTTCATAAGTAGCATGGTGCCAGTGGTGATTTATGTAGAATTAGTGAGAGCTGGGCTATAGGAGCCATAAGAAGTCACATGTGATGATGAGTTAAGGAGTTTAAGTATTCTCTGGGAACTTTAAACACAGTGATGATGTTTTACTCAAGGAAAGGGAAAAAGAAACATGGCAAGAACAGGGTTTGGAGGGAAGCATCCCTTTGGGCACATGGGAAAAGGGGATAGGGAACCACAAAATCTTCATTGATTTTGCCTCTATTTGCTTTTATGCCTCTATATAGAGAGGAAAGAACAAGTCCTGGGTAGGATAAGGCACATTGTGGCTCTAGATGATGGCCTAGGAAAGAAGTACAAAGTGGTATTAACAAGAAATGTTGTGTAAAGAGCTGATTTCTGCAAAGGTTACATCTTGCAGAAGGGATGAACAAGTCTACCTTGCCCAGTTAATACCTGGCAACATATATTGTGTAAAGAGCACAACAAAGCAACTGGAGGAAGGGTGGTGTTTGGGTTGCCCTTCTTTGTGTTCCACATCTGCAGGGAGTCTTGGACAGGAGCACCTTGCAGCCAAGGTGGGTTGGAAGAGGCTCTTGATTGCACACAAGAGGGAAATGTGGGAGCTTTGAGGGGAAAAAAGCTACAGTTGATGACCTCATACCAGGGGTGTCTATTTTAATAAAGAGTCTCCTATCATTCATGACAGAGAATTAGGAACCATGCAAGTATCCTGTAGTTATATTTGTGTTTATATTTTTCACTACCATTTTTTTTTCCCCAATGCTCCTGGGAGCCATCTCGAAGACCTCATAAACACAAGATTTCATTTTCTAATGCTATTTCATTTCCTGGATGGAGGACCTGCCACGAGAAGACCAGACCTCAAATTATAATAGCCCTATAAATAACTCCCTAAGGCAAAAGGAAAAAAGAAAGCCTTTGAAAGACAACCGCAAATGCAAAAATGGAGGTGTTTGGATTCTTGCAGAACCAGACTCAGCAGCTCTAGTTAGGACGTCATTAATTTAGTGTAAAGTTTTTTGGGGTTTCCCTGTTTCTCTCTGTGCACTGTTTACTTACAAACCTGTATCTAAAATGTCCTGTGAGACTTTCTGCTCGGGTCTAATTTTTTACAGTGCTTTGGTGCCTTTTGGCCTGTCCTTAGAGCCTGCTAGAAAATGGAGTTTCCAGGTAAAATTGAAAACAATCCAGCAAACTGTGACTGAAGCAAATACAATCACAAATCAAGCAAAAATAGTCTGAAAAATGCAAGTTTTTCTTCTTTCCGGGTGAAGTCGTTTTATTTCAGCAGACCCAGACTGTCTGCCTGCTTTCCACTGGAAATCTGTGCAGAATTGGCACATCCACTAGAATAAAAACATTCCCGAGGAATCGGCATATTCTGTCAAAACATTTGAACAGCTCCCGTCCCTCGGCGCACAGCGCTGCTGCTGAGCCGGCATGGGGAACTCTGCAGCACACGGTGCTGGCTTCCCCTCCAACCTCGCATCTCAGATCCACCTTTTTCACGTAACGCAAAGTGCTTCAGTTTAAATTGTATTTAGTTGTGGTGGGAGTGGGGAAGGAGGTTTGTGAGAGCCTTTTTGCACTATGGCATGACCTATGTAAGGGCCATCATTTCTGTGTTCCCACTAAGGCTGTGTTGTATATGTGAGGGAAAATTCAGGAAGCTCAGGCTATAGGTGCCCAGTATCTTCCTGTACAAGTCTGGGTCAATGTACTGGCCCAGGGACAGCTGGGCTGGTGAAGCTGAGGTCCAGGAGAAGTCTTGCCACGTAAGGACAGAATTCCCCCTCGACAGATGCCTCTATGCCAGGCCTCTCACCACCCCATGACTCTGCTATGTGTGAGTTCAGCCTCCAGAAGCAAAGTTCAATCCCTGTGTTGCAGAGTAATAATTTATTTTTTTGTTACGACTTGATTAATTTAAAAAAAAAAAAAAAGGAAGAAAGAAAATTGTAATCTTTGGCTAGAAGAAGATGCACAGCAATTACAGAGTGTAACTAAGAAAAGTGTGATTAGCCTCAACCTTTGCAGCAGGACATTGATTACTTTTGCTAAGTAGTATCTTAGTCTTCTAGCACTGAAATGGAGGGGGTCTTGCCAGTAGGGTCTACTCAGTGTGAATGAAAGTGGTAAAATCAGGCCTACGCCAATTTACCAGAGTTGCTGTCTCCCTGTTATTGAGACCAATTGCTTAGGAATGTAATTGTATCATTCTCGTTACCAAAATTGATATACCCTGACTGACAGCAGCTAAATGAGTTTTTATTTTTGCAGGATTTCTGGGCTGTTGCACGATAAGGCGTTGTGGTAGACAGTGTGCAGTCAGTGGTTTGAAACAAGGGAAGTTTTTCTTCATCTTTGAAAATGTGATGAGTAGTAAGTAATGTTTTACAGTGCTGATGAACTAGCTGATGGTGTCCTTTAAGGCTGCACGTGTGAGAGTAGCCTGTTTGAATGAGCATTGTACCTACTTTTCTAAGCCCTGTCCAGCAGAAAAAAATCCTTTATAAAAACCTAAAAGTAAACAAAATGGGAAGGCAAACAACCCTATATATGTGCTTGTCTCGTACACCGTGGTGCGTGCCCGCATAGCAATTCAGAGCCATTTTGATGAAAGTGGCATCATTGAGGAATGTGATGGAGGAGAATGATTTGTGCCCTGCAGAGCATGGAGAAACCTAGTTCTGGTCAGGTTAGTGGCAGCGCAGCAGTCTGATAGGGAGTGGGTTGTGAATGTGCATTCCTAACTCTATTGCTTATCCCCTGGGCCAGAAGGGCCAGATGTGTTGCATAGGCAACATATTTAATCTGTGAGTGATCAATCCTGATGGATCTCCTCCAGCCAGTCCAAAAGTTACATTACTGGGCCTCAGCCCATTTCAAGTAGAGAGACAAGACCACCCAATCTGGTGCCTTTAGGGAAGGAAGAAGGTGGAATTACTGTGATTACTATCATTAATAATTTCACATTTTATGCAAGCAGTTCTACACTCTAAAGCCAAAATGCTTTTATACTGATGCCTGACCCAAGGCAGCTGAAGTCACCCTGTGGCACCTAAAAGCTTAATTAACTGCATGATTCTCACAAGAATTAACAGGCGTTGTTACTTTTGAACATTGCTATAATTCCTTTTATTTAGTTGTGCGAAATCTAGGATGCACATGTAAATTCTGGCCAGAGAAAAGGCCATACTGACAAAATAGGGTCACCTCTGGGACTGAGGGGAAGGCAGCTTACCACAGTATGGCCACATGGGAGAGGAAAACCTGTTAAAATCCTTCTATGTACAATTATGACAAATACGTTAAAAGGGGTTGGGATCTTGCACAATGATAAGCCCATCTCTTCCTGGGAGAGGTAACAGGCTGAAATGATGTTGCCAGAATTGAAGGCTGTTATATATTAATGTCTCAGAAGTCTAACTGAAACTCAGGCTTGTGCAGATGTACCTAAGACCAGAGTAGTCACTTGATTTCCTAAAAGCTTATCATCTGCACAGGTAGGCATGGAAGAAATGTTCTTGTGGTGTTATAGGCAAGGAAACTAAGGGCTGTGGCTATAAAATTTTTTATATAAAATTTTTACTTTGTCACCTTCTGAGACCACTGGCCAAGTGCCCACTGTCTTCACTGGGCACAGGAGCAGGTAGCCAGTGACTCCTCCAAGCCTGTGCAGAAAGAGGTGGTAGCAAGGCTTACAAAATTCATTCGCATCTAGTGGGCTCTGGTCCAGCAGCACAATTGCTGCTGCCTCCTGTTGCTGCAGGAAAAGTTTATATTACATGGAGGAGAAGAGCAATGCCCTAAAACATTCCCACTGTAATAAACAGGCACCTTAACTCAAGAGTTCAAGCGCAACTTGCTTTTCTACTACTTCTGTAGTCAGTCTGGTAATTTTTGTTTGGCTTAGGAAAAATAGGAATAAGTGTTAAATTAATGCTTAAAAGATTGCCTCTCTTCAGAGAGATTTGTTATCCTTTTTCTCATTTTCAACAAGGAAAACTTGCTTTTGCAGCAGAGATTTTGACATTAAGTGCCTTGATAGAATAATAGGCGTGAGATGGATTGCAATCTATTGCCTTCAGACTTTGCCAATCATAAACTAAAATCAGTTAATGTATTGAGTTAAATCTTGCTATGTTGTACAATGTGCTAGTAGTATTAAAAAAATCAATCCAGAAAATATATTGATTATATTATCTCCATGGCAACAAACAATAATGGGATAATGTTAGCTTAATAATTGTGCTTTGTGAAAACCTTTCAGAATAATTACTGCATTGTGGTCTTTTCACAATGTGGAATGCAATAACGCTTCTTCCTTGACTGCAGTCACCATCAGCACTGCGTCAAGAGATGCTGTTTTTGTGTGCATGCATATGTATTCATGGGTAATTTTGCTCCGGGTGAAACAATTTAGCAGACTATTTTGGGATCCATTTTTAAATGGTCAAGACCACAAATTGGCAATTGTTTTCTATGTGGTTTGTTTTCTCCCACCTCCTTTGACAACTGGCTACTGTAAAAAGAGGCTGTTAATGTTCTTTATCCTATGTCTTTCTTTACAAGGCACAAAGATTTTGGCATGTCATAAAACTGAATGTCCAGCTTCAAAGCTGTTCCTTTAATTGGATTTCATCTGTCATCCTCTAGAGCCGAGATATTTGCTTGTGTATTGGAGGACCTGATTCTCTTGCGTATCCTGCATTGTCATATAACTGGAGGTTTTATGAATAAATATATATATACTTAAATATAAGTAGGGGGTGTGTGTGTGATATTTTTAGCTTGAAATTTTAGCAAGAGAGTCAGAGGAATAGACACATAAACTGTTCATCTGGGTCTTGCTTTTATTTTTACTTACAGATCTATCCCATAATTTTGATCTTGAATGAAAAAATACGTGCTGACCCACATCTATGTTGCAGAGGCCAAGTTTTTAGAGTGATCAAAAAAACTCCAGTTTAATCCCTGAACTTTAACCAGCCTCTAAACTGTCCTGCCTCTGAAAGCTCTCAGGGACCTGGCAGTGGGTCAGGAGTCATTTCACCTTCTGGTTGTGCTCCTATTTCCTGACATACCTGTTGCACAAGGGCTGGATTTAGAGATCAGCCAGCAGAAAGCAGGCAGCTGCCAGGTCTTGCACCAGCAGGAGTTTCTGCGTGGCTTTCGTAGGGTGTCCTGCTGTTCCCAGTGATATGATGGGATGACCCTTTTTGTTCCCTAGGGCATGAATGGATGCCCTGTTCTCTAGTGGTCCCTCTTCTGGTTTGTCCCCTTTTCCTAGGGGACAAATTGATGTCAGATTAAATTTTTAGCATAGTATTTTAACAGTGAATCATATTATTTTGATACTCACTCCTGGACAGCTTTTGCCCTTCAAATGGCCCGTAATTCGATTTCTTACCATTTACCAGACAGGGGTCCCTTTTTCTTTGAGGATCTTCAGGATAAAGCCCCTAGCTTTGAACTACAATACAGGACCATCTTGGAGCCAGGAACGTGCAGACCCTAAACTCTGTAGGTGGTGGCACTTTGATACCAAATACATAAGAACCACAGCACAGTGCAAGTGCTGACAGTTTTCTGACATCTTCATGAGGAGTGTGATTGTGCTGTTGTTCCCTGCTGTTGTTTTCCTGTAGACTCCCTCCAGCTCGTTGCTTTATGGGGAGGGTATGATGGAAGAGTTGCTTTCTGTCCCAGGCAGTGGTTACTTTCTGCCAGTCCTCTAGGAATGCGGTTAATTCACAGGGAGAGAGAGGAGCAGTGGTTGCTCTCGACTTCGTACCTTGTGCCAAAGCATCTAGTTCTGTATAGCTGTTGTACTGAATGAGGGTGCCAAGCCTCTCTCTCCTTTCCTGGGTGCAGATGAATGTAGTTATGAAGAGGTAGCTCACTGCATCACTTCCTCTGGAAATTATCTGGTATTTGCAGGCATGTAGCATCATTCATGTAAAAAAAAAAAAAAGCCCATATGGATTGATAAGGTGCTTTTTCTGATGCTGCTGCAGAATCCAGCCCTGACTGGTGATCTAGAAACAGAATTGAATGTCTGACACGAGCCAATTCAATCCCCACCTCCAAAACCAAGCTCTTTGCTCTGTGAAATTGTCACAGCTGAAGCTATGGCTGTGCTTTTGCTTGGCAGCCCCTGTGCTCACCCTGGATGCCTGCCAGTGGCCTTGCTGATCACTAGAGCTGTCCCAAATTCTTGTTCCACTGCAGCCTCCCGTTTAGTTTTCTTGTCCTATCTCAGCTCCTGGTGCTCTCTCCGATCCTCTCTCCAGCCCACATGAGGTTTGGCATTTTGTATTTCTGCCTGTCTTTTTCTTAGTCCCTTGTTCCAGGGAGGCCTGCTATGGCTTTCTAGTGCGTCTGTTTTCCTTGCTTGGATCCTACCACCTGCCACGTGGATAACTTGGGTCTTAAATTGTGTTTGGCTTCAGGACAGAATATGAAGAGGAACTTCCTGTATGAAAATCAGGGAAGTTTGTTGGCATAATTATTTTAGGATAGGCAAATAGTCAACTGCCTGGTGTGATGTGGCTGTTGGGGCTACAGCTGATCTTATTCTCAAGGTGGCAAAGTTGTTTTGTTCTGTGTAGGATCTCACAACACATTTCTGTCCATAATGGTTTAGGGTTGGTCTGTGCTACCTGGTCTGGGAGCAGGATGAAGCATGCTGTGTGTTTGTTCACATGGCTGGGGTGAAGATGTTTGTAGCTCAACAGCCACGTGTGCCCTTGTGCCCTGCTGCATGAACCCCCTCACCTCAAGGCTCGTGTGTGTCAAACTGACTTGTCTGTCCTTAACCTTGTGGCTTTTACAGAGGTGCCATGTGATAGATTATAGTAGAAAGGGACCTGTCATGCCTATGCCTGGCCTGTCCATGGTACAGATAGCAGCATGCTCTGTTCTACGTCAGAGGCTACTACAATCTATAGGACACTTTTCTCCTTTCATGCTTGAGAGCCTGCATCCATACAAGGTGGGAATTAGACATGAGGAGGCTGGGCTTGTCCAGCTACGTTAAAGTACAGAAATAGTCCTAGTATCTTTCAGTAATGCATTAAGTGGCTGATTAATGTCTGTCACGTGTAATGCTCTTTCCAGATCTCTTCCCTTGATGGAGTACTCTGTGTGCAGCATACTATTTTGATTTCAGCACTGTTTTGTGTCTTAGTGTCATCACAATTAAAGGTCGAAATTTGGGAGCTGAACATGGTTAGAATTTATGATAATATTTACTTCTTTCAGGTCTATGTTTCATAGTTTCCAACTTGGTGGTCACAGATAACTAAGTGGCATTTATTCAATAAACAGTTCATAAACAGTGGTAGAGACCCCTAGTACTATACAAGGGTGACATTTCTGAGGAGGCCAAGATACTATCACCCACTGGGTGAGTAATGTTGCTTCCTAACGCTGAGGTTTTCTTGGAACTCACCTGTCTAAATAGTATCCACTTAGGCACTAGTGAGTTAAAGCAGTATGATAGCCCAGAGTCTGCATCAAAAGAAAAGAGCTTAAACGCTGCCATCTTAATTCTGTAGATAAGGATGTAAGATTTGCCCATGGATGTGTAATTTTTCCAGTACTTATTTCAAAGTCTGTTTGCACTCTATGACTACTGCACAGTGGGATTAATTACAATTTTTTATTCTTAAAAATGACACTTTCATAATCTGAAGGAATCTGCTGTTGATGCATCTGAGAAGGAGTGGCATACTTTGGAAGTGGACAAACTCCTTGAAGAAGAAGAGGTCTCTGTCTTCCTTTTTTGGGAAAGGCACCAACTTTATTTCTCCACATGCCAATTTGTTGCCCCCTGAACAGTGCTGTGTTGTCAGAGTACTCATGAAATGTTTGCTGTCCTTAGATTTATCTAGCATGTCTGTCTGTCCTGCAAGTAGTTGTTTCCATTTCTTTAAACTATGCAATTACTGCTTTGCTTCCCATAAGGGAGGCCAGCAAAGAAAACTAATAAATTTCATTCACCATTAGTAAGATGTGCTGAATGCTTATGCTAATCCATCTGAGAGACATTGAGCACACAGTGAAAATACACATTGTAATGGTCTTCTATTGCACAATGAATTCCCTCCTATAGAGAGCACTGTAATTCTCTGTTTTCCTGTTGTAATTTGAGGATGTAGTGATATTAAAAAAGGCAACAAAGATGGTTAGTGATCCAGTGGAATTACACGCAAGGAGAGATTGTGTAGGAGAGAATTACAATCATTTGCGAATGAAGGCAATTTACAGAATAGTTTTGGTTGGAATGACCTTTAAAGGTTATCTACTCCAACCCCCCTGCAATGAGCAGGGACATCTTCAACTAGATCAGTCTGCTCAGAGCCCCACCTAACCTGACCTTAAAAGTTTCCAGGGATGGGGCATCTACCACCTCTCTGGGCAAGCTGTTAGAGTGTTTCGCTACCCTCATTGTGAAAAATTTCTTTCATATGTCTACTCTGAATCTACCTTCTTTCAGTCTAAAACCATTACCCATTGTCCCACCACAACAGGCCCTGCTAAAAAGTTTGTCCTCCTCTTTCTTATAGGCCCCCTTTAGGTATTGAAAAGCTGCTATAAGGTCTCCAGGCCGAAAGACCACAACTCTCTCAGCCTTTCCTCACAGGAGAAGATCAGCCTTTCTGATCATCTCTGTGACCCTCCCCTGGACTTGCTCCAACAGGTCCATGCCTTTCCTGTGCTGAGGGCTCCATTACTGGACACAGTACTCCAGGTGGGGTCTCACAAGAGCAGAGTTGTGGGACAGAATCGTCTCCCTTGTCCTGCTGGCCACACTTCTTCTGATGCAGCCCAGGATACTTAGAAGAGATTAGTAGAAATTACATACTCTAGTTAAAAAAAAAAAAAATTTCCATTATTCCTTTCTTTTTTTTTCTAGTTTTTTGACTTATTATAAATATATGTTTATCACAGGATCAGAAATTGCAGTGAGTCTGTAAGACCTCATATGGAGCCTTTCATGAACACACATTGAACAAATTATATTTCTCTTTGTACATGTCTTCATAATGACATGTTTTCTGTTTTTGATAAAGGTTCCTAGAAAACTGAATAGGTGTCTTCTGTGACATTTACTATTAAGTAAAATGAGGGCCTCGCAGGTCTAAGTGTTATCTAGACAATAGTCCTAATAAAAATAGTAAGGTTGCAATTATAGCTCTGCAGCAGATATAAACAAGGTCTAAGCTAATGTCAGGCGACTTCCAAATAGATAAAAAGAAATATTATTTTAGCTAGTGTAATCAGTCTGGAGAATTCATCATTGCAAGAATCAGGGAGTCAAATACAGCAGCTGGAATAATTTGAGGATCTGGATAATTTTACGACTAATTATATTTGTAGCTATGCATATTATGATAAGAGTAATTGAATTTTAAGCTAGCAGTTGGGTGAGGA
Organism: Thinocorus orbignyianus; assembly: GCA_013400375.1. Lineage (NCBI taxonomy): Eukaryota > Metazoa > Chordata > Aves > Ciconiiformes > Thinocoridae > Thinocorus > Thinocorus orbignyianus. The sequence continues at coordinate 1,497,002 of VXBW01005683.1, forward strand.
AGAAACCTCCCTCTACTCAAAGCATTTCAGAGTTAACCATGTATGTAGGACTGTTTTCCTCCTGCCTTTCTCCAAAGCCTCAGGCATGTGATATGTCTGAAAGCTCGGAAATAGATTGTGTTTGTTGATATTCCTATCTCATATGCTGTCTGTGTTTCTGTGGTAGAGAAGGAATGAGTTTGTAAGATACCAAGAAGAAGGACTGGGAAACCTGCAACTTGTCTCTAGCTCTACCATTGACTTCTTGTGTGGCATTTAGCAAATTGCTTAATCTTGTGTAGTTCCAGTTCCCCACCTGTGACAGATGGAAACTTACTATCCCAGAGATGTTGTGGAAATGAAGTTTGTAAAGTGAAATGAGATTGAAAAGAGAAAGACAAAAAGAAAGTGAGAATCATTACAGTATGCCAAATTAATGTCTGAAGCCGTATCTATGTGGCAATGCTTTGGAAAGTTAAGGTGAATCAACCAGAAGTGTGAATGCAGCATGCACATATGGAAGTGCAGTAAATCTTTTCCACAAGAGGAGTTTCTTTTGTTCTGGAAGCGGCTATGTATGTGTCACCCTGAGGTGCTGGTGTAGATGGGCTGGGTTGTTCACCCTACACACCATTTTTATTAAGTATTCACTTCTTATCTCCTGTGCCTCAAAACCCTCCTTGAGGTTCTTGCCCCTGCTATTCTGGCTGGGAGGCTGTTCTAAAATCTCACTGCTTTGATTGTCAATAACTTTCATCTAATTTCTAGCAACGTTTATCTGTGGCCAGTTGATACTCATTTGATCTTTCAGTAATGCAGATCTTTATATTAAATAGATATTTTTTCCCTCCCTGATGATTACTCCCAGTACATTTATAGACAGCAAGCATGCCTCCTCCCTTTGGTCTGCTAAAATGAACCTTTGGTTTACTAAAATGAACTCTCCTAATTACTACTTGTAAGACAGGCCTTCTGTTCCCTGAGGAACCTTGTAACCCTTTTCTCCACTCATTCCACTTTTAATTCATTCCTTTTGAACGTTGCTCATCAGATTTGCATGCAGCATTCCAGAGAAGGCATATCCCAGATATTCTACATTTGTAGTTTCCATCATACTTGTTCATCGTTATCCTGTGGCTGGTTTGTCCATCCAGGTTTTTCCCTTCTCTGTTATTTTCAAACAATAATCTACTACTGCAGAAATTCTTGGAGTTAACGTAGTCCCTCAAAGGGCATGATGCTTTGCTTTCAATTGAAGACTCTGTTGCAGTTGTTCAGGTTCTTTATGTCATCCAGTTCTTCTGATATGACAATCTCAATCTATCTGCCTGCTGAGGAAAAAAATTATCTGTCTTTCAACCCAGAAATGTGAATATACTTCATTAAAATATGTCTGCTTTTTTGTGCCCAAATTAGCCCTCAAAAAGGTTCGTCCCAAGACTGACCATTGAGAAATAAATGAATTTGCTCCTTTCCTGCCTGTACTTTAAACTCAGTCCATGCTCATTTCCCTACAGTTTGCATACTTACTCACTCTCGGTTTTTATCTTGAGCTTCATCATTTTGGGTACGATAACTGTGTGCCACCAGACCAAATGCATTACTGAAGTCTGAGTACATCTTCCACTCTTCCCCCGCCTAGGAAATGTGTTATCTTCCCAGAGAGATATAACACACCGTGTGTCCCATTTCCCATTCCTCTGACCCTCTTTCCTTTAGCTATTTGCTGTGAAGCAGGGTGCCAGGCTGTTACTAGTGGGCCAGAAGTGATGCCTGAGGGACTGCTAACTGACTGCAGCTGCTCTGTCCAGCCATGCCACTTACGCAGCACTGGTGCTTATGACTCTAATGTTAAAAGCATGTGGCGGGGTTTGTATGAAAAATCTGAGGACTGTGTGTTCTATGCACTGGGGAATCTTGCATGCTATTGAGGTCAGGCTCACAATTGTGTATTTACTTGCTTGGCTTCCCCTCCCTCCTGCCGACTCTTTGGTTACCAGCCTATTAGAATCAGCCATTAACCTGGTTAATGGGGAGAGACAGCAAATACCAGAAAGGATGATGTGCTTTTCTTAATTCCCTCTTGGAAACCTGACTGTTTTGAACTGTAAATGTCTCAAGCAAAGGCTGAAAAGGGTCCAAAACATGTCTTGTTTGTAATGCAGGCACACCCAGGCAGAGGAAAATGAGATGAGGCTGCGGTCTCCTTAGGACTTTGCTGGGAAGTGATTTTTGGAGGTGAAAGGGTAGTGCCCTGCCAAAACCGCCCAGGTAGCTTTGAGCTGAATATGTGCAGGCTTTGAGGTGGTGAATCGGCATGACTGTGTCGTATTGTGCCTTCTGATCCTTTTAGGTGACATGATCTATTAAGGTGATATCTTGATATTGTCTGATTTTTTTGGGTGATATGACTTGACTCCAAGAGCCTTTGCCCTCTCTGACCAGGGCAGGTGACGGACAGCAGAAGAGAAGAGAATGGTGAAAAGCAAGGGATAAGGGCAGAGGGAAAGGGAGAGCTCATGGAAGAGAGAAAGCAACCAGTTCCCTTTCAGGGAAGGACCGGTTTCTCCAAATGCTGGTATGACAACTCCTCTTTCCAGACAGCAAGGGCTGATGCAGCACAAAAAATTAAACCTGCCTGGTTAGTTTTTATTAAAGACCCAAAAAGATAGAAGGAAAAAAAGTTTACAATTTGTTTGGTATTTAGTTCAGGTAATTTTTTTCAATTTTGTAATGAGAGCACATTGTCCAAATTTTCATATGCAGATTCAATTAATGTTTGGTTAATTAGCCTTTACAGATGAGGATTAACTTAATTACATAACACTAACCTCTCTTAATAACTATTAAGGGTAGGAAGGCTGCTTTTAATAAATTTTGAAGGGCTATATGTGTTTTTTAAAATATGAAATGGCATACACATAAATTAAACCAAATTACACACAGAGGACAGCCATTAAGGGTAACGATCAAAGGAAACAAACTATGTACATGGCTTGAAATCAGGCTGGTTAGAACTTCATGCTGTTTTCCTCCACTTGTCTGCTGGCATCCTAGTGTTTTCACTAGGATTATTACTGGAGATGATGTGCAGTCTGGGGTCATTCCTTCAAAGTGGGCTGCAGTCCGACACAGGGTTGCTTTAATTAAATGTTAGCTTGTATTAAAAGAAAAATAATCAATTTGGATGCTAGGTTATTAGCAGTTGTTTTGTTCTGCTTTTTTTCCAGGTGGCCTAAGGAAAAAAAGACGTGAAACCCATTGAATGCTAAAAGTCAGATCCATACATGTAACTCATTGTCATTATGTACCATAAATAATTGTATAGATTTTTATTTCCTGACGTGAGGTATGCACTCAAAGAATGATGCTTTGGCCGTTAGTATCATAGTGAAAAAGAGCATCATGTCTGATTACAGGGTGCTGAGAGTGGAATATATATAGGACTATTGTTGGGATGTGGTTTCTTTGGCTTCTGAGACACAGGTGTGAATCTGGACTGTTTTGGTAAGTGTCTTACATCAGGTAATGTGTGATACTCTTCAGAAAGGGTCAACAAAAGAAGCCTTTCTTTTTCCTCTGGTTGTACTTGCATGGGGAATGTTTCACACTTGTGATGGATTTTGATGGGCACACCACATTGCTTTCCACACAGCTCAGTAGCTTTTGTAGCATTTAGTACACTGCAAAATTCAAGGGCTACCCTCATGCATTCTGGAAGTGACTTTTTTGGAGTCCAAATTTTTTGAGCTACCGTCAGGAGCATGCATCAACTGAATCCCAACTATGTGGCCCCCTTCAAACTGTTTTATCTAGTAGTGTTTATAAACCATGTGATTTTATCTTCCAGCTGCAGCAAGCTGAAATGTTACAAAGCATCCTTCACACAATCTGGATCACTTTAAGCCTGAGTTACTTAAGTCCCCATTTACAGCCATGAGATCTGCAGGTATTGAGCAACTAGTAAGAATAGGTTGATTGTGCCTCATGTTAGGTACCCCAAAACATGAAGTGCATGGTGATGCTACCACTTTCTGAAAACTTTGGCTTAGTGCCTAGATCCGTTTTTGGCAAGGAGGAAAGATGACATTGCTGCAGATTTTTCTTTGCTGTGAAGAACTAGCAAGGTGAATATGTAACAAGAAGGAAATTGCTGAAGGATCTGTTTTACAGTGGCACAATCTACTGAAAAAAGAAAAGGAAAGGGATACTTGAGCCAACAGAGTCCTTCCTGAAGCCCTTTCACGTATGTGCTGCTCGATGTTCAGTATCTCAAGATAGGTGGTTGGCAATGGCCAGGCTTAGTTCTGACTGATGTGGACCCAAATCTTGTTCCTTTCCATAGGGGTTGCACCTGTGTCCCCAGGAGCAGGATTTGGCCTTGAGAGTGGTTCTACCCACGAATGCAGCTGATGATACATACTCAGAGGAAGGAGAGAATGCAAATTCCTTGTAGGGAGGCAACCGCCAGCCATGTAAATAAAGAAGCCTTCTGGGTGTGCAGCAGTCAGCCCACTTGAGCTGCTGTTTCCATGGTGTACCAGATGCTGTAAAATATGCTTTCTTCAGGGAAAGAAGCTTTTCATACTCCTGCATTATCTTGTTTGATAATGGGTTGTCACCAGGCTGGTACTCAGCTATAGGGGCCACACACAGCAAGTTCCCTCTGCCCCAACCCTTTTCTGAGTTGTTGACAATTCATATTCTGCAGCTTTCAAATAAAGAAAAGGCTAAGTGATTTTTCTGACTTAGAACATCATTACTGACTATGTTTTTATATTTCATTGTTATGAGTGACTGTTTAATGCCCTACGGTTTCTCCTAATGCATGTGGTGTCATCTCATAATACCATGCATTATTTACCATATTGCTATAATACCATGCTTTTGAATTTCCTTCTGTTTTCCTAAAAAATTAGAATCATGTTTCCATTTTTCCCTGTTTACCCCCACATTGCTTCATTACAGTTCCTCTCTTACAGTTGTTTAACCCACTGGGTACATGTCAGCAGGCACCATTTCTGAGTTCACTTCCTCTCCTTGCATTCACTCTTTGGGTGGCCTTGAGTCAGTGCCGTCTTTAGCTCCATTTTCTTGTCAAACAGTTGCTGCTGGTGAGCAGGTGCTTAGTTATCCTGCAAGAATGAGGTACAATTGCAATTATAAACCTGGACAAACCTGCAGTAACGAGCCTTGGAACAGATTGACCTCAGCTAGTGTAAATAAGTTACCAAAAGCACTTAGGAGGCTTGCTGGGCTTCAAACATGACTCACAGAAGGAGGAGGAGGATGATATTTTCAAGGTACCTGTCTGCTGGAAGCTGTGTTCAGGAATGATGCCGCAAAACTGGCAGAGCTGTGTGGTGTATCCCCTTGCTGTGTACTGAGACCATCACAGGTTCATTAGCTTTTCTGATGGCTATCGAGGGGAAATGTAAATGCCTTCATACAACCTCCAGCTGAAAGGCATGCCTTGGTTTGTAAAGAGTGCACGCACACGTTCCTTCTGCCTTGCCTGTGCTCTGGCCATTGCAGCCTTGCAGGGCTCTCTGTGGGATGTTTGCTCATCTTTCCCAGACAGCTTGATGAGACCTGATGCTAGGTGCTCACCATGCTTCTGGAGGGGCCCAGGACAGTAGTAGGTCCTGGGGGTGGATGGCAGAGGCAGGCAGTGGTGTTTATTTGTGTGCAGTGTTCTAGGACAGGAGTAAGAATGCCAATGTGTAGAGAATAAGTGTGGGGTTTTGTTTTCTTTTTTTTAACTCTCAAGGATGCTTTCTCACAATCTCTCCCAGATACTTTTCAGCTCCTTCCCTCCCCCATTCCTGTAGGCTTGTACTTCTCACTTTGGGGAAGCAAAACTAACTGTGGTTAATGTTAAGCCAGTGCAATCATTTAGGAGACCTGGAGGTGGAAAACCAGTTATTGGTTAACAGGCCTAATTTAAAATCTGTTCTACCTGACCCCTCTACTGTAGTGAGCCAGGAGCGGCATTTCCAAGAAGCCGGCTTTCTGGAAAGCTTTTTCACTGAATCATTTAAAGCCTAGGCTTCTTGTAAATGTTAATATCCTGCTGGCTCGCTGGAATGCAGCTGGTGGATAGAGCAAGTGCAATACCTATGTGCGTGTTCTCAATCAAAAATGAAACTTAGCAGACAAGATTTAGGCTGTAGTTTGGGATGTTCTCGCTGGAGGCTCAGACTAGGAGGAGGGTAGACCTGGTTCAGCATCATCTCATGAGACTGGAGGTCCTTCTGCCCTGGTGGTAGTGTGATGCGGCTGTGCTTTGCACCCCCAATTTGACTCTAATGCCTCAGGGTGGCTGTAAATCTGTCAGCAGGGTTTTGGCAGGTTGGAGTCTCTCTCCCAGGCAAGGCAGTCAGACCGCAGCAATGAGCTGAGCCTGTTTCATGCAGTCTTAGATGGCCACTTGGAGAATAGAGCTGGGGCGGTTGGGATTTGACCCCAGGATTTCCCTTTGCCCTAGAGAAAGAAGGCAGTAGGCAACCTTTGTAATGCTGAAATCATAACGATTGCAGGCTGAAATTCTGATACTGCTGAAGGTATCACCCTAGCAAAATGCAGGCTGATGTGAATGTGTGTATACCTTTTTCTCTGCCTTAGTGTCTGCAGATAAAAGCCTTTTTGAGTTAGCGATATGTATTTGTGGTATCACAAAGGCTTTGTCCACCTTAGTTTTTGTGTGCTAATGGATGAGACCTTTCTGTTTACCTTAGTAGTTGACACACTGGAAGGAAGGGATGCCATCCAGAGGGACCTGGACAGGCTTGAGAGGTGAACTAATGCAAATGGCATGAAGTTCAACCAAGCCAAGTGCAGATTCCTACACCTGGGACGTGGCAATCCCAGGCACAAATACAGGTTGGGCAGAGAATGGCTGGAGAGCAGCCCTGAGGAGAAGGACTTGGGAGTGCTCATGAATGAGAAGCTCAACATGAGCCGGCAGTGCGTGCTGGCAGCCCAGAAAGCCAATCGTGTCCTGGGTTGCATCAAAAGAAGCGTGCCGAGGAGGTCACGGGAGGTGATTCTCCCCCTCTACTCTGCGCTTGTGAGACCCCACCTGGAGTACTGTGTCCAGCTCTGGAGTCCTCAACATAGAAAGGACATGAAACTGTTGGAACAGGTCCAGTGGAGGGACAGGAAGATGATTAGAGGGATGGGGCACCTCTCCTATGAGGACAGGCTGAGAGAGCTGGGGCTGTTCAGCTTGGAGAAGAGAAGGCTCCGGGGAGACCTGATAGCAGCCTTCCAGTATCTGAAGGGAGCCTACAGGAGAGCTGGAGAGGGACTCTTTGTCAGGAAGTCTAGTGACAGGACGAGGGGTAGTGGTTTTAAATTGGAAGAGGGGAGATTTAGATTAGATATTAGGAAGAAGTTCTTTCCTGTGAGGGTGGTGAGGCACTGGAACAGGTTGCCACGAGAAGCTGTTGATGCCCCATCCCTGGAAGTGTTCAAGGCCAGGCTGGATGCGGCTTTGAGCAGCCTGCTCTAGTGAGAGGTGTCCTTGTCCATGGCAGGGTGTTGGAACTTGATGATCTTCAAGGTCCCTTCCAACTCTAACCATTCTATGATTCTGTGATTTTTCAGGTGAGAATATATATTATATTTCTTTTTTGGGGTGGTCATCTAAATCTCCTCTTTCATAATTTTACCTTTAGTGTATTTTCTTACATGCCATCCAGTGTTTAACTTTTCGTAGCTTAAGGGATACATAAAGTTCTTGCCTTAACCTGAAGACCTATTGTCCTATAGAATAAACATACTGAAAATCCAGCATTAAAAAAAGTGAAAAAACACACCTGTATTAAGAATAAAAAACAACTGAAAGGCTCTGTAGGAGGAGAAGAAATGTTGGTCATAGCAAGTACTTTGTTAATTTGTGTGATAAGTAGGATAACAACTTTTGATTGCTAAATTTTCTTTTGCTTAGTGTGATTAAATGCTCCCAAAGCATACAAACATTACACAGTCCTGTTTATTTATGTCTATGGTTAATGTGTTTACAATAGTTCATACTGTTCTAGCTAATATTCTGTATTATGTGATAAAAATAAGAGAGATTCAATGTGAGGCATAAGTATTCTACTTTGTTAGTGAATTTTGTCTGAAGAATGAAGATAGATCATAATAGTCTTTCTTGAATTAGTATAAATGCAGATTAATGCAGTCAGATGTGTTATATTTCCATAGACAAGTTACAAACACAATGCAGTATGATTCTCAAATATCATATTTTTGTTAAAACAGATTTTTTTTTTTTTAATATTCATTTGGGGCGATACATTTTGCATGCCTTCTTTCAGATTAATCAATTTGAATTCATGTAGGACACCAACAATTCAGTATAGTGGCAGGTTTATTTATATAAATGGATACCAATTTTCATCAATTATGAAAATGAAGCACAGTAAAATTCTAAAAGTTTGTTAAAAAAAATCTGCGTACTGTTCTGCAGAGTGTCCCTGGTGACTGCCTTATGCTAAACTCCAACTTTGCACGTTTGGGTGATGTTTTTAAAAATAATATAACTAAAACAAAACAAACTCTCCACATTCCTTGTATTTCTCTTGAGTGTAGTTAGGTCATATACTTATTCTGTTATTAATTTTTCTGTCAGTTTTTCCATCCGCACACATATCAGAAAAAACTTATGAGTCAGGACCTCAATCGTGGAATTAGTTTTATAAAAATAACCATTAAATGGTAATATATTTTGGAGCGTAAAACCTTGATGAAAACATGGATTTTCAGGTCTTTTTTGGGGTTGGGATATTGTTTCAGTCATTGTTTCTAGACCCTACTGTCACAGATGGACAATGTGAGAAAGCTGAGGTTATGAGTTAATACCATAATTCTCCTAATCGAGGTTCAAAGCTTTGTTGTGGGTGTTTGCCACACAGTGTAATAGAGTTTCTGTTAAGTACCGTTCTAAAATACTTCCTTGTTTTTCTTTTATGCAGGGATTTTGGGAAAACCACACAAAACTCATAGCAGAGTATGGACCTCTTTGTGGGTAAGCTTAGAAGTACCATCAGCTTTCTTCTGTTCTGGCTCTTGATGTTTGGGTTTGTTGGGTGGGAGAGGAGAAAGTGCTGAGATAAGATGTTCATCAAAATTCAGAGTGAGGTTTTTCAGTCCAGCGGACAGGGCTGGAAGTTGTTTCATTACGTGTAGAAAGTAACCTTGGCTTATTTTAGTTCAGCACTTGGTGTTGGGCTTCATTCTTCTCTTTCTAATTTTAATTATGCACATAAAGTTTCGTCTTTTCCAGAACTATACAAAGCTACCAGCCTTCAATATTCTCCTTTGATCTGCATATTCTTTATACTTATAGTGAAGAGTAGAAATAATAATTTAATGTCTTAAAAACCCCTCACCTGGTTTATGAAGTAGTATGAATTTGGTTCAGCTGTTGCTATCTGTATTTATGCAAAATTCCTGAACTTAAAAGACAATGAAGTACAGATCAGAAATGAGGCATTCCTCTCTATGTAGTTCAGCTGTGCCATCTTAGCAGTTTATTAGGAGTAAAGAGGGTTTAAGCAGTATATCCCTTCATACAAGCCTGTCCACGTTTCTGTGAATGTAATTTTTGTTCCAAGAACTACTTTTCAGTTGTCATCATTTTAAGTGGAAATGCAGTTATTTCATGGTAGCATCTATTGTTGTGGTCAGAAGGAGTTTATAGCATAACTATTATTTCATTAGATAAGTATCAAGCAGTATCAACAAATATCACAAAATACAGACAATGTGAACGTTTGTTTCCTGTGCTATGCAAGGAGTTTAAGAGACTTGTAAGAGAGCGTATATGAATGTGTGTGTGAGTATTTGACCATAAATGAAATAAGTATGCTTTGTATGCTCTTCCAGCAAAAAATGTCTATCAGAAAGAAGTCAGATGCGGGCATATGAAGCATTTGATGCTTCAGTCACAGCTGCCTTGTGGCATTTATGCTCAGCCCTAAGGACAAAGTGCTGCAGGAAGTGATGGAAATAATGAATTCCAAGGGTTAGGTACTTGTCTAAGAGGAAATAATACAGTGTCTTGGCTGGCCAGGATTGGAGAAAGATATTCATTAACACTGCGGCAATTTGTATGTTGTGTAACAAATGGAAAATGACTGAGGCTTATTATCTCTGTGACCTTTGGTGTGATGCCCTTAAATGACAATAATGTAAGAACACTGGCATTCATTCCTCAGTATATTTCCCTCCTTATTAATATCATGCCTATTTTTTCCTAAGCTGAATTTGAGACAAGCCGCTATTTAGTCGTCTGTCTGCTCACTCAGCCAGGCACAGAGGCTATGTCATCGGAGAAAGAGATGTGTAATTGCAGCGTGTGAGCAGATAGAAAGTTTCATTTTTCCAGCCTACCCGCGGCTGTTAGGGAATGAAACCTCTGTGAGACATTTGCACGGGTTGCAAAACTGGACGATGGTGATCGTGGTGGGCAGTCAGGACAGTTCTGCCTCTTTGGGATCCTGTAGGTAGGAGTAAGCAGGTTGAACATAACTATGTTCCATTTATTGTGCACATGAAAAGCTGAATTTGTGAGGGATCTCGGAGGCTGGCAGAGAATAAATGCTGCTTTTTGATATCTCCCAGGAAAACAAAGCTGGGCCCAAACATTGCTGTACTCGAGGTAAGCTTTATTTATAGTTAAAGGAGGATGTCTGTGAGCTGCTGTTCAATAGATGTGGTATGTATCAGAGGATATTTATTATGGTCTTGTCAATTAAAGAAATGCCTCTTCTTCTCTGTACATCTTCCGTGTCCTTTGAAATAGGCAATAAATGGTAGGTGTGTTTATGTGTACAGTCCCAGCAAAGTATTGGATCTGGCAGTTGGAAGAAGATGTGGCATTTTGCTTTTTCCAGATTGAAAACTGCTTTCCAATAAGCATAAAGAGCAATGATCTTTATTTCTACTGTGGTGAAGTGAGTTGAATACAAATCTTTGGAACCGAAGCCTTTTTTTCTTTCTAAGGTCACTTGAATAGTCTGAATGATACCATCACAACTGTTTTCTTTTGTGTGTGAATTGGTTTCCTTGACAACAGGATGTCAAATCAACTTTTCAGCTTTAATCAAGTCAAAACAATATATCCCTTCCATTCCAAAAGGCCTCAAGTCGCAGAGAATTATTTCAAGTAAGGCTTTTGTAGGTCACAAAAGCATTTTTTTTTCCTTCGCTCCCGTGTGTGGATCCAAAGGAGAGGTGATGGAATTACTCTTTTATAGAGAGAGACAATGCAAATAGTCTTCAGTTGTGAGTGTGTGCTGTGAAAACTGTTTTCATACAGATACGGCCCAAGATGGAGGGCAAGGCAGAAACAAACAGCTCTGGTTTGATTCAAAAGCAGAGTTGGAGTATTTCCGTTCAATGGGGATATCCAAGCCACTGATGCGACTTTCGAAGAGATCCTGTAGCAGAGTGGTAGATTTAGGTGCAACTATAGTTTGTACCTTCTATAAAATTACCTCTTCTAAAACATGGTTCTCTATACCAAAAAAAAAAAAAAAAGTGAAATAACCTATTTGGAAAGCAATTTATAGGTACGTGTTAAGATTTGTGTTTAATATTCTTCTTCTCATGATAAGAGTTTTGCAGGAAAGTAATCTTGATTTCTGTGAAAATTAGTGACTTATATCACTTATTTTTGGATGAGCTTTATTTTTACACTTTTTCACCTCAATCGTATTCACTTATTCCATTTCAATTTTATGTTAAGGCTACTGATGGGAATAGGTGATAAGAACAAAGAGAAACAAAGAGCTTCTAGGTTGAAGAGGAGAAATAAAGGGAGGAAGTGTACTTTGTGGAGTCATAAAAGCAGCTGCTACAAGATGAGCAGAACTGTAGAGACAGTGGGTCGATTTTACTTCATAAACACACTTCAGATGCGTTTGACCACTCTATTGCAATTGCAACATTATGACTTTACAGCATGTAAAGCATGTATGGCTTCTTTGGAGCTGGAGAATAGTGCCAAAATAAGTAATATGTTTTTGATCCAACAACACACCACCAGAGAAGGAACAGAAAATACAATATAGCCCCGAGCGGGCAAGTGATTGCCTCTGGGATGAATGAAGCTGTTCTGCCTCTAACTGCAGTAATGCATTTGGATGTGGGAGAAGAGCATAAGAGTTCATAACATAGACCTCAGTCAGTACAATCAAAGAGTATGAACATAAGATTAAAATTCAGTGCAATTTGTAGGGCGACACTCTTTCTTCATGCCCTTTTGCATGTGAAACAGCTTGCAGCAGGCCTAACTTTACCTCTTTCTTCACCTGAACTCTCAACTTCAGCCTGCTTTGAGAAGTCTGACCAACTATGTAGTAGAGCAAGTGGTAAGGAGGACAAGAAAAAATTAAGGTAGAGATGAAGAGATGGGTCTAGGAGTGGCACGACAATGAGGTTTGGATTAAATCACCTCTAGAAAGCAGATGACAATTGTAGTGTTTGAGCCCAGGGTTGTCAGACTGCGAACTGTCAAAGAGAGTCAATGAGCTCAAATTTGGCATTTTCTGATGGGGTGAGGAACTAATGAGAATGTTTCTGATGAGGTCCAGTTGTAAGCCATTCCAGTCCTACTAAAACCGCCAGCTGCAAACTGCATCTGCCCAAACTGAGCCTCTGCTGGGCTTTGGTATAAGTGTCCCAGGATCACCAAAATACCATGGAAGGCATGTCAAGGTGCAGGCACAGAAATGGGTGAATGCATGCACTGCTGAAGCACCTTGTGAAAACACAAGTGTAAATGGAGGTCCATTTCCATATAAAGAATACCTTGTTTTACAGTGGGTTACTTCAGCAGGTTTTTAAGTTGTACAGAAAGCAACTTAAAATAAGACAGGCAATTTTTCTTAAGATGTCTATGGAATTACTCAATGTCTGATCTGTGAGTGGTGGGTTGTATTTTTTTCCTTAAAGACTTCCTAATATTCCTTGAATGATTTCCTAACAAGTCATTATTGGAACCGAGATCAAGCCTGGTCACTTAAATGGTTGAGTGGTTTAAGGGATTAGGCTAGATCATGAAGCCAGTCACTAACTTGAAATGTGTCCAGGGGTGAGTTGTGATTGTAAGCTACGCTGGCAGCTGACAGCTTTTCAGAAGTCCATGCAGCCAGAGTTGGTTCAGTCTTAACGCTTGACTTCTTCTCTCCCACAAAAATGTCGCTGCAGATGGCACTAGTTAGCGTTTCTGCAGATGAGTCCGTAATCAAACAGTTGCGAACAAGAAACGGGCTTTTTTTTGGCTGCTGCTCCTGGCCTCTGCATCAGGGCTGAGGCACGGTGGTTAGTCACTGTGGAAGTTTGAGGCTTTCCCCTTTTGTGGGCAGAAGAGGGACGTGCATTTCTGGGATACTGACATCTGGAACATTTATTCAAACCTTATCCTTCCTCCTGCCTTCCTCAAGCACTCTGGGGCAAGTCTACTGTGGATAGAGGCAGGAAGCAGGTGATGTCTTCATCATGCAGTTAATTTACTTGAAGAAACTGTGTCTTTATTGCCATTTTAATTTCAGAAACTTTTGGGGGTTTTCCCTCTCTATTTCTAGCCTTATGTCTAAAGAGGGGAAAAAGTAATCCCAGGACAGGTATTCTCATCTCTGTCTCTGAAGGCACACATAAAGAAATAATTTAAGTTTATGAAACAAATTTATCCAGCTTGATTTCCTCGTTCACACTGGGGTTCTAATGGACTTATGACCTCTTCTGTGATCCTTCTTTATTTTGATATTTTAGACAGTTTAATTTTAATATTTCAGCTAGAGAAAATCATGCCTGGGCAATGATGGGGGAGAGGGAAGAAAACCAGGCTTCCTATTTGTGATATGTAGCTCTTCGTAATCTCTGTTTCACATTTAGCCTGATAAAGATTTTTGTTAGCCTCACTTACCTGGATTTTTATTTTCTTAAAGAGCGATATACCTTTATGGCCAGAGTCAAGCCCTTCATATTTTGTCAAGATTTTTTTTTTTCTTCCTTACTGTATTTCCTCATGTATGTGCTGTGATAAGGTCCTCTGACTCAATAGGACTGTTGATAAGCCCTAGAATTGCTGTTGTGAATTAGAGTTATTTCTTTTTCCTTTAAATACCTGCAGTCTGTGGATACAGTACAGCAGAACCCTTAAACACCTGCCTAACTTTGAGCAGATGAGTAACCCCATTAAAGTCAATGGTATTACTCAACATGCTTCAGGTTAGGCAGAAGTTTATCTAACTTGCTGAATCAGAGCCGTAAAAGAATCAATTGCATTTGTGCCTGAAAAATATTTTAACTGCTGTTGGTACACATAAACACCTAGGTTTATTGTAGCTAAAGAAGTTAATGGGGAGAAAAATATTTCATCCCACTCCCTACCCTCTCTTTCGACAGCACTTTGCATGTAGACAATTTTATTGCTCCTCTGTGTCATGTGCTAGCCATTCTTTCTGAAACAGAAAAGATTATCTCAAAAACTGACTGAACAATAAAAGAATCTTACTATTCTTCAGGTAAATTTTCAGAGCCCTTCTTTTTTTTTTTTCTCTCTCTTTTTTTTTTTTAAATAGTAACCTGTGTTTTAAAAACTGTCTTTTCAAAAATAACCCAAGACTAACAATACTCCTGGTTAAAATGTAATTTCACAGTACGGTGCTATACCTCCATCTGACTCCCCATACTTAACCATAATTGGGTACTGGTTCTAGTTAATTCCAATGGTTAAATCAAGCTGCTGGAACAAGTCCTGTGAATTACTTATGGGTATATCATCACCAATTTCTTCTCTTCTCTCTAGGGCTAATTGGTCCTAAATAACCTTTTATGGGACTGATGCCTAAAGATTTGCCCAAAAGGTGGCATATCACACAGTTTTGAGAATTGGAGTCTGGTGTTATTGTTACAGTTGTAATAGTTTTTGTGGGTTGCCTGATCATTATGGAGCATTTTACATTCCGTGTAGAGAGTCCTGTGGGATGCAGTTTATAGGCAGAATTTATGGTATATTAGTTGACTAGTTTAATTCTGGCATGTTTTGAATGTACTTAGGTCACTGTAACGTTGAGAATTGATGCGTAGTGTACTGGTAATGTTGAAGGCATTCATTAATGAGCTCCTCTTAGGCACAGACAAAATCTTATGTTTTTACTATGACCTCCCATGAGGGCCACGCAACTTGAGTTTGTCTAATCTCTGATGGCTGTTGGTTTGTCACTGTAGCCTCTTCCTGTCCCAGTCAGGTCCAGGGACACTCATGTTCTAGGTATTCACAGAGACTCAAAGGCCCACCAAATGTCACAGTCCCAGCCCTCAACACAGACAAAGCCCTGTCAAAATTGATTTCATCATTTGATTTCATCAAATGATGAAATCTCATCATCAAATGATGAGAGTTCATCATTTGATGCAAATGATGAACTCTCCTGCATGCAAAACCCTCAGTCTCTTCTCTGAGACTCCAGACATTGCCCTGGGGTGGCTGAGGTGCAGACATGTGCTCCCTGTTGTGCTTTTTCCAAGTTTCTTTCCTGTGTCCATGACTGCGCCATGACTCTACTGCAGCTGTTTAAGCCAACATAAGTCAAAGACCTGATGTAATTTTTTACACCTCTGGAAAGAGAGTGTGAAATTCAACCAAATGAGACAGACGACATTTTATATGCACTTGGCAAGGCAGCAAAGGACAGTGCCTGTCACCTGCACCATGTTCCTGACACTTGTTTCTGTACTTACAGCAGTTTAAATTAGTGTTTACACAGAGGGAAATCCCCTGGACAGTATGGCTCCACTGAGATAGCATTGACCAGATGCAGAATGGCTCTGTAAGACTGGCCAGGACTGTGTCAGATCTGAAGATAGACAAGAGAAGCAGCAAAGCTGGCCCTTGTACCGAATCTTAGCATTTGAGAAGCTGGTTAAATCATAGAATCATAGAATAACAGATTGGAAGAGACTTCAACTATCATAGTCTAGTCAAGATGACCCAGAACCCTGTCCAGCCAAATCTTAAGTGTCCAATGCTGGGCAATGCACCACTTCCCTTGGGAGATTATTCCAATGTCTGATTGTTCTCATTGTGAAAAGTTTTCCTCTTGTGTCCAGTCAGAATCTCCCCAGCAGTAACTTGTACCTGTTACCCCTCTACTTATCCATGTGATTCCCTGTGAAAAGGGAGTCTCCACCTTCTTTGTAGCCACCCTTTAGACACTGGAACATGGTGAAAATGTCTTCCCTAAGCCTTTTTTTTCTCAAGGCTTGAACCAGTTCTCTCAGCCTTTACTCATGTGGCAGGATTCCAGGTCCTTTGCTTGCTTTTGTGGGCCTTCCCTGGACCCTCTCCAGTCTTGATCTGCTTCTGTGTGTGCAAGTAGCAGCTTTGGCTTTGAGGTGCTTTCACCTCCAGGGGTTCCTGAGGTGAAAGCAGGTTCCTCTGAGTTGCACTGTTCCCTTGAATGTTGATAATGCAGCACTTACCTGTTAAAGCATAGTCCTTGTGAGCTCCAGGTTGAGATTATTTGAAAAAATAAGTTTCTTTTGAAAACGTGCCACCTGAGGAACGTTTTACACTAATCTACAACATGAGTGATCTTTGATCTGTGTTGCCTGCTTTTTAGCTAATTAATGCTTAAAATCATCATGTTAAGGGGCTTGGATTGGGACTGCTAAACAGATTGCCTCTTCTTATCATGTAATGCTGTTATGATCAGCACCTGCATACCAGACTGTGTTGTCCTAATTTAAGGCAAGGGGAGGGAATATCCTGAGTGAACCCCACAGTTATAAGAACTAGTTTCCTAGGCTTAATTTGACCTTGATCTACCCTCTTCACTATCTACCAGAGCCTGAATTTGTTAGTTGTCTTAACAGGCTGTAAGGTCCACCATGTATTTTTCTCCCCTTTCCACCACCTGGAAAGAAGTAGGCTGAGGGTTTTTAAAAGGCTGAAAAATCTGGGTATTATTTTAGTATTTCAGTTCTATTTGAAAGATTTTGCTGTACATATTAAATCCTTTCATTAGAATTTCCTACGGCATCCGGAAGTATTGATGCAAACCTGAAGTGGATATACACAATATGTCCAGGAGGCATTAATGCTCCCTGACTTGACCATTTATGTATATGATTATGAACTATTGTTCCTAGTACCACAGATGACAATTTTAAATAAAGATCCCAAATAATTTCCCCCTGCTCCATGCAGAGGAAGGCAAATGCATTATCTCCCAATGTCCCATGCCTACTCCCTTCCCTTTCTTGGCAACCTTTGAAGCACATCAGCTTTAAACTAATGCTGCGACTCAGGAGCTCCAGCTTCTGTCCTTGGTCACCCAACTCTTCACAGGAGAACCATGTTAATGCCTCTCCAGGTGACTTCCTACTGTCTGTTTACCCTTCTTTGTGGCAACCTGAAGAAATCCAAAAGTATCTTGTGACTGCCTTCTCATGTGGCATGAGAAGCATTAAGCAAAAGGGATTTCCCTTCTCTGTGTACCCACCACTGGGGGCTGGAGAAGGACACAGAGGTGAAACTGCAGATCAACAGCCTGTTGTATGTGTCTGTTCTCTGTAAGCTGGAGCATCTATGGCTTATCCCCTCTAAATGACTACCTTGTTAGGATCATCAGGAGGGGGACACAGATGCTGGTTAGACTCTCTCTCCCCATGCTGGGGAGTCCTTAGACAAGACCTTGTGAGACGTCTGACCCTTAGGACACCTAAGAATTGCACAGAAATGGATTGGGGATGCCCTTATTTAGTTTCTTAGTCATAGCTATGATTTCTTCTGTTCTTTTTATTTTGACATTTCTTGTGGGCTTTGTATTCATGCTTCTTGTTGTTTTTTCCTCTCCTAAATATTTGCTCTGGCTTTGTTTTTTTCCCTCTTACTTCTTTCTCTCCCTTTCAGCCCGATGCTATCTTTCCTCCATGCTCTTATTTTCATTCCTCTCTGGTTTTTTTATCCATGTTGAACTGAAAACAGTAACATGACCTGACAATTTTTACATCATTCCAAGGTTTTTATGTACTTCCATAAATCTCTTCATTACTTTTTTATTGTTTTGTCATATATAGGTTTTAGTTTTTCCTCCACCTTATTAGTCTGGGGATCAATTTAAGTCTACTATGTTTTATTAGTAGTAAGGGGAGCAAAATATCTCCTTTTTCTTTGTTGGTTTGACACCATCTTCAAATTACCCTTTTTTCTCTCTTCGACTACCTCTCTTCTTTCCCTGGAGAGTCTGCTTTATGTCAGACCTTCTGCTGGTGAGCTGGGTATGATTTCATCAGGCAATAGGCAAAAGTATACCCCGCTGCAGAGGAAGAAGTTGTTTTCAGCTGTTACTGTATTTAATTGTTTTTATTTTTCTAGTTTGGGGAGTATGGAATGAGCTGAGCCACCATTACCCTGGGGACTGTGAATCTTTTTGTCCTTCCATTAAATCTGGTGGCTAAACCTCAAGGCTTGTCTTGAAGGAGAATTTATTGTAGTCATGCTGATAAAATTGTACTAGTATAATTAAACAGCTGTAATAGTGTAAAAAACCAACAACTCCCATGCACCAACACAGCAGTTCTGGAATGACACAAACTACATCAGTGAAAGAACTGACCATCTTCCCCAGCAATTGTCGTATCAATAGGGGTGTGCTCCCACGGGAGATTTTTCTAGTCTAATTTTATTAAAATTCAAACCATGTCTTGTCCCAGAATCTCCTCTCTCCCCTATGAAAACAAGCCTGAAAATAGTGGTCTGGACCTTCAAGCTGTTGTTTACTTCAGCGTAGCTCCATTAAAAGCGTAGAACTGACTATTTGAGGATCTTCACCCAATGTTTTTAGGTCTCATGTTATATAACATCGATTTTAGGATGATGGTGACTATTGAATAAAATTAGGTTTTGAACAGCAAATTTTAAGATGTACCCAGACATCCTAAAGTAGTTTACAGAAAAAGAAGTGAGTTGGGAGCAATGTTCTGACTCTGTAAGGGCTAGCAGTAGACATTTTATCACTCAGCAATAATCTAAGCTTTTCTGTCAATGTTGGAATCTATTTTATTGAAAAAGGGTCTTGGCAAGGACACTAGAAATTGCTGCAGAGTCTTTCAAAGCGACATTATGAGAGGATCTTGGTTCTTTGGGACCTTTTATCACACAGAACATCTTATGAAATACTCTGTGTGAAGGGCCAAAGTAAAATGTTATCAAAGCAGCCTAACAATTTCATATGTCCACTGTCCATTTGGCCCAGTAGGAAATAAGCTACACATGGGGCAAGGAGAACGAGAAAGTAGGTCAACAAGTGCAGCACAGAGGCAAATGTTAAAATAGGACAGATGGTAATGTCATGTAGAAAGGTATTAGCCATTAAATACTAAATTATTTTCTGTTAAACTAATTTAAATTCTTATTTTTGAGGCAGAGAAATGTATTGCAAGATGGTAAGATTAATACTTGAAGTATCTAAATTTACTTGCTCTTACAACAGACCCAACTTTTCTCCTACCTCAGTGGCATTTTACTTGCTTTTGCCCAATAACTAACACATCTGAATTTTCCTAAACAGTGAAGAACAGAATCAAGTTTGTGAAACTTCTGTAATTTTCCTCCTGTTCATTTTCTTAGCAAACTATTTAAACACACAGCTTGTAAGCCCTCAAAAAACCCCTTATCCCCCTTGGGTACACCACTGCGTACCACATACTCATATGACTGTTCTGGGCATTGCATTCAGCATATTTCCCCATATCATGCTTCTTTTGAAATTGCCATTTTGAATATCTGATTTCTGCAGGCAGCTGTTTATGTGATTCATTGCGGCTGACACCCCCAAAATCCACGGGCTGTCCCTTCTGGAGGAGCCAAAGCATTGTATTGGGCAGAGGTCAGAGGAGAAGCGTGTGTTTCCAGCAGCACTAAAGCTGCCATGCAGGCAGCGTTGCATATTTAACTGTAAAGTCTCTGCTGGATTAAAAAGGCTCTGGGAGAGAAGAGCATGATCAATAATTACAAATATTAAAAGTGGTGCCTTCGCTTGCTTTCCTACCTTTTTCTCCTCCCTTTTTTGCCTACAGGACACGAAGCATCTGAATCCCCCAGACGATTGCTCATGCATTTACATTTTCATTTGCTTGGTTTATAGCAAGATTGTTCAGCTTCTGGGAGGGGCAGCTATCAAAGATGTACAGGCACTGCCATTGTGTTTTATTGTTCCAGTCCATTTTCCCCTGTGAATGCAGGTGGGAGTTTTTCAGTGGGTCGGTTTTGTGTTTTTGCTTCCTCTTTCTTCTAAGCATTTATAACCCTTTTATTGTCAGTCTTCAATCATTTTTGATAGATCAATATATTTACTTCAGTGATGGTTCATCCTACTGTTGTGCTTGTGGGTTTTTTTGCTTTGTTTATAGGAGTTATGAATAGATTCAGTGGGTTATGTCTCTGTTATACCTCTGCTGTTGTGTGAGGATCCACTCGCTTGATCTTTCCCCAGTATCTGTATAATTTAGAAGGAATATGAAGTGTTTACGTTGGTCTGCTTTCATATCTACTTGTTCTCCCTTTTTCCCAGGGAGACCAAGCAATTAAATATGCAATTTTGGGTTCAGAAATTGCCTCCTCAGAAAGCCTAAGTGTGACTGCCGGTGTCTTGTGTTTGCTTGAGTGTTTGGAGGGAAGGGCTGTAGGAATCCACTCCAGCAGACCCCGGAGAACTTGGGAAGCTAAATAGCAAAGTAGTGTTGGATGATAACATTTACTCAGACGAGTCAGAAGTCAGGCAGGTCTATGGGAGTCCTGAGGTCTTCAGCCATGCATCTACAACTGAAACAAAGAGGAGATGTTCTTGGGCCTGTATCGCACTCTTGTGCCTGGGCAGCCAGATGCAGGGCAGGGACAGCTGGTTAACGCAGCTGCGAAGAGAGCCCAAATACGTGCAGCATGCAGGTGGGAATTGGATGCCAGTATCTGTGTGATATGCTGCACCCTGGCTGGCCATCAGAAGAAAAGGAAGCGAGTGAATAGGACCTGCTGCTCTATGGTGAAAGGGTACGTCCATGGAAGAGGAATGTACTGCTCCATCCTCTAGGATCTGGGTTGTTTCAGGATGCCATTTGTTGTACAATTGCCCCTTTCTTTCCCCCAACAAAAGGCAACGCCAAAAGAAACGCTTGTTACAGCTGATAACTTGTATAAGATGGTAAATGGAAAATAGGTCAACTAGGTAGTGCTTGTACTAATATTACTGTTTGAAACATGATCTGTGTCTTATGACTGCACGTTAAATATTGGGAAAAATCCCTGAATGTGCATGGTTTTCAGCGGGGTTTGATAATTTAAACCAGGTGAGTGTACTAGCTCTTTGTAGGATTTTATTCCCGTAGTTGCCTTACAAGAGCGGTATACATCCTGTTTTTCAGAACATCCATTTTAAGGCTGAAATAATTTGCCATGTTATGAAAGTCGTGGCTCAACTACTTCTCAGCAGCATGTTGTCCATTTGTAACAGTAGATTTTCCTGGAAGTTATTAGTTTGGAGTGCCATTGTCAGCTGTACACATCACTCCTGCTCCTCTCGTCCTCTGTGGCGCAGATTTGCCTGTTGTTAGCGAGGATGTTACCACTGATGCACAAGCTATCAGGTTTTTTCATTCTTTTCTTTCTTTTCTATCTCTGTTGAATTGCAGTTTCCTTTGTCTTCTGTGTGGTGCACTGAAAGAGGTTAGGAAATTTATCATGGTTATTTTTAGTGGGTTTTTAAAGTCCAGTACAGCACAGATTGAATTGATTCAGGAAAATTTCCTGGACCTGCAGCATTTTTTACTATTAAAAATATTTTTTATCATTGCAATTTTTCTGTAAGAAAATACCTCTGTTTTTTTCTTTCTAGTTCTATAACAAAGCCCTGCTTTCTAATGTTTCCACATGGTCAGATATTAGCCATTTCCCAAGGTAATTTAGTTTGGTCATGTGTACGACTAGCATTTTTATTGTAAAGAGTTCTGCTAGTGGTTTCATGATAAATGCATAAAGCATTGGGAAATGACTTTTATTTGGCTTAGTATGCATTTGATAATGCATTAACAAAAGTAAATGATTTTGTGTGTATGTGTGTAGACATTAAGAATGTATAGAAAAAGCGCACACTACCATAGGTATGCAAGGATTTTAAAAAATGAGTCTTTCGTGTGTGCATTTTGTATTCAGTAGCATTAAAAAAAAAAAAAAAAAAAAAAAAGTACAGTCCCAGGAGCTCAGTAGGTGGTTACTATCCTTTTTTGCTTTGTTTCAATGTTGGGTTTTTTTATTTTTTTTATTTTTTTTTAAGGCAGATGAGGAAAGAAAAGCGAGTCCCAATGGCTGTCCCCCTTGTGGCCAGTCTGGCAAACCCTTACTTGCGTGAGTAAGGCTGCCCAGTGTTGACTGGGATCTGTGTCTTTATTGTATGTAACCAGATGAATGAGTTTCCCATTGCTTCCCACTTAGGAAACTCCGCTCTCATTTGCTTGAACTTCGGATAATCTTCAGGCTGGTAGCCATGGCAGAGTCGAAGTGTCTTGTTTCTTATTCAACATAACGGTGTATGCGTTTGTAGTTACTCAAAGCAATTTGGCTTACTCATTTCATCATGTTACGTTTATGATGCAAAAACTCAGTATACTGAGTCCTTTCTATCATTGAGGAATTAAAATTTTCTAATATTAAGACACTATTATTTCAGAAATTCATGCATCTGCATTAACATAAACAGAGCGAAGGAATAAAAAGGGGCGATATGCAATATATTGTAACTCTCTCATTGATTTAAGATCAAAATGCCAGTAAGAAGGAGTAGATGGAAAGAAAATGATGTATATGTTTATTTCAGACACATGCAAAAATAAAATATTGTATCATCCACCACTGCTGATCGTATTTACAGCAGGCAGATGAGCTGTCTTGCCTACAAAGAAATAAAAGATAAAGTGCAGAATTAAAACAAACAGAAACAGCCTACTGATTTTGAATGCCTCTTTTGAAGATATGTATGAGGACATGACTTTTCAGCAGATAGAGATACTCAGTGTTTTCTGAAAACCTTGTCTTTCCTTTAGGGCTAAAATGGCTAACCAAAACCAGAGATGTGGAAAACTGTAGTCACACTAGAGTCCTGGTCATGATATGCAAAGTATATAAGATATGAAGGTTGCAGAAACGCAGACTTATGGATGGCTTTTCTTTGTACCCTGATGCCAGGTCTCAGGGAGGAAAATAATAAACCCTTCAACTTTATCATAGTCAGAAATGCTTTATGGGAGGCAGAAGTCAGATCGCATAGGTTTTGTTTTAGTCATCTTGAAGTGCCTTTGCTTATACGAAGTTTTGCGATGGGCGTGTAACTGGCAACTTTATTATACTTGTGGTTTTATTATAGTCAATTGGTTTTATAGCCTGCTGTATCTTGTGATGTTGTAGTATCACAAATTATATTTAAATCCTATGACCTTCTTTCTGTTTCATTTTCTCTGTGTGGTCGTACGTATGCTCTCCTCTTCTTGTCTCCATCCCCAAATTTTGCTTAGTCTGCACCATGACATCCACATGCTCTCTAGCTTTCTGGGACATTGAGGATCCTCCCTGGCTTCATGGCCACCCGCTGGGATGGGTTTTCCCCCCTCTCCTCTCTTTGCTAGAAAGCAGCTCTGCGCCGCACTCCTCTCTTTTCTGTGTTCTCTCAGCCATATTATTCGATGTAACATCACAGTCCTATCCCTCATCTTCTTCAAGTGCGCTGTTCTGTCTCCATTTATCTTGTCCGAGATGGCTGTAGCCCTGCCAGGGTAATACTGCCTGTTGTTTCACAGAAATTGCTTACCTGTCTGTCAAGAGAAGCTGCTTAGGGCTTCTGACTAGAAACCAGGGCAAATGCTGTGCAGAACCCTCTCCCTCCCTTACATGGGGGACAAAAAAGATGGAGAAAAGACTGTCTGTGTTTAGCCTGAGTAATATTGTCTGCTTATCCTCCTCAGCCATCTTGTAGTCTTTTTTTTTTTTTTCCTTCCCTCTACTGATAAAAATAGGTAGCACTGTTGAATATAAATAATAGACTCTTACAAGTCCATACAAATGAACAGTGTGTAGATGGTGGCAAGTAAAGTTTGGAGAGACGGAAAGTTTGCTATCTCCCAGATGTAGCCTTCCCCAGAAATAGTAATCCAGTGTTCTGGAAATAGCAGCCTGATGGTTTTTTCTCTCAGGGTATGGTGAAGGAGTACTTTGGTAGTGAATTAGGTGTGAAGAACCTGAGATGGGACTGCTCTCACTCTGCATCTTGCAAACCCACAGAAAGGCCAGGCGCAGAAAATATGCTGAAACCCACAGGAAACGGCTGCTGCACCATCACATGAGGTCAGTCAGGCATACCCTGCTTTAACGAGCGCAGACAAAACAAGCTTTGCTGAAAATGTCACAGTCTAAACATGGGTAACAAAACACAGACTAACACGGTCCCAGCTTAGTGGGAAACACCCTGGGAAAAAGATTTAGAAACCTTCTTCTGGCACGCTTGCTGAGGTGAAGAGTTCTGAGCGCTTTCAGTGCCACCCAGTAGCAAATAGCACCGTGCATCCAGGCGGGATGAGCAACTAGTTCCTTATGAATATCGCAGTATTTCTCATTTCCAGTAGCATCCTATAAAAGCAGTACCCTATTTACAGCTTTCATTTCGCATTAATGAAGTGGAATACTGATGTTAGCTAATCAGTGCTAGCGGTATGATGCAAGCATGTGGAGCAGCGGCGGTGGCAATCATTTTAACCCAGTTGCCAGGATAAAAATAGCGACCACCAGCCCTGGGAAATGGCAGCTCCCCAGCTGCGAGGGGCACAGCCCAGGACCCCACAGCTCCATGCTGCTCCAGTACTCAGCTTTCTCCCACAGCCCACCGGAGCAAGAAAAGAAATGGTTCTGTTATCCTTCTCCATTCCTTTGCTCTTTCTAAACCTCTAAATGTGGGATTGAGATTTTGTTCTTGCAGTTAAGTCTGGACCCAGATTTCCTCTGAAACCAAATGGATGTGGGCTGCCAAATATCCTTGTATAATTCAGAGGGTCTGGTGGTTTGTTGTTTTTTGTAGGTTTTTTCCCCCTCTTCATGGCACTTTGTGAGCTTAATTTAATCCCTGTCATTCCTTATATGTGGGTAAATGTCATCTACTTCATTTCATGAATGAATTAACACAGCCATGCAGAGTCTGCATCTCCCGCACTGCTCCCTTGGAAGGGTAAGGGATTAGTAAATATGTGTGACACCCTCAAGTTGCTAAACCCCAGCTGGGCTTAGAGATGCCCAGAAATAGATCTCGTTTGCACCCTGGTGTAAGGTACTTGAAAGACTCTACCAGCTCTGTACCTTGTAATGGCCCCAACCAGCCCTCTTTCTCCTTATTGTCAAGCCTAAAAATATTACTTTCGTACCACAAGTCTCTTACTGCACCTGACAAAGGAGGAGCTCCTTTAAAAATAGCCGTGCTTTTAGTGGTGGGGAGAATATAAATAATCCCGGAGTTTTCTTCCTTTTTTTGATACTTCCTTAAGCATGTCAGAAAGCAGAGGTCTTTTGGCAAGGTGCAAGCTTGAGATAGTGCAGAGGTCCTTGGTATGTAGAAGATAGCATTTTTAATCCCGGGTATGTGGACAAAGAGGTGGATGCATAGCAATACAGAGCAGCACAGAAAGTGTGCGGGAGTGTCTGGGCAACTTGTTACATGATATTTTTAATGCAGTCAGGAATTAAATTAATAGTTCTATGTGCTTATTTTAAAGCTTTCATGGCCTGAAAAGAAGTGTAGTTCATCGAAAAAGGAAATGAGGAACAATTTATTCTTAAATAGAAATCACTGTGGCCATGTCTTCTTTTTCATGAATTTACACAATGGGTTGGATTAGTCTCCGGCTGAGGCATCTGTGTGTGTGTTGGCAGAGCTGTGCTTTGAAACTTTTCTCTATGCCTGAGACTGCTCAATCCTACCAGGGCTTCACTATGTGCAATAAGGTCACCTGGTTCAAGGTGTTTTGGTTTTGTTTTGGGTTTTTTGTTTTTTTTTTGTTTTTGTTTTGTTTGTTTGTTTGGTTTTTTTTGGTGTTTTTGTTTGTTTGTTTGTTTTTGTTTTTTGTTTGTTTGTTTGGTTGGTTGGTTTGGTGGGGTTTTTTTGGTTTTGTTTTGTTGTTGTTGTTTTGTTTTTATAATTTTTTTTTTCTTGGGTAGTAATGTGCATTTCTCAGTTCTCTAATCTGGAGATACTCAGCTTGGCAGTGTGTTATAAAAATAGTCCAGGAAGGCATCCTGCCAGCTAGAGTCACAGCCTGGGACATAGGAGAAGTGGCACAGGAGTTAGCTGCTGACTTTCCTGCAGACTTCTCCTGCTTGAAGAAAACCTGGCCTGGGATTTTTAGGTGTGCATGGCAGATGAGGAGTTCTGTTCCCACAGGGAACCAAAAATAATAATAATAAAAAAAATAATTAAAAGATGATTGCTGGCAATATCTGGTTCTTCCATACCTGCCTGTGTCCTACTCCCTCAGCTGGAAAATGGAGGTTGTTGTTTGTTTTCCTCACTGTTTGTCACTCCTTTTTATTTAAATTGTAGACTTTACAGGCCCAGAATTCTTCTACTTATGTGTAACTCCTGCCAAATGAGGACCAGGGGACCTTGGAGGATGCTAATATAACACAAATAATGATGGGACTCATGGTACCTGACAAATTTTTGTCCCTTCCTTTCCTTTCCTCTTGGCCCAAGTCACCCTTTCCATGAAGATTGCATTTGGGCTTTGCAGCTGTTCATTATGTGTCACTTAGTCCTCCAGCGAGCGAATTGCCTGCAAGAGCTGGAAGGGGACAGTGCTCATGACAAATCAATTTCCTGACCTCTGGAATAATTAAGCGAGTAACGCCAGGCTCGAGTCCTGGTTTAAACAAGCATTGCACTATTTGGTTTTTGTGTTTGTCTGCCCACAGTGAATGGGTGTCTAAATAAAAGAGGCAGAGTGATCGAGGAACTTTTTTTAAGGGAGTGTCTCCAAAGAAAATTAGCTTTTTCTCTTCCATCTCCGTGCTTTTGCATGCCACTCCCTTTTTTTTTAATTATTTTTAAAAATTTTTTATTTCTTTGTTCTTTGCTCTTCCCTGAGGAAGATAGAGATAATAAAATTTTCTATTTTCATTTAGCTTTCCAGATGATCTTTGTGTGCTTTACCAGACTGCAGCTTGGAAAACAAAGCCTTGTTTATTGCCTGACAGCCTATATGTGTTTTATGATTAATGTGATGTGCTTGTAATATGTGGGACTGATAATAGATAGGGAGATCAAAGTCTTCTGTGAATTGACGGCAGCACTATAAACAAGGTGAAAGGGCTGCAGGTGTTTCCCCACACAGGTGTTATACAAAAAGCATATGGCCCTTTGCCATGATGTACTGTGTGTGCACTCCATCTTTTCCTGCCCGGCAAGGCAACGTTGCTGTGAGTGCTGCTCAGAGAGCACGTCCGTTGCTCAGGACCTGGGGGATTTTGTTGGCAGCAGATGACCATGCAGTGTGACCAGAGCGACCCTGGGGGCACAGAAAGGATAATTATAATAAATTGGTCCTTCAAATTAAAAGCATTTGATTGATCTGCTACACTGCCTGAGAGAAGAAATCTGCGTTCCCGGGCATCCCTGGCATTGTTGGAAAGGGAGATGGTGTGCTTGGGTGTTGCAGGAGGGACTGGGCAGTCCAACGTTCCTCTTAGAATCATCATAGAATCATAGGATTGTTAGAGTTGGAAGGGACCTTAAAGATCATTGAGTTCCAACCCCCCTGCCATGGGCAGGGACACCTCCCACTAGAGCAGGTTGCTCAAAGCCCCATCCAACCTGGCCTTAAAAACTTCCAGGGATGGGGCATCCACAGCTTTTCTGGACAACCTGTTCCAGTGCCTCACTACCCTCACAGGAAAGAATTTCTTCCTAATATCTAAATCTCTCCTCTTTCAATTTTAAACCCTTAACCCTTGACCTGTCACTAGACTTCCTGACAAAGAGTCCATCTCCAGCTCTCCTGGAGGCTCCCTTTAGATACTGGAAGGGAGTTGCACTGCTCCTACCTCAGCTCATGCTTGGACTTAACAGCTCATCTCTTAGATGTCTCTTACCTTCATGGGATAACTTCTGTGGCCATGGCAGGCACTAGGTGCAGGTTGATAGAACTGGGCCACATTTCTGCAGAAAGAAATGATTGGGCACACACAAAACAGCAGTAATCATTACTGAATGGCTGCCTATTCTTGCCACTAAAAGAAAAGAGGCATTTAGTAAATGACTGAATATTTGCAAAGAGGACTGTAGCCTTCTGGGTGAAACCTGAACATGAGGCAGTAGTCTTTGTCCCCTTCATTAATTGCCTTAAGAGTGATGTTTGTCTGCGCTTACAAACCAAATTGCTGCAGCTGAATGTGTTGGGCATTTGTAGCCACTTCAGTTATTAAAACAGTCTGAAAGCAGATTAGCTTCCTTTACTCAATATACTATAACATAACCAGCCCCTTGACCTGCAAGCCCTGTGATAAGCACTCTGGAGGGCAACCTGTCTTTTCTGCAGCTCCCGGGTATAGATCCATGTGCCCTCCACTTCAACACTCCTGAAAAACCTTTTGCCTGGCCATGCTGGAGATGGTGCAGCACAGAGCTGCCTGCTTCTGCACCAGCAGCCCAGTGGACCAATGGCTCATCATTCACCCACCCTTTCAGGAGGGTGATGCTGCCCTCATACTGTTGATATACTGGTACTAGGTGTTTCCTATCTTGCTTTTCAGTGCAGCTAAAGCTGCTGGTCTAAAAACGAGCTGCTTTTCTTCTGCATTTTAAACAGGGTTTTAGTACAAATTGTCCCAACAACATAACGTAAATAACTAAGGTGTTATTTATACGGGAAAATGACATGCATGCATGGGTCATGAAATGTATTTTTCTTGATGCAGCAATGTTATATTGCTCTGAAGGCACTGTGTTATATTGACTCATTCTTGTTTCTGTGCAAGAGTGAGCTAGATGGTCACAAGAGTGTGTATTACACCCTGAATGCCCTGCATGAAAATGTTACAAAAGGTTGGGTCAAGCATTATAATGGCACTGTATCACTGTATTTAGAGGTAGGGCTTCTTTGTGTGGACTAGCCCTGTGAAAAGATTAACCTAGAGAAAGTTAATAAAAAGTGCTGTCCTAAATTATTCATGAATCCATTTGTAATGCACTTGCCAGGAGGCTTTTGTTTTTCTCAAACTCTTATTTATTAAAATCTGACAAGAATATCAGGTTTTGTTCAATAATAAATCTAAGTCTATGTGAGGCTGGTGATATTCTCATGTAGTAATACAGAATCAAAATGAAGTTACATGGCAGGGGTGAATATGTTATTTACTTGGGAAGAATGGATTATTGTTGAGGAGGATTTTATCTTTTACATGCCATTTTGAAACAAGTGAAAAAAAAAATCTAGTTGGGAGATATCCTCTTGGTTTTGTGACCAAGGCCTTGATCCTTCCAAGGACTTATGCTTAATTAAGTTTTAACATATTTTATTTCTAGTGTTTTTTCAGGTTCTAGACCACCAGTGTTTGCTAAATGAAACAGCTCAGGTGATTTTGTTTCATATTTAGCTGTTCTTGTCCTTTTTCCTTAACTTCAGGGGAAGATCATAGAAATCATACTCCTAGCCTGTGAATTTTGACTTCCAAAGCATGTCCACACATACTGTCTTCTTCATGTCCTACAAAAGGTTAGAAAGATTATATAGAGAAAGTTGGGGGATGGAAAAAAGCCAGGGACAGCACTTTAACTGTTTGGGATACAATAAAAGATGGTTGTCTGTGTGTGCTTTATAGCAGTCATTCCTTAAAAGCAGGCAGACCTTTGCTTAAAAAACAATTTAAGTTGGGTTGTTTGAGGGTTTTGTTTTTTTCAGTATTTTCAGTTTATTATTTTTAGGATATTTTTTTCCTTTCTGTTCTTTTTCCTTCTCTGTCCTTATTAATAATTAGGCATCTGTTTTTCCTTTCCTTATCTATAGACAGAAAGTTAGAGAAGAGTAAATAAAAAAGAAGGAGCTGAACTGTGGAAGCAGAACTGGGAGTTCGGGTGACTGGTCTGAGTTGGAGGATGATGAATAGATTTGTTTGCATAAGCTTGGCTTGTGAGTCACTTTCTCATAAAAGCAGCTTGAGTAGGAGATGCTCCTGTCCCAAATTTTAGTTCTGAATGCTTTCAAGCACAAAGTGCGCTGTGACATAAGGGCTGCAACTGTGAGTACTGTCCTGTTATTGTGGTGGACTGGAGCTGGAGCTCTGCAACTTCACAAGTTTGAAATAAACTAGAAGTGTCTCTCTCACACTCACACAAATGTACTTTGTGTGATATATCATGTGGTGCCTCTTGGTAGTCAGGATTAAGCTGTCTGGGTAGACATAATCAGCTTCTGATTTAGATTTGGAATCTGGTGTCAGGTCCCTATGGAAAGCTGTATGTTGGAGGACCGCTAGTCACTAACCGTTAAACAAGACAAAGGACTTGATAAACTTGGAGAGTGGAAGAGAAAAGCAACATGTGAGTGTGAGAGGTCAGTATTTATGGCTGATCGTCCCAGGTAGGTTTGGAGCAGCTTGGGTCTTTGCCTTGGGAGCTTGCTTTTCCTCTTTAATGCCAGAGAAAATGTACAAAGTATATGCAGAAGGGACATGTAGGGCATTACCCTCTTTTGTCAAACACAGTGATCAAAGCACTCTTTAAAATGAGGCCTCACCTCTTTCTTACGCACTTTATTAGGATTCTGAAGAAAAGTTGGACCGTTAACGGAGAGTGACTTTGCAGTGGTGTAGCAAACTGGGAGAGGTGAAAAAGGGTTATTTTAACAGAACATACAACCTGTATCTAAGGTTCAAATGGAGCCTGTGAGTTAGATTTGGGAAATAACAGTTCCCTCTTGAAACCTGCCAGAAGAGAAAATAAGATCTCTTCCTTCCTGAAGAAAATTATTTTCTTGTTCTTCTCTGCCATTTGTTTATTATGAGTTTTGGTGGTACGGGGGTCAAGGTGGACTGTGAAACTCTGCTTTGGAATCAAGGTACTTGTCTGACTTGTTTGCCCCTGGTGAAATCAGTGCTGCTGCAGCTTCATTGCCATGGGAACCTCCAGTTACTAAATTTAATTCAGCCCAGGGTTTGCTTGTCAGTTTCACTGCTGCGATGTAGACAGGTGATAAGCAATATATTGATACTAAGCTATATCATACCAAAATAATTAGGCATCGATATTACCATGGTATTGCAGCATCTGTGGTATTGCTCTTGTGTTCTGCTCTGGGCTGTCTGGCCCTCCAGTGCCTGCCTCCAGCCTCCTCTTCCTCTCTCCTGGCAGAGCAATGGCAGCGCTGCCTGCATAGTCCTTCTGGTCCAGCAATCGGCAAAGGTAGGGGCTGCAGGCAGTATCTGCTTGCTGGTGGTACTCCTTTCTCCCCCTGTAGAGTGGCCGAGCATGGGGCACCTTGGAGCCTTGGGGAGAATGCTTCTGGAGAAGGGGGCTCTGCACCCATAGGAGTTGTGGTATTGGGGTGGGTCCTGATACAGCCGTGGCACCCGCAGTGGTGTGAAGTCCTCCAAGGACAGACCCTGGCTCCAAAGAACTTAATAAAATGGAAGTGGGAGATAGAGGGTGAACGAGCAGAGAGTCAATATCCTATCACACAGTCTTTTTCTAAAGTTTTTATTTCTTTATATTTGGTGGACGTTTTTTTTTCTTCCTTCTTGCTGCCCCATCCTTATTGATGTTATGTAAGGTTGTGTTGATGAAGAGCCTGGTGTCTGAGATGCACTCAGTTCCAGTGCTAGATGGAGTAGTGGAAGCATGCCTTTACTGCAGCCGTGCTGGGGGGACTTATGGAAAGTCTCATTGGAGACAGGGCTTTGCCGTGGAAAGGCATTTCACATGGCTAACTGCAGGAAAATCGATTTTGTAGGTCTTTTGTGATTGCTTGGGTTGTTCGTTACTAACATTTTGCTCCTCTGTAGTTTGGTTTAGTGATACTTCACTCACTTTGTACAGAGTTCACAGTGCTGACTGAGTATTGATTAATCAGTAAAAGGTTTTAAACCATTTCCTTTAAATTTCAGGACTATGCATCTTAATTCAAAGTTAAGAGGGATGGGGAAAGATACTGATTCACCCAGTGGAATAATTTTCTGTGATATTCTGTGTTTTCAAGCCATCAGAAATATTTTAGGGAAAGTGACAGTTCTCTGGTTGACATTATCTGCTGAAATGACTCTCTACTTTCTTTCTTTGTAGGTATTACATTGGTCGCCAGATGTTTGTGGTGGTCTCCACACCAGAGATGATCGAGCATATCCTAGTGACAGACTTCAGTAATTTCACCAACAGAATTGTAAGTAGATAGAAAGGTTGGCTTTGTGGACGGAGGTGGTAGTACTTGAGCTCAGACCAAAAGTGACTGCAAGGGAGCTGGAAATAGAGCTTGGGAGGGGGAAAGAACAACATGGTTCAATGAAACGTGAAGGTATATAAACTCACTATATACATTTCAATCAAAGAGTTCTCTTAGTAGGACACTCAGAAAATGAAAGAGCACGTCCTTGAAAGAGATACAATGCCCTTGTGACTGAGGCACCAGATGGATGCTGAAGAGAGAGGCTTTCAGTATCCAGTTTTGCCACTTACCTCCTATGAAATCTGGGGAAAATCACTTACTAGCTCACTTCCTTGCTCTCTGTCTGTAGCATGGGGACAGTGTTATTTGCTTTCTCCCATCCATTGTCTCTCTTGTGTTTTTAGACTTTCTAAGGCAGGAGAAGGCTGCTTGGGACAGGGACATGCCTACTGCAGCTAATGTGTGTTGCTTTGTTATACTTTACACTCTGAAAATAGTAAATGGCAAAGAATGAATTTTGGGTTAGCAAGAACTTACACATATGCAGTTGGTTACTTAATTTACCGATCTGTGTACACACATATATTAAAAATCTCTCTTTCAAGTACTGGTTAGAACAAATAATGAGGGGGGAATGGCCAGAGGAATAGCAAAGATTTCCAACAGCTCCTCTGTATTTTACAAAGAATTACTGTCACTATGACCACAGGCTGCCTCAGTGCTGTCCATTCCCTTCTTCCTCCTGGCCCCTTTGTATGCTCAAACCTGCTCAAATAAACTCACATGTATTCAGGAGGGTTGTTTGTGTCCTCAGGGAAAATTTCATCTCTCATCAGCTGTCTGTCTCCTCTGCCCCTCTGATCCTCCCTGCAACCAGACTGTCTGTTTACAGACTGCTTGTCTCCTTTGCTTGCTTCTTTTGGTACATGAGGTTCATCTTGGGACTACCTGTATCTTATTTAATAACGTCTTGTACCGGTTGTCCTCCATTCTGCCTATAACTCACATCTGAATGGAAGAATCCCAGTGTGCAAGCATCTTAGGCTGAAGTTGTTGTGTATGGCAAAGGTCTTTTCGCCATTTTCTCTATAATTTAAAGGAAGGAATTCCTTTTTCCTTCTTACAGCCCCAAGCAGGAGCCCTACTTCTTCCTGTATATAACTTTGATATGCTTTTCTCTTGTAGATTTGATAGTAACAGATCATACCCACTATTCATAGCAGTAGTTGGTGCCCAAATAACACTTTCCTGAAACTACAGAACATTCCTTGGAGGGTACATTCAGATATTCGTTCTGCTCTTCATTTTAGTCACCTTGTCACTTGGATATATCTGTCTGTGCATTGTCAGCCTTCTTGTTTGGTGAAGTTTCTCTTTCTCTCCAGGCTTGTATGGTCAGAGGTTTGTCTCTCTTGTGGTTGTACATCTATCTGTACAGTCTACACCATTTGTGTTCCTGTCTAAAATTCACGTGGGTCTGGCCAGTGTCTGTCCCTCTCTCCCCATTTTTTTTCCTTCGTTGGGGCATCTATTAGGTATAGCAGTCTGCGCAGGTTCATATCTTGCCCTTACCATTTGACTGTCCTCTGAACCATTTGTGATTTTTCTGCACAGAATCCTGCTTTATGGATGAGGACGTGAGGCACAGACTGAGTGACATCTCTGCCACTAACCAGAAAGTCTATGGCAGATGAGAAAAATTAACTCTTAGCCCTCTCTTTAACAAAATGAAGAGTTATCCCCCTTTGCACTGTTTCTATTTCTGTTTTGCTTAATGCCCATGGGTCTAATTCACATGAACTTGCTTCGTCTTATATGCTTTTATCTGCTTGTTCCATGGCCTTCTCACACAGATTCAATATTCAAGTGTTGTTATTTCTCATTTTCCACTTTGTTCCTCTTGTTCCAGCCATTGCTTTTCACTTACTGAAGATAAGTAACCTTCTGTTTCTGGGTCCTTCCACATCTAATCTGGGGATCTTTTTCCCCTCTTGAATTTTCACCCTGGAAACTGCCTCTCCAATTCACAATCAGCTCTCAGTGAAGCGTTCAGCTATCCTGTACACTAATGATTCTATATGAAAATAAATAATACTTGATGGTATGTTATGAAGGCCAGTGGAATTTATTCAGATGTGATTTTGTTTGTATGTGAATAATGGTTGAAAGGTGAGAGTGAGTAAAGCACCTTCCAAATAACAGAATTCTTTCTTCTCATATTAACTGAATAGATGTAGTTTAAGACTTTTAATAGGGTTGCTTCCGGTTGTATATTTTAAAATTGCTCAAAGCAAGCTCCTCTACTTTAAGTGACTGTTTCTATTTGCCGGTGGAGAATTCAAGATTGATACCAGTACCTTATTTCAGTCGTTCCATCCCCAGATGATGAGTGGATATAGAACTGACTTTGGAGTCAGTGCTGTTCACTTGTTTTAACCCAAACCCTTTTTTTAATTTGGTTTTAGAGCATCAGTTTTTAAAGATGAGAAGGGTGGCAAAGAGGGTAAGACCACTTCACTTGAACAGGCCTTGGGAAAACCCACCATGCTTTTCTTCGATTCCCCACGTCCCCAGATGCATTTCAAGATTCAAACCTCATCCACTGGAGGTGAAATGTATCATGGATTATCTAACCCAGGAAGAACACCTGGAAGGCAGGCTATTCACCACACTCTGTAGCAGTTGTAGCAATTGTGTGTTAACAAAGTGCTGCTAAGTTGCAGGCTGTGTGGGACTCATTCTAAAAGCTAAGTACATCAATGGGTAGAAAAAGTTTCTATTATGTGTTTATTTTGCTGGGTGGTTTTTTTTGGTTTCTTTTTTTTTTTTTTCAATTAGTCTTAAAATATGCATACATTAGAGTAAGAGATAGTGGGAAATAGAATTTGTGCAGAGTTGCAAACAGTAGGTGATGTACTTGATAGGCAAAACATAGACAGTGAATTCTGAGTTTTTATTCAAGCTGTCTATAGCACAATGTCACACCTTTGAGGGCATGTAAAAAGAATGACCTTAATCTAGGATTGTGCACTTGATAGTTACTTGCTGGAAAGTCATCAGAAGACCTGTGTGGAATCAAGATGGTTTTAATCTGCTGAGGCAACCCTTTTGGAAGCATCTTGTATCCCGTCTCCACATCTAGTGCTCCTGGACGACTTGTACACTTCACTCACATTGACCCTATCTGCTCACTCATCATATGGACAAAGTAGATTCTGCATGTGAACAGAAGCCAAACTCCTGTTCATTTTATGCCATTCCCTTTGATATTATACATTTTACATCTTTACTATGAATATCTTTTTAATATTGCTGTAAAAAAACCTTTTAGTTTCTCTTGTCCTTTGTTGTTTCTGAGTTATGGATTAGTAATTCTTGCGACACAAGTGTATGATGACTGGATCAAATCATCATTAAAGTTCAGTTCCTTTTAGAATAAGCAACCAAGTCTGGCATGCAGGGTGTTATTCACTTGTAGGCATGTGGTGTATTTTTTGTTGACTGTATAATCACAAGAGGGTAATAATGGCATTCTACTTTACCACTTAATTTTGACTTGATTAAGGTGAGAATTGTAGCCATTTAAAAACAAAAATATCTACTGTAATGCACCTTCATACTTGAGGCATATGAAGCCTTTTCCCTATGTTTTTAATTACAGTTGCAGAAGAAGAGATGAAAATTAGCTTATAGACCTTCTGCCAAAAAATATAGAATTGATTTTAATTTAGGTTAACCATGGAAACCTCAGCCAACGTTCTAGGCAAGGCTGTGTTGCAGTGAATGGTACCTTTTTGTCACAACTATGGTAAGTTATCTCTTAAATAGAGATTTTCTTTGAAAAGAACTGAGAGCATTTTTAGCTGCTTTACTGTGCTGTGAGTAAGATAGATCTATGGTGTTTGTTGCATTCTACCATGCGGGATAATGATACATAATCTGTTTTCAGGTTGTTTTTAATTTCTGCATTGGAAATTTGTTTTTGAATTAGTACTTGAGAATCATTAAACTGTACTTTTAAAAATGTAGGAGCGGAATGTTAAGATGGAGCAACATGAAAAGAGATATTACCTGGTATGTAATTTAAATGGCTCAGAAGTCGCAGGCCAAAGCATTTGCTAAAAATGGGGATCAGTACAGGCTAGTCAGGGTCTGCCAGGCTGCTGGAGTCAGTGCTCTGCCAGGATCCATGTGGCTATCATAAGTGGAAACAAGTAGTTGATCCAGACCAAATCCTTAAATCTGCACGCCAGTCAGCCGGAGGAGGGTGACATTTTAAAATACAAAAATCTATGCCAATTCCAATAGCTGTAAGAAAACATCACTCTTTTCTCATCAGGAGCTTTGCTGCTAGAGTGGAAAAAGTAACAAGGGATTAACAACAAATAATACTGAAATGGTAAAAGTAAGAACAAAAGAGTAGCGGGGAAGTTGATGTAACAACAGTACAAATTCCTTGTATCCCTCTTGAAAAAAAAAAAAAAAAAGACAGTTGCCAGAGCTACTTTTCTTTTTGCTTCTGTCTGTCCTCCTTCCTCTTCCCTTTCTCCCTAGTACATCAGTGTGGGACCTGATTATTCTCTTCATGTGTAGAATTCGCCCCTTACACTAAGCTGTTGGACTTATCTTTATTTTGCTAAATCTGTAAAACTTCAGGACTGCCCGTGGCATTAAACAAATACAATACAGCCACCTAACTGGAAGGAGCTTATTTTCTGCATCTTTACCAGCTGTAGTGGAGGACAACTGCCATTCCCCTGCATTGGCAGTTCATTTTGGTCTCTTGTTAGTGGATACAGTACTGGCAAAAAAAGTGTCTGTGTATATTGCTCTGTCAAAAGGTCTATCCAAATTTGATACAGGATGCCCTCCAGAGGCCCCTTCCAAACTCTCAACCATCCTGTAATTCTATGAATTTTGGGTTGGGCCCTGAGCCAGCATAACTCAGCGTACTTCCACTAACTGCAGGCAACTCTACACCAACTGATAGTCATTATGCATCTCCAAAGTGGGACTGGGATGCACAACTGGCTTCAGACAGCTCAGTGTGGTGCCTCAGGAACTGACTCTGTGTGTGTGTGTGTGTGTTCGTGGCCTTTTGCAAGTAAAGGGTCACTTACGTTTCTTGTGCGAGATCTTACTCGATGCCTTTCGCCTTGATTTTTCAGAGTACAGGCATGGCCTGTACGCCTCAGCCCCACTGGTGTGCTGTCATTCAGTAAACAGTGATAATTCAGTTGTGTA
This sequence comes from Thinocorus orbignyianus, assembly GCA_013400375.1. Taxonomy (NCBI): domain Eukaryota; kingdom Metazoa; phylum Chordata; class Aves; order Ciconiiformes; family Thinocoridae; genus Thinocorus; species Thinocorus orbignyianus. Next base: position 1,534,703 of record VXBW01005683.1, read on the forward strand.
TCCAAAACCATAGTCTGCTTCAGCTTGTGAGCTGGGCTGTTTCTTCAGTCCTTCTCCCACAAATGTGAGTTTTGTTTTGAAAAATAACCCCCCTAACATAATCATTCCAAGACATGTCACATAAAAATAGTTAAGGAATGAAAAGTTGTGCACTATTGAAAAAGAAAATAAAAATGCATTTACATGCTTGACCCTGTACCCTTGGTTGTTTGGTTTATAAATGTTTCTTTTCTTCAGTTTAAATGTCCTATGATTGTTTCCGGTTGTGTCAATGCCATCATCATTATCCTTTCATGTGAATTTCTTAGTTTGTTTCCAAGTTTTTGTTGCAAAGTCTTGCAATGAACTCAGTTTGTAAACAGATGAGTGTGCTTTGTTGGAGGCTTACCTTCTCATGGGTGCGTGGTTTGGAGCACTGGTGACGCACAGTGTGATGGTGGGCAAGTCAACATTTGGAAAATGATTCGAATAAATGAGAAAAAGATAAATTGAAATATATATATGTAACTCGATCTTCTGTTTTTTCCACCCTTTAAAATGACTGTTCAGTGGGATGGCTTAGTACACAAGTGACGTTCCAGTGTGTGCTAATTATTTGATTGTGGTATTTAGTTTTAAAAACAAGCTGGGTTTTGTGGCAGCAGAGGGAAGGAATGTGCTTTAAATTTGTTCTCTGCCTCTGTCTTTTTAGATATATTTTTTTCATTCCCCTATTCCTTCATCTTTTTTTCATCTGGTTTTTGGGTTCACGTAGAACATGGAAGGTGACCAGCATAACACTTCTGGAGGCAACATGTCCCATGATCAGTTGTTACACCTGTATGTGTACATTTTTGGATGTATTTATGGATGCACACATGTTGGTTTGGGGTCTCTCTGTGATTTGAGGAGATGCTGAATCTCTAGTCCTCACTAGAACCTTGCGGACATCAGTTGCGCTGTATCTTATTATGGAAACTTCACATAATGTGCCTGTACACGCCACGGTGACATTTCAGTTCCTGATGCAGCAAAACCATCACACCTGATGGCAGGCTGTGCCTTGAACATCTAGTTCTTCGTGTAACAGAGCTGTGATATTCTTTCCTCCCTCCCTTTGTGGGACAAATTCAAGCAAGTGTCGATCCTGCCACATGTACAATAAGGCTCAGTCTCATCGAGCCGAAGAATATTTAGTGCTTCCAAAACCCATTCTGTGCCTTATAAGGGTAAGTGAAAAGGTGTTCTAGCAGTGAATTTATTAAGATTTACTTTTTTTGCCTAGCATTTTGCTACAGCTGCTAGATCATAGTTGGTTTGAAATCTTGGCTGGTACAGCATCATTATAGAAAGGGAATTATGCTTGCAGGGAATGTGTTTGGCTGTATAGCCCTTAGCTGTTTAATATTAATTTGTTTGACTGCATATTTGTGGGTGCTGTTGTACAGTCATGTGAGCCCAGATGCCCGAGTGATTTTCCAGTGCCAGTTCCTGCCAGGGAGCTGAGCGAGGACTCTTATCCTTGATTTGACCTGGTGGTTCTCACTGGGCTGTGCCAGCACAGGAGCTCCAAGGCTCGACAACCATAATGATGTTTCTGCTTTCTTTCTCCAGTGTGCCTCCATGACTCTCTTCTAGATAGACTAGGATACCTTTCCGTCTTGGCTGATGTGTGTGTAACTATTTTGCTGCCTTCTTTAGCTGGCAAAATAGCTTTTAATTCTGGATGTCATTTTTTCTTTCCTCTTTTTTCTTTCAGAGTTTGCTGGTTAATTTTTCTGAGCAATTAAATCCAGTTTTGTTGAAATGTTTTAAAGTAGCGGCACATATGCTTGGCATAGAAACTTTTAAATTAAAATAATAAATTTTGAGAAGGTCATTTCTTTCAGATTGTGTATGTCCTTTTATGCATGCACAACAAATTGCCCCTTATTCCCCATATCCTGAAGCTAATAGCACAAAACTAATGTTGTCAAATGATCACTGCTATCGACTGTAAAATTAATCAGACTTTGGCTTCTGTTAGCCTTAAAGAGAGACTTGACATATTAGTAGATGGTGTTCTGGGAACCACCTGGTGCTCTGAATCCCAATGAGAGAAGTCTGGTATTGTGATTAGGGCTCCAAGTTGGGATTTAGGAACTCTGAGCAAAGTTTTTGGCTTTGCTACAGAATTCCTGAGTTCACAAAGGCAAATCATTTAGGAAGTGCTTTGTCACCTTAACAAATGTAAGAGAATATGTTGGGAATTTCCAGGTGAACATTATCATTAGTGAATGTTAGCACTTCAGAACTGATGGCAAAGGGCTAGGATTTAGTTTATCTGTTAATTCAAATTGTGGTGGGAGGGTTTTCTTTGTTGTTCTTAAAAGAAGCTTCAGAAATGTAGAAGGAAAAGGTTTATTGAAAAGCTCTTTTTCATTTTGTTCCTTTTAAGTAACTTTCTATTTTGAAGTATTTAAAAAACCCCTGAAGTAGTGAAGTTAATATTAACAGATTCAATTGAATGAATTTTGAGGATTATTTTCTTTCAAGTTATATTTTTTATTTGTAATTCTAATTCAGAACAGGAAACCAAGTGAAATCTGACCTGCAAGGTGGAAAAGCTCATTTGTACCTATGTTGAACACTTGGCATGTGCCTCTGCTGACTATTATTCATAAGGAGATGTTAGTATTTACTTACATCTGTGCACATTCTTATGTCTTACTTAATTCAGTGGGCTGTGTATATTACCTATGTTTATTAATATTCTGTCTAGAATGGGAATGCTTTCTTAAAAAAGAGTCTTTTGTGTCCCTCGCATGGTAAAGACAGTGAACGTGGTCTCGTCTCATACATGTAAGAATTTGATAAAGACTTCTGAATGTTTAGGAAGATACTGATAACAATCATTTGAAGTGCCACAGAATGGCTTACAGGCAATCAATCTAAAAATACTGACCACAGTTAAGTCCAATTAGTTTGAGGACATTCCAGTTGACTGACTTGGAAAGACCCTCTGTTAAAGAGGAGGACTTCTAACTCACAGTAGATTTCCTTTGAGTAATTACTTAGATGGTTTGCTGTTTGGAGGAAGGTTTTCTGTGTTGTGGCTGGAGGGAGCTCTCCTGCAAGGTGCGGTCAGCAATGGTGGTCAGACCATGGCTAAGCTTGGAGAAATCCACGCTTCGTGTAAGGGTGATACTTTCACCAGCTAACTTATTGTTTTTCAGGTAGGTGATGTGAATTTCTTTGCTAGAGATCTATGAATCTCTAATTGCGTAAGCAAACACTAATATTTGTCGCATTTCCAGATAAGACAGCAAATAAAACCAGCTGATCCCTCCTGTACGAAGGGCTGGAGGTGATGGTAGAAACAGATGGGTTACACGCAGATGGAACACAAAATAAAAACTTCCCATTTTTTCTCTTTTCCAGCCATGGGTTGTCTGTTTTCAGGTGCTATGGGCCATAAATCTTGGCAATATAAAAGCAATGTGATTGACTGTAAGGAAGTTAGAAGACTTAAAAACAAGTTTCCTCTTCCCTTGTCCCCCATCAAGACATGATGAATCAGTAGGTTGAGACCACGGCTGATGTTGAGATGCACAGTCACCTTATCTTTTACAGGATTTACTATGAAGTGAGTTATTTTTTGGCTGGGTCTAAATATTGACTCTATCCCTGACTCTTTCTCTGGTTTATTAATGGGTTGCAGTGCTGCATCACCATGGTATCCTGCTACTTCTTCCCCTGTGAAGACTGCAAAACTGCATGTTGATGAAATTTACATTTTTAATTCTCCACTCTTTACGCCTATACGTATAAAAAAGGTTTGCTAAACTATAAGGGAACACAAACACAAGGACAATCTGGTATTGAGAAATGACTAGGGTTGCTTTGTTTGTTTTTAATGCTCTTTCTTTGTGCTATTATACTGCAGCCATCATTGGTTCAATACCTGCTACTAGGTAGACACCAGAACACCAGATGGATTACGTACTTTACAGCACTAATGATAGTGGCTGATAATGTGTGCAAATCTCCTTTTCACTGATTGTTCAAGGCAGTTAAGAAATACTGAATACAGCTGTACATAATTACACTTCTTTTGAAACTAAACCAGCCTGTGAAATTTCTGCTCCTGGAAAATGGTCAAAATTAGTCAATAACAAAACCAAAACAAACAAACAACAAAACCCCAAACCCTTTGCATGTACTTAGTTAATGGTATATTGTGACATTCTCTTTTTTAGATTCAAGGCTTCCCTGCCAACTCTATTGAGACTTAAAGAAGGGAGAAAAAAAAGCTGCATAATGAAACTACAAAAAGGTGGTTTTGCTGCAGGTGTAGGAAGATGCTGATTTGACATTACTCTGTTTATATGCACTTGTTCATGTCAGACTGAGTTTGTGTAGGTCTAAGTAGGGATATATCTTAGTGTGTTGCAAGTATGTGAAGGGACATTCCCTCTTTCTACCCATGCCCTGTTTCTTTCACATGTTTCTTTGAGTTACTGTAAGATCAACTTTTGAAATTATCTTTTTTGACTTGTTTATCCTCACCTTTTGTTTCTTTGTTCTATCATTCTGCAAAATTTCCTTTTCTAAATGACTGAAGAAAACAAGATCAGAGTTTTGTTAGGTTTTGCCTTCCCTTCCCCCAGTGTTTCTCCTGTTGAAACTTGCCAATCACTTTTAAAGCCTACGTTGGGCTTTGCTGCAGCACAGGAGATATCATTAAGGCTTTAAACCCACTAATGAGGGAAATGTGCGCTGCTTGAAGGCTCCTGCAATATTAACTACATCCAATTATGTTAGGTAAACGTATGAGTATAGTCAAAACAGGATGAAAGCATATCTTTCTATTCAGGCCAAAAGCAGTTTTCTGAGCCAATCTTTCATCAAACTTACATTGGCTATTTATTTACTAGTTTTGCAGCGCTTTTTTTTCATGCTGTAATGCTGAAGACAAACAACACTTATAGACAGGAAAGCACTATCTGTTCCCAGGGCTCTGTTCTTTATTTAAAGAACATGTTTTATTGCTGGATAAAATATGTCAAATCATAAGGGTGATAAATATTTTTCCCTCTTTAAATACACTATTGCTTCCTTATCCTAATCCTGTCCTTAGCTAACTGTGTTATGAGTAGGTGTGACAAATGTGGAGATGCAGTTCATGCTGATCTTTGCTGGTCCTGACCTTTGATTTCTGTTGATTTGCTGTTCTTTAAAGGGAAGTTCAACTTTTCCTACTTCTTTGGGCATATGCTGTAGGGATATTTTTTCTGAAGCTTCTTCAGTCTAGTAGCATGAGTTTTCAACAGTCCCTGCTTTCTGACTTCTGAAGCGGTTATTTGTCAGTAGGAAATTAGTTGTTTTGTTTACAGTTTTCCCCCTTTTCCTCATTCTTGACATAGAGTGCCATGTTCTTTGATTCCTGCCTTTCCCAGTCCACTTTTATTAGGACAAGAGTAATTAGTTTGTCACTTGTTCCAGAACTGACATGGGCTCAGATCACAATGTTTGAATTGACCTTTTTACATCCTTGAGCAATCATAGTCCAGACCCAGTGGCATGCTTTGTTTTCATGTCTTAATCCACATTTGGAGGTAACTACCTGCTCATGAACAAAAAGTTCTTTTGAAGAATCTGATGACAGAGGAACCTGTTCAGGTCAGTGCAAGTCATGTTTCACAGCAGAGAAGACTGACTTACATGCCCCTACCCAGCAGCCTAGAAGTGTAGCCTTGAGCATTGGAACAGATGTGACACAGCAATATGTGGTACTTTGAATAGTTGTTATGGCCCAGGTGGCCAAGAAAGCCAAGGCATCCTGGCTTGTATTAGAAATAGTGTGACCAGCAGAAGCAGGGAGGTGATTGTCCCCCTGTACTCAGCACTGGTGAGGCCATACCTCGAGTATTGTGTCCAATTCTGGGCACCACAATACAAGAGAGATATCGAGGTGCTGGAGTGAGTGCAGAGAAGGGCAAGGAAGCTGGTGAAGGGCCTGGAAAACAAATCATACAAAGAGCAGTTGAAGGAGCTGGGCTTGCTTAATTTGAGAAAGAGAAGGCTGAGGGGAGACCTCATCACTCTCTACAACTACTTGAAAGGACACTGTGGAGAGGTTGGTGCTGGTCTCTTCTTGCGGGTAGTTAGTGATACAACAAGAGGGAATGACTTCAAGCTGAAACAGAGTAGGTTTAGACTGAACATTAGGAAAAAATTTTTCACAGAAAGAGTGGTCGGGCATTGGAACAGGCTGCCCAGGGAGGTGGTTGAGTCACCATCCCTGGACATGTTTAAGAGTCATTTAGATGTTGTGTTGGGGGATATGGTGTAGGGGAGAACTTTGTAGAGTAGGGTAGATGGTTGGACTCGATGATCCCGAGGGTCTCTTCCAACCTAGATGATTCTATGCCTAACATCTGTGTAGCCTAGCTGAGTGTTCTCTTTCAAACGTGGCCAGCAGCAGAAGTCACAAGACTAGTATAATAGCAAGACAGGCAGTGACAGTAATCTTCCCCCTGGTTTATCCACCCAGCCTCCAGAAACCAGTGCTGTGCTGACTTCCAGTGCCAGAGGCTGCATCTGGGTGTCATTTCTCCTGCTGGTTCCATTGACTCCAAATCAGTGTCCCCTCACCGCTTTTGAATCTCTTCTATTAACTATTATGCAAGCAGGTGACTTTTTTTCTTAGATGAGCTCTTTGTTTCAAATGTGATAGGAGTTATATTGGGGGACTCGTGTGTGTGCAAGTGAAGTTCATTGCTCTTCAGTGAGAGTTAGTGTGATACATGCGGGCATTATTATACTAATCCTTGAAAGCCTCTGCTCTTTATTTTAAGTCTTTTAAAAGTAGTATTATCATCTCAAAAATAGTGGGAATAATTCTCCCTTTAGTCATTCATTCAGATAGCTTAATCCATTTACCTGCCTTTATATTTCAACTTATACATATGAAAGGTTTTTTCCTTTCCTTCTTTTTTTTTTTTTTAATATATATAATGATAATATTCTTATCTAATACAATGCTAACAACCTTTTGTTAAGATGTCTTAGCTGAAGTTACCGTTCCCATGGCAAGGCCTGTAAAATGGATCCTGTGAGCATTCTTCATCTGGTTCAGCTCAGAAACTAATCCATCTTAGTTTATGGATCAATGTGGACTCTTTGAAAACTATGCAGGTTGACTCGGCACTGAAGCAGATGATGAGTGCTCACACAGGCTCTCCACCAGCTCCATTTCAGTGGTGGTACTCTCCAATAGATGGGGAGTGGCAAATAGCTGATGGGGTAGTAGCGTCTTAAATTAATGCAGACCAAAGCCTGGAAAGTTCTCTTCTGAACTTTACAAAATCACCTAGCAATTAACTCCAGTGAGTTTGTTCTGAGAAAAATAAATAAGTTTGCTGTCCTGTTTTTTTCGCTTGTAATTGTACACTATGTAATGTTCATTCTGCAAGACTGAAAACTCCACAGAAAAGAGTGTTCAGAGCCCGTGCACTCCTTACCACCGACAGCGTGTTACAACTCTAAATCTTATGGATCATAAGTGAAAAATGAGTCGTCAGATCTTATTTTAGTCTCTAGTGAGAATTTTTCTTTGTTTAAATAGCGACTACATACCTTGGCAGCGTTTGTTGTAAATAGTTGATAGCAAATAGTTGGCTGGCCAGCATTCAGAATGGAACAGGCTGCTGAGTGTCATGACTGTGCAGCGCTCCTGATCATGACTGAGGAAAGTTGCAGGCACTTGCCAGTACTGCTGACTTTTCATCGGTGTTAAATTCACCACCTTTAAAAGAAAAAAGAAAGAGGAGGAGGAGGTGCGTATAAATTCAAGTCTTCACATCACACGGCTTGCTTCCAGCTCTCCAGCGTAACAAGTGCTCCCTGCTTTGAGCACTCCTGGTCACTGCTCATTTTCACATTGATTTACCCATTTCTGAAGGCTGGGTGAGGGCCAGAGGAAGCTCTATTTAGCCACTCATACGGAGCAAGAGATAGAGACATGGATCAGGAAACAGCTATCCTGCAGTAAAAGAAAAGGATTGTTGATCTTTGTTAATTATTTACTCCTGCCAGTCTCCTCTCACTGGTGTTAAGCAATAGAAACTAAAAGAACTACATTCTTTAACTGAAATAATGTCCCATTCTTCTTTCCCTTGCACGCTTGCTCTTGCAGAAAAGGGTTTGGGGAAATAAGCAGTAAAAACAAAAACTCTCTTGCACTGTTCATCTCTGCTAGATTATTTGTAAGTTGAAGATACACTAGATATTCTTCTTTTTCCTTTTCAAGGCAATCGCAGAGGACAATTTCCCCATTTCCTTTTCCATTTTCAGTATGCGCATTTAGATGAAGCTAAAACTGCACTCTTGCACTTTTTATGCAGCTTTCCTAAAATAATTCTGAATAATTTAACAGTGGCTCAGAAACATTCCAGTTTAACCAGTCGTTGACCTTCAGTCATGTTTTAATGTCATCAGGACTATAATGGTATTTCGTCATTTCCAAAGAAGCTGTACCATAGCAGAGGCAATGGTGATATCTATAATTAAAGTTGCCCAATATTTCCATTACCATGTTTACCTTTCACTAGGTTATCAAATTTTAACTGCTTCAATTAGTATTTTCTACTTAGAATTTTTCAGTCAAAGTAGTCTTGCTTTTTTTGAGAAGAAGCCTAGGGAAAAAGATAGGGTTATTTATCCATTGTGGGGGAAAATAACCACAGAATCTTTTTCTTTGACTTTGGCTTTGTTCCCTCTAGTGTAAGGGCTGGATATAAAATCCACTTTGAAAATCTGACCAAACTGTTTAAGTTTGTAAGCCCCTGAAGAATCTCAGTAAACACAGACTCAAAAAAAATTATTAAAGCACAAGTAAACTCACTTGTTAGTGTCACTCTCCGGTGACAGAGCTCTACAGGTCACTAAGTTCTTCTACCAGAGAGCTTTATGCTACAATGTGAGCTTTTTGTCTAAAGGTTGGGAATCCTAAGTTTGTGATTGATTAATTTCCCAGGAAAGCTGTTTTTTTGGTGTGTAGTATTAAAATATTTTAGGACATTATTTTGTTTGTAAATGTTGCATTTGCAAAATCAAATAGAGATCCATTGGGGAAAAGTAATATAGGATAACATAACTAAAGAATTGGACTCCTTCTTGCGCATGCTTTAGGATACAAAGACTGCACTCAGTCTAAGATTTTGAAACCTTTTCGTTCTTTACTTTGCTTTCTTAATTTTGTCCTAATATAATCGTAGTCGACTGCAGTAGGAATAGCTGGCATACTATAATGCCAGTGTCAAAAATTAAAAAAACCACTTGTAACTTACTTGGCCTTTAACATTTTCTGAGATTTGATTAGGAAATGTATGGAAGATAGAAGTTTCGTACTGTGACTGATTTTGAAGAGTCAAAAGCCAAAATAAAAATAAGAAGTTGATTAGAATATTTTGTTTCAGTTACAGCTTCTAATATAAAGTCAGAGTTGTTTCAATTTGCAAAGTAAAGTTATTTTGTTCCAAAAACATATATTACAAGATATGTTGTTGGAACTTTTCTGTACTTTTTCTTCCAGAAAGCCTGGAAAAGCAAATTGATTTTGCAGCATTTCCAGTTTCTCTCAACCGTGCAGCTTTATTTAAGTTCCTCTTACCAGCTCTGATTTTATTTTGTTTAGTGTTCGATTTGAGTTTTCAGAGGGAACGCCCCCTCTCTAATGGATGTTTGACCATGTTAGGGTAGATGTTCTCTGGATGCCCCGGCTGCTGGATGCCACAGCCTTGGTTTTTCTGGTTTTTCCCTCCTCAGTGGTCAAGTTGGGCAGCTTTAATTTCCTCACTTTTTTCAGCTGTTCCCTTGGTGCTCATCGTAGCTTTTATATTATATTGGCAGTCTAAAGTCAGTTTTGGCTGTAAGAACCTAGGCTGGCTCCAGGATTAAGATTTATTCAAAGTAAAAATTTCAGCAGGGTTTTAGACGTGTTGTGGGGGGGGTATTTTTCCCATTTCAAGATCACTTGTATTTCCCAGGCTGTTGTATACTGAGAGGGGGATTCAGCACCAGCCCCTGATGTAGAAGAAGCAGCTGTGCAGATGCAAAATGGGTTATTGTGGTGTGGGAGCTTGTGCTGCACTGGCCAGCGCTAGTGTTTAGAAACTAAAACCCCTTCCCTTCCCCTCCTCCCACCCACCAGCAAAGCTGGGCTTGGAAATATGGGTACCCGTAACTTGCAAGAATGTGAGGTGCCTGATGCCTGGTTGGGATCAGTCCTGTGGGAAGTTAACCTGGGGGTGTTGGCAGACACAAGATGAGCATGAGCCAGCAGCGTGCCCTGGCTGCAGAGATGGCTAGTGATGCCCTAGGAGGTATCTACAAGGGCACAGCCAGAGCACTGAGAGGAAGGATTACCCTCTGTTACTTGGCAGTCATGAGATCCCATCTGAAAAAACTGCATCTAGTTTTGAGCCCCTCAATGTAATAAAGACGTTGATGAATGAGTAAGTTCAGCAGAGTGTACTGGATTGGGGCTGTAGTGCTTGCCCTAGGAGGAGAGGCTGAGAAACTGGGGCTTGTTCAGCCTGGAGGAGACATCATCCCAGGGGTACTTAGCAGCAAAACCCCAGTACTATGAGAGGGTTATCAAGAAGCTGGAAGGGGACTCTTCTCAGTGGTGCAAGGTGGGATGTGTGCTCTGAGTAGGGGTATAACCTGGTGATTTCACTGGACATATGACCTTCTAAGAGAGCAAGTCCTCTTTTCTCTTTCAGATGGGAAGTCCCAGTGAGCAGGACTATGACAACCTCAACTCAAGTTCCTTGTCACCTTTTTGTGTGTGCCTGGCTGTGTGTGGGGTTAATAGCCAGTGAAAGCTTTCATTCTCCCAGCTGGCAAACGCTCCTTCCCTGGGCACTCACTAAAAGGGAATCTTAATCCCAAATACTGCTCTGTCCTAGTGTGCATTTGCTGAGTTTCCAGCTTGTCTACACCAGAAATTCGAGTGCTGGCTTTTTGGGCAACATTTGAGGCAGGGGGGAAATTCAGGATCTGACCCAACCCTCTAGTCTCAGGTCATGGTGACAACGCAGTAGAACTGAAGCAGTGAGGTGGTGAAACAGGCTCTTCAAATGCTGCATCACTTGGAAGAGGTCTGTTTTGCAAGAAAGTGGTCAGTGAGCTTGGGGACATGGGCTCTGATCTCTGCGGGGTTTTTGGTTATTTTGAAATTTTATCTCATCCTAGAACTAAGATGATAAGATATGGAGGTGTGCTTCACGCTTCATAATCCACACTGCTTGCTATTACAAGCCTAATATGTTTGAGAATGCAGAAGTAGCTAATACTGTTAATTTATTTTGAACAAGGTACTTGCTAATACTCAGAGGAGCGTTTTAGCTGCTCTCCTGGAAGAAATCAAATAAGAGTGATGTGAGGAATATTCTGGTTACAGGTTGTTTGGGAAGTGAGGCTGTTTCACTGAAATTGCGAGCTCCAGGGAACTCATGATAAGTCCTGTAATATTATCTGTACGCAATAGGACTTTATTATTGTTGAAATTATCTTATGACAAACACTTAATTCTTTATATCCTCAAATTAATTTGTGAGAGGCAAACGAACAAATGCTATTTTATATAAGCATGCTTTGACATGCTTTGATAAATTAAGATTAATTTCTTTTACTTGATTGAAACCAGACAAATAACCACAAATAGAAAATCTTGGAAGATAAAATCCTGAAAGTGTGGTATGCAACTATTTGCAAAGTTTTATAGCTTAGCCCTTCTTGAGGGACAAATAAATGAGAAACGAAAGCAGCTTCTGCTATCACGAAAATGCATTAGTAATTTGACAGATAGATGTGGAAATCTTAATACACAAAGTTTGTTTTTTCCCCTGATGTGTAAATATATACTTAATGTAATTAGAAACAATTGTGAAGTAGCAGGCAGGGAATTCAAATTCTTCAGTTAAGCGGATATTGCAAATGTGATTTGTTGACAGTTTGTTGTGCTGCCATTACAGCTGACCTGGAGTTTTCTTTCTGAATGACTTTTCAAAGGAAAACTTACATAAAAAGAGATGTATTTGGCCAGGGAGTGCTCTGCCTCTAACTAGCAGCAGATGCATAGAGAAAAAGCAGGTGAACAGGGCAAGTGCAGGGTGATGTTTCGTATAGAATAGCCCCCTAATATCTGACTGTCTATGTCTGACTTCCTGAGCTGGAGGTTGCATCTGTGTTTTTAACTTTTAATAGCCCTTTTCTTCCAGTAGTTTGATTTAAATAACATCTTGAACCCATTTGTATTTTTCAAAACCACATGGAGTCTTCACAAGCAAACTTCTGTTTACTTCGTTTGACATTGCTTTCAAATTTTTGTTTTTGCATTGGAAGGGAAAAAGGTGAAATGCTTTTCCTTTGAGTTGTTTAGCATGTATTGGACACCATTGACCTGAAGAACTGATTCCAAATGCTCTGTTTCAAATTAGATAAACGAGAGTTTGAAGTATATTTTGTATATCAGGATGTTGTCGCACAGGAAATGGGCTATTAGGTATCAACTTTTAGGTGCTGCATGAGAGCTTGGAAGACAGGTAGAAACCCTTTGAAAAGCCTCTTAGCTTTTGATCATACCTTACTACTTACTCACTTGTTTACTTTTAGTATATCTGAGTGTTTTGAGTTTTTAAACTAGATTGGCCTGTTTATAATTTTATTTCTATATTATAGCATCTGAGTGAAAGAGGTCAAACCAAAATTGGTGATAAAATATGAAATACACAAAAAGGGGAATTTTTTAATACATACTCTGCTCTAAAGAAAGATTTTGCATATTTAAACTAAGCCATTGGCAAGCATGCCCTTCACATGGCTTGCCTCTGCTAGTAGTCAGAAAGACCTAAGAATTTAACCCCTGTTTGAGGAACTTAATTTAAAAATACAAAATAAAACCTCTTGCTTAGCCATACCTAGTGTTTGGAAGTGCCTTGTGTCCCTTGGAGCTGATGATTTTAACACTGAGGTTTCTCAGGTACATGTAATTCTTTTTCTAAGCACGGTCAGAAGCATTTTGGTGCCAAAGTGTTTAGCAGTTTTGAGACCTACCTCGTGTCTGGTCTAGGAGACCTATGAATATGATGTTTCAAGAGGAGAGGGACCTCAGAGATACTTTTGAAACCAGCTGGTGATTCAGGCCCTCAAGGAAATGTAGCAGTAGCAAAGACATTCCTTTGAGTTACAAGGAAAGGGGATGGAACTGGGCCTCATCAGTACACCTCCCAGTGGTAAGGGGAGCTGCCCAAAGTGCAAGAGAAAGGCTTTCACACTTTTTTTTTTCTCCTGGAAATCATTCCAAGGTGCTCATTTCGTCTCTCTGGGAAGTGAGAGGTGTATAGGTGATTCTGGGGAAGATGTATTTGCAGTCTTATGTGTTGAAGCTACTCCACATTCCATGCAGTCCTTGGCATTCATGGTAGAGAAGTTAATGAATCTCTGTAGCCTAATAGGACTGTCACGTGGATCAGGGAGGCCAAGGTTTCAGATATGACTGCAAAATATTGCTGATCACAGAGGCCAAGGTTTCAGATAGTACTGCAAAATATTACTCATCTATCTTTATTTCATGATATTGTTGTATAAACAGACCTTGGAGAGGAACAGGGACTGAAGCCCTTTTTACAAGGGGAATTAATGCTCTAAATGTTCCCTTGAAAGTACAGGAGGGTTTAGGACCACACCTCCCTGTACCTTCCCCTAACCTGTACTCCTGCTGCGATAGTTCTTTCCTTCTTCATTAATCTGACTTCCTTACTATTCTTCCAATCCTTATCCACAGGAAGGAATTTCAACTTTTTTCCCCTATTGAGTTCAGTTCCCTCCATGATGCTATGAAAAGCAGTTACCACCATGACTTCTTTCTCTTTACAGTTGAAAGAAAGGGGGTGATCCCTGATCACAGCTGTAGTGGCCTGTCTTCTGGAGTGCATTGTGTTGTGATGTCCATGAGAAGGGAGATGGCAAGGCCCTAGGGAAGTGTGGGACTTTTCCTGCGTTGCTGTCACAGCAGCTTGGACAGCTCTGTGCTCAGTTTTGGTGAATCCTCATTTGAGGTATCTAACTGTGTACCCAAGGCATTTGGGTCAGGATTATGACAGGGGTCAGCAACCTGGATGACAGGCGATGGAAAGCTGATTGGTACTAATGGTCTTGGTATTCTCCAGAATTTCCAAGAATATTGCAGAGATGTCTCTGAATGAGTGGACTATGGAATATGATGTTCCTGTATAACAAAAAGGTTGAGCCCAAGTTCTTATGGACATTGTCTGCCATTCCTGTGTATTGCAATGATTGAAAGAATGAGAATATTTCTGTAGCAAAAGTTATTGTGGATTCTTTTTCTCCACATTCTCCTTGCCACCTGTAAAAGGAACCTTCTGGTCCTCAACCTTTCCTCTAGGAAAACTGTGCATAAACAGAGAGGCTTGTAAAAGTCTTATGACTTTATCCAACATTAAAAAGTCCAGTTACGTCAGCTGGAAAGTAGATTTAAACGCGTTTAAAAACTGCTTCTCAGAACAGCAGAAACAGTGTATAGAGCACAGGTTCTCTAGTTCAATCTGAATTTGTTTGGAATACCAAAAATCCTAATTAATTAACAGTAAATACTTTTTTTCTTTGGTTTGTTTTGATCCCAAATATGCAAACTGGCCACCATATGCAACTGATGAAGGCGTGGACTTAATTTTGGTCTTGCTTATACCAACAAATGGAATGATGTGTGACTTGCATCAGTCTGGGTCAGACTACAGGAGGCCATATGTGTTTATTTTAGCGTTTGTGAATGGTTATATTTACCTCATTGCAATGACTCGCTTTGGTTTCTATTGACAGAACCATGACTTAAGAGAATGTTTGCAAAGACAAGAACAGATGTTTCCAGGCTGCTTGCCACAGAGGAAAAAAGCCACTATTTACTTGTAAGCTAGTGTTGGCTGTGCCATTTTTCCAATGAGTAATGATGAACAGTAGCCACTAGTCAGTTGCTGAAGATCCTGACTCAACAACAAAGGAATGGGCTTGGAGATGCCTTTTTGTATAGTCTGATCTATTCAGTAGAGTGGAAGACAATTGCTGTAATCAATGAAACCAATTCTACCTTGTAACACGCTTTTGACATATTTGAATGACCAAGAACCTAAGAGCTTAATGAAACCGATAATGCATGGATATTTTCTCCCCTTCTTCACTAGCATTTTGGTTTCAAATTAAGCTAAAAACTTCTACTAGACACTTTTATGCTATTGCAAAGCAATGTAAGCTTTTTGGAGTGAACTTGGTGATTTTCTTTTTCCCTCTGCAGCTGTAAGAACACCTTCTAAATCATAGATGCTAAAATCAAACCTTTTTAAAATGGTCATTTACAGAGGGGAAAAAGACTATCAAACCGGGTTAATGGGAGGGTTTTGGGGAAAGTGTTTGTGAAGAAATGTGAGTGCGCCATTTTAGTGGTCAAGGAAGGACTGTCTTCAGTGACCTGGGAGCAGCAGTGTGGGGTGTGCAACATCTGATAATTTGGATATGGGTTTTGGAAAGGCAAATTAAGTGTGAGCCTGCTTTGGGAGAGACAACACCTTCATGTAATGATCGTCTCCGGTGTCATATGGGTGACAGCCCCCTCACATGCAGAGCAAAGGTGTGATCTCCCATGCTGGGCCATGGTGCTCAGAGGGCAACCCCAGCCAGGCCTTTGCCCTCCATGAAGGCTGTGATCTTTGGGTAAGGAGTTGAGCCTTGCTCCAATATGATGATGATTTGTGAAGAGAAAAGTGATACACATGTTGAAGAGATGTGGCTAGAACACCTGTGTAAGCAGCAACCTTCTAGATGGTAACGATAAAAAACTACAGAGTATGCAACATAAATCAACTCTGTTTTGTTTATAATAACAGGCAACACAGTTCTCTTCTGCTTCAACCAAAAGCCACTACACAACGTATCTCTGAATGTCATGAATGCAGAGTGAGTGTAAGCATGACTTCCTCTTACAAAAGACCAAAAAATTTGAAGGAATATACTGTATCAGTTTACCAACAGAGAATTTTTAAAGCTAATATATGTTGGCGTCTTCTACCTTCCCACTTTCATGATGCACTGACTGCAGGATTGGTAAGATGTATTCTGGGAAATATTTCAGGGTTTTTTTCCTGTTACTTTTTTTAATAAGAAGTGTTAACGTTGATCGGTAAGTGTCATGCCACTGCCACTGGCTGGGTGAAATACCATCCGAGCAGTTCATGGGCGTTCTGGTTCCACCTGCTGGCTGAACTGGTGGTGATGAACTGTCAATCAAGTGGTACAAGCAGGGTTGAACAAGTAATCTTATGGAAAGATTTTATGAATAATTCCTATGTGAGGGATGGCGACATCATCTTGGTTTTGTGCTACAAACTTTCTCTCTGTTTTTTCATTAAATTTCATTTAATTAAATTCAATTTTAAAATGCAGTTTCTTAAGCAGGATGGCAATACCTAATCACAGTTGCACTTTTAGCAAGTCAAGAACAGCAACCCTCTTTGAAAATAAGACAATGAACAAATTAACCTACTGATGTGCCAATGCTGCTGCCTGCTCATCACTTCTGGAGCTCACCCAGGGAGAGAAAGCCCCAGATCTATTCCCCCTAGAGCTACCACAGATACTGCATGGTGTGCCTGGGGCTTGGGACGAAAGATGACTCTGCAGTGGGAACATACTCCAAAAATTTTTCCAAAGAGGGAAAAGGTTGAGGGTGAGGGGAACTCAGAGCTGTGTACTACAATGTCCATGGGTACAGAAGAAAAGATGGAGGTAAGTGGAGCAAACGGCTTTTGATAGCATGGGTTGTAGAGTTGAGAACATGGCTAGAGTTCAGGGAAGCATGGGGTTCCAGTTACAGCTGTGTCTTGCAAAGCCTGCAGGGCTAAAAGAAAGCTGAGGCTTTACATGAAGGCAAATGATGTTTGCTGGGTATGACTAATGCCAGAATTAGTGTTGGACTTACTGTTAGGATTTGGGATTTCGAGTGCTTGAGAGCTTAGTTCCTTGTTTGAATCTCACCAGGCTTTTAGTGCTGAGGGTTGGCAAAAAAGTAAATCTTTTTTGATTGGTTTTGTTAGCACTAGGTTATGATTAAATCTAAGTTTAAGATAACGAAGTTTCCGAGATCCTGTTTTATAGAGTTTCATTTCTTGCCATGTTGTCAAAGCATGTGGAGTAGATTAGCAGCTGATTCTATGGAGGTAAATGGTTTATATTATAGGTTTTGGAGGTAGTAGGTTTTTAAAGGTCTATTCAAGATATTTTAAGAGTGCGTGACTGCATTAATTTTCTTCTGCTGGTTGCAAACATTCACCCCTCATTTTTCTGCCAAAGGAAGAAGAGTTTCTGAGGGATCACTGTGGTGCTGTTATCCTTCCTGCTGCTCCAGGCAGTCATTGTTGGCCACCAGAAGTACAGTCTAGCCTGCCAGTGACAAACTCAGAACAGGAGCAAGTGAGTTATGAATCGCACGAGGCATACTCAAGAATAAACCAGGGACAGGTTACTAGTGCATGAGTTGGTCCTACAGATGTCCATATTGACATGCTTCTTAGCATGGTTTTGTCCTGTATTGATTGTTTGTCCCCAGGGCATGGTCTGGGCACAGTTCAGGAACTGAACGTGCACCATGACTGTAAGTGCTCTGGATATGGCCATTCTCTTCGGGAAAGTGATTTAACCTCAGGGACAGGAGGTGTTCTGTACCACTTGGCCTCAAAGTCAGAGAAGAGTTGCTTCCCTGAATTATTTAGTAATACACAGCAAGCCAAATTGACTCGGGGACAAACAAGCCAATAACTGGGTCTGAAGGGTCAACCTAAGGAACAACTTAATGGGGAGGGAATTCTTGCATCAATTACAAATATGCTGCTCATCTGCCAGCATTCTTTTGTTTTCTGTTTTGAAAACACTGGTGTTTTAAAGGATTTGTTTGGAAGCAAATCCCTCCAATATTCTTTGTTGTTTCTCATGACATGTCTATGGTTGTGGGAACTCAGTACCACTTGCAGGTGTGCTAGAGCAGATTACCATGCTGCAAGTAGTTTTCATGCAGCATTACTGTACCGTGGTCAGAAATGGTTGATTGCACAGGAGAAGGAAGTGCAGAGCAATTTTCGAGTATTTAGATAATGCTAGATGGAATATGAGTCTGATTGCGTTTGACTTAAAAGCAACCTCCTTCTCCACCTAAAAACCAAAATTCCATCCCTGAAAATATTACAGGTGCCTCCCATGGTAATTATTTTAGTGATTTTTATAGGCTCAAGAATTCTCAGATACAGCTAGTGCTTTGTCCATTCAGAGAGAGGTGACACTTCATCTTTCACTAAGATACTTCAGGCTCATTCTCATACCAAATCCATTTTCATTCCTGCTATATGAACCTGTAACATAGGTTATGCAATTAGGGGGAAAGTGTTTGCAGAAATGATAAGGAAAACCTGATAAATGAAATCTGCTATACGCTGTCAGTCACGCTGATGCTATTCCAATAAACACAAACATGTTTTTGTGTACTCGGTTTAAAGAGACAGAGTAAAATAATTTATGACCAAAATTGTCTTTTCTTCATTGCAACATTTATATGTATATAATACTATACACACCAAAAAATATGTCAGGGGAGCATTGCTGACATAAAGTAGAGTGCTAAAAAGGCAATGCTATGGTTACTGTCGTAGTTATAGCATTATAGTTAACAGGCTTTTTGTTCAGTAACTGGGCCCCTCTCTGTCAATGCACTATAGACAGTCTTTATGCAATTAGGAGTGTTTTTTAGGGTGAATGTTAGGTTTTAGGAGGGGATTTTGCTTTCAAGGCAAATGCAATCAGATTTATATCGCATCTGTTATTATCTAAGTGGAGCCCTGTCTTCCAGAGGAGATTTGTCTTATAGAGTGCACAGATTGAGCAGCCTTCAATTTAGGAGTGGATGCAAAATACTTTCCTAAGTGTAGCCCTATAATTTGTTCCTTTTTTTTTTTTTCCTGTACAAAACCTTGCTTGGAGGACAAAGTCAGTCATTTTCTTGTGGGAATTGTTATTCTGCTCTTTCACTATAGTTTCTGAGTGCCTCAGAAATGTTAATGTATTGTTAGCAGTTCTGAGGAGGTGATGTGGTATCTCCACTTTATAAATGGGGAGTGAAGGCTGGTGGTTGAAACACAGGTCCGAGAGTGTTTTCTAATTCAGGGCCTCCATTCAATGACCTGCTTTCTTGAGCTAATGCATTTCATGTGATCAAGGCACATTCCCTGTTGTTTATTTCAGTGGTATTAGTGAGTGCTCAGGCGCTCTGCAATCTGGACCTCAGGGCTTGAAACTGAAGACTGAGGATATAAGGAATACTTACTTGGTGACTAGCCAAGTCAAGATTCAGTATAAAGGGCTTCCCTAGCAGCATATAAGAACTGTGGAGCAGAGGCTCACGTGCAGTACTTTGTCCAAGGATGATGCTCATTTCCAGTTGTCCGGAGCCTCTTTCTTCTGATGCTACTATATCTTTGAGTATCTTTAACAAAGGAGGCAGCACCACAGTGATGGTCTCTCTAGCTGCACTTCTGATCCTCAGAACAGATACCTACTGACAAGTTAGAAAACAGATCATTTATTTGCAGAGGATACTCAGAGGAAACAGTCCAAACCACTTCAGCTTTGATAGCCTGTCCCAAATCTCCCTTGTTATTGCACAAAATAGGATAATTGATGTATACATGAAAAATGTGCCCATATTTTATCTTACAGTAGTCATCTGCTGAGAGTACCTGAGTCAGTCTCTTCCTTCAACTAAATATCATGCTACATACTCTTCTATTTGAAAGCAGCTCATCTTTGCTTAAAATTGGTCTGTAGTGTCAGGTCGGTGACATTAGTTTACTACACTGGGTGGTGTTGCTGAGAATGTAGAACTATCCCATTAGCCTGTTTGCAATATAAAACAGGCTTCGGCATTTTACAGACTTATGCAGTGTAGCAAGATTCTGGCATGTGTAAAGGAAAAAGGTGTTAAGGAGAGCTGGCAGCTCCTTAAAGAGAAGATATTAAGTGTAAACTCTTCCAATAAGGAGGAAAGTTAAGGAGGTGCAGTAGAAGACCAGTGTAGCTAAATTGTCAGCTCTTCATGGTCCCTGAAGAGAGGGTTTTTTTACAGACTGGGAAGTGGGTCAGATTTCCAAGAACACAGACAAAAAAGTAGCATGTGTGGACAAAAACACCCAGAAATCTTGAGGGATAAATGAGATGGAAGTATTCAGGTGTGTAACAGGTGGTAAGAACTCATTTTTCATGTACATTACTAATGAAAGCATATGTACATTAATAATAAAAGAAGATGTTATAGGGTGAAAGGAATCAACAGATGGCATTGAGAATGCTAAAGTATCTTTGGTTTGTTTGGGTCTTTCCCAGTAAAGTGGATACTGCTGCTGTTTATAACGTGGGGGTCCATACTGCCACTGCTACCCTGGGCTGGTAGGCAGGGGCCTAGGTGCTTGTAGATCTCACATGCACAAATCAGTGTCTTTATGCCACCTGCCTATGGAAGTGTAGACCTTCCACCCCCAACCACCAGTTTTAGAACGGTTTGTCTGAAGGACACTGCTGTACAGTACCTGAAATACTGATTGAGGATGACTTGGGAAGTGTCTGGGAACAGCCTACTGTCAAAAAGGAAGCATGAGCTGGGAGGATCCCAGAAGTGGCTTCTTTGCAAGTGCTATTCTGTACTTTTGTTAATGGGTTAGATGATGGCGATAACAATTTATATAGAAGGCACTAAGCTGGTAAGGATGAAAGACACTATGGAAGAAAGGGCTACAATTCAAAGTGTTTTTGATCAGTTGGAGAAGTAATCATAAAAAGAATGATCACAGTTCAACAAGGACATGTTCTATAGGTGACTCTTAGAAGTAACCAACTTTAATGATAAAGGCTGGGGAATGTATTCTTAGGGAGTAATTATTCAAAAAAAGTCTGAGAGTTGCAAGGAATCACAAGCCAGACCACGAGTCGACATTGTCATCTGCGGTATGTAATATTTTGAGGTGAGTGGAGAGAAATATAGCCTGCAGAACAAATGAAAAAACACCCTTCTTGGCTGTGTCAAGTCACAGGGACTATACATTGATAAAGATGTAAATCAACAACACTGTGCAGAGGGGCAGCAACAAGGCTGAACAAACCATCTCAGATAACATGACTGATAAATATGTATTGAGCTAATTGGTGTTATTTGGGGTAGAAGGCAGCAATATGATTAGTGGTTATTATAGCCCTTTTTATATATGGGGTGTTGCAAAGAAGGAGAGTAACCTGTTTTCTATGCCTGTGGTAGCACAAGGACTAAAGAGCATAAATTCCAGCAGGAGAGATGGCACTACCATTGAATCTCCATTGTTCGAAGCTTTCAAGAACAATTAGGAAACATTCTGTGGCAATAAGTTATAGCAGATTCTGGTGTAAGGCTGGAGATTGCTTGATACCTCTACCAGGCATAATTGAGCTGTTTTCTGACATGCTTCGTCTTTCACCTTTTTTATCCTTTTACTTGGTATCAGTATTGTCTGCCTACGAATTTCTTAGTTGGTGCGGGGCATTGAAGTTTAGCAAAGCCATGGCAGTCATTTTTTACAGAACTTCATGGAGCAGTGCTTTAAACTACTGTGTTTGACTAACTGTTGAAGCTGTAAGAGTCCCAGGCTACAATTTCTTAGTGAGAGTGTTCCTTGTAGACCGAGTAAGGACTGGGACTTGCTTTCTAATCAACATATTTTCTTAAGACTTTTAAAATGCGTGTAACAGTCTGACATACCAGCTGTCACCAGAAATTGTGTCCCCCACCGACACCCACGTGCGGTGCGTTGGTACTCGTGTCACATGGAGAAGGGAGTGTTGACAGGTCCTCTTGCTAGTCACCTTAGAAAGGGAGGAAAGAAGCCAGGGTTCAGCAAAGGAGAACTGCCAATCACAGGAGAACACCAGGAATGACAGAACCAGAACAGCCTGAGCAAGTTACTGGACTGGCCCAGAGATTTTTTGCAAGTCCAAGAAGAAATGCATGCAGTAAAAGAGAATATTTTCTCTAAACTCATCCATGTTTATCTTGGCGCTTGGGACTGGTTCGAACCTCTCTCATGGTGGGAGAGCAGTGCAACACCATTCATGGACAATCTTTCCAAGTTCCAGAGTCTTGAGTAGCTCTAGTTGCATTTGTGTGAAAACTAAATCGTGTTTTCTTTTGTCTTAGAAGCTGAACTTGGTTTCCAAGCCAATGCTTGACAGCATCCTTTGTCTTCGTGATGACAGATGGAAGTATGTCCGGAACCTCCTGGCCCCAGCCTTCAGCGATACCAAACTGAAAGAGGTAAGATGTAGGCTACATTGCTTTCCTAATTTAGAAGACATAATCGTGTTTTTTTCCTGCAAGCATCAACTTTATATAGCTCTAGATTAAGAACAGGTGAAAAACTGCCACTTTGCACCAGTTTATTTAGACCTGAAAAGCACATGCAGTTGAGCATACATGTAGTATGGTCCAGGTCAAAGATTGGTGAAAATCTGGATAACTCACCTGAGAATATGATCCTCTGTCTTTATATAAAACAGTTTGTCCATAAAAGTGTTAGAAAACTCAAAAAGGAGCTTTACACCTTCCTTCCTCCCGCCCTGTTGTAGTAAGCTGAAGTACAGGAAAGGTTATTGCTCCCAGTTGGAACACAGCTTTTTGTAATTTGCAGAGTCAGCAGCTCTCACGTTAACACAGGAACTGCTGTCAGTCAGTCTATTTTCATTTCTCCATCTCCTTCCCCCCTCCTCCTTTTATTCTTTAATCCTTTCATATAATAAAATAAGTCACTGGAACAGAATGTCATTGCCAGATAAATACCTCTGACTGAAAATAAATGTCTCCATGCTGGCCTGCTGCTGATTTTCTATGAAAGTCTCACCATTTACTTAGCCATGGGAACCCATTACCGGGTAACAAAGTCCTATTCCAGTGGCACGATATCTCTTAATTAAACACAGATAGATGATTGACTGCTTAAAGTCTTCTGTCAAGGGGGAAGGGAGGGGAAAAAAACAACAACAAAATCTCCCTCTTCTTTTCTGTATTTTGTTCTGAAAGGGAGCCATGCCTCACTCCGGTGCCCAGTCCTGGGTTGTAAAATTTTCCGCTGGGCAGACGCTTGTGTTGTTTTGACATGCTGCTGTCGAAATCCACAGTAACATCTAAATGTGTCTGGCTCTCCCAGCTCTATAGACAGCGGTCGCTTAGCAACGCCGGCTGTCACCTCCTTATTATGGTAAATTCTAATTGGCCGCCAGCCTGGCGGAGATGCTGATTAATCACGACTGACAACGCCATTGGTTATGCGCCCCGACATTTGCTCTGTCACCAGTTCCATCGCGAAATTTTAGCAAGGCTAAGGATGTTTAAATATGCAAACGATTAGTTGCTCATGGCGTTGTGGTGAGGAGAGAGTTTTGCATTTTCCTAGCAGAAATTAATCTGCCTTAATGCAGGTCATTGGCTCTTTGCTGGTGAACTAACAAAAGATAAAGCCATGCTCCCCTCGGTTTGCAGAGCCACCTCTGCCAGAACAAGCTGGGTAGACTTGATGGAGGAGAGCAGTGAGGGCAAGCAGGAGAAGGTCCTGGGCATCGTACACTGGGGCCAGGCTGGCATGGGTTTGCAGGGTTTGACCAATTAAACCAAGGTAAGAAAAGTCATGGTGCTTACTGTGCACTGCTTGGTAAAGAAGCTGCAATGCAGGAGGAGAGTAGTGGTAGGAAGTAAAAAGGAGAGCTGGTTAGTGCCTGGTAGCTGTCTTACAAGCAAAAATAGAGGTCTTTATTTTTAGCCTGATAATCGGCTTTCCCTATGCTGCCTCTTCCAAACTCTGTGGAAAGGGGTGTGATTGTGTGTGAGCTCGGGGTGACCTGGAAATGGACACTTTCTTCTCCCAGTCTACAAAAAGTGGGAAAACAAAGAGCGCAGAATGTCTCTGAAAAGCACAGCTTTGTTCCTCTTTCCCATTTCTTCACCAGAAAAGTGTCTATCCCTACACAGAGACGCACTTGTGAGATTAAGAACCTCTTGTGAATGGATGCAGTCCTCAGCCCTGCATTTCATTTTCTACCCAAATACATGAACAGTCCTAGGATTTGAAGTTAATGCAACTTAAGTCCTTGCCCATGTGCTTCTTTTGCTGTTGCTTAATTTAGAAGGCATACCAACACTTCTCAAAGGAAATCAATGCTCATTAATTATGATCTCACTTTTTAACTCTCCCATATTTAGTACTCTCTCGGAACATCTATAGCAGCATGGAAATAAAAATACTGTGTTCTAGCCTTGGCCATACTACAGAGTATTCAGAGTTACATAGAAGACATCCTGTTTATAATAAACTCTTCCTCTTTCCCTCAAAGGAGTTACAAATAAGCTAGTTTTAGTATTAATTTATTGCAGAAGAACCTGGGTATGTTGTTTTATACATATTTATAAATAGTGCTGGACATGTTCCTCATTTCTGCCCTTAAGACATTGACTCCTTTGCCACAGATATCTGAGCTCTGACAAAGCTCTGACACCAAAGTCTTCCTCTCTGTTCGCTCTGGATGTCTGCCTGGCCTTCATTTAACTGTGCAGACTCCCCAGTGATGCTGTAGAGACTGTGGATTTCCCAACATAGCTTTGGAGAGTGGTTCCCCTTGAGCACCACAGTCCTTAGTCCCAGTCTGAACATCAACGTGTCTGTCTGGATGCTCTGAGAGAACAGGGAGCTATTAGCTGGTGACAGAGCAGTAAATGTTAACAGCTTCTTGTGCTCCCCTTAACAGTCACATCAGATAAAAGATGCACTGAGGGATGGAGTGTTGAGCGTAGGTTCCTGATATCTCCATTTCAGGAACACAAGAATCTACTACTAGGCTAAAAGACAGCTTCAGCACTAGCAATAACAAGAAGTTACTCTTTGGCCTGGCTGCTGGACAAAACCCAAGACAGAGCCTAATGTATGTTGCTAAGGTTTGACCCACAGTGCCGCACAGAAGTATTTAGCTGCTGTGGCTGGGGACAGAGGCGTGCTTTGCCCTTGTCTCTCTATGAAAGCAGTGTAGTGTCACCGAGAAGTTCACTACACTTAAGGAATTCCCCCTTAATTTGGCAAAAATCTTCAAGAGTCAGTCACCAAATGAGGAAAAGTTGATCTCTGAAATCTTGAAGTTTGCAAAGTTACAAGCAATTAACTGAAACTAGAGGTTATAGAGCTCTTGGGTAGCCAGAGAAATGATTGATGCTTATATGTAGAGAGTTTTTTTCCTAAGATTTTTCAAGATTCTTCTAGCATCTTCTCCAGCTTTCTGTCGGTCTCCTCAACTTCTCTTTAAATCCATGCACAATTTCACTGATGCTTTTATGAATTCTTATACGCTGTGTGTTCTCCCTTTTTAATTTTCTTTTTCTAATGAGTGTGTAAAGACTAGTAAAGCAGCCTGCTCCAACTGAAGAAAGGTTGGCTCCAGATAATGTTAATTTCCAATACTGTAGTGATGAGCATAGGATAAATCAATAGATTAGTAAACTTGATCCCGCAGTAAGATTTGGTAGCATCCAACACGAAATGCCACCTGATTTAGTAGCTTATCTGATAATAAGCTCTTTCCAGTGACACCCCTGAATAGACCTCATAGTGTCATTACCGTGGGAGCACTAAGAACAAGAAATGAGAGATGGGAAGCAGGAGACCCAAGAAGTTTCACTTCCAGCTCTGCCATTGACCACCTGTGGGTGACCTGGCAGAAATTACTTAAATTCTCTGTGCAGAAACTGCTTTATTCTGTTAAATGGGAACAATACCTACCTCTCAAAGTTGATCCAAGATGTAATTAATGAAAAATTGGTGAAATAAAATACCTGGAGGCCTTTAAGTAAAAGGTGCATTTCCCAATGTTCCTGTCATGTTCTCCTCAGTTATTATGTATTGAAACAGGGTGATATGTTAGTGATCTTGCTGTACCAATCTTGATTCCCTATTTAGTGTTTCTTATTTTGTTCCTCTTCTTTTTGCTGTGGGGCCTGTGATGATCCTGCAGTTCTAGACCCCTTGTCAGACTTGATAAATAGCTTTGCTTTCTTTTACAGCCAGCATCAGCAGAAAACCTATTGATTTTTATTTATTCTGATGGTGTCGCAGTAGTCTTGTCATCTCCTATCAGTATGCCAGTAATCCTCTCCTCCATTAACCAACCATTAAAACAAAACAGAATGGAAAAATTAAAGAAGAGAGCACAGTGTAATGTACCATTGTCCTGAATAACCTGCAAAGTGGAGTTTGTGTTGAGGCATTTTCTTTCAAACGAAGGGAGACACAAAGCAGCACTTGTAATAACACGGCAGAACAGTGCAGGAAAATCCCCCAGTGTCACTCTCCGCCATGTAGATCTTCCAGGTCCCACTTAGACATAAGATCTGACAGACAACCTCAATCATTGAGGTTTTCTCGCTTTGCTCTTGCTCTGCTTGTGAACATTGATCAGAGGCATTTTGGGAAGGGTGTCTGGAAATTGCTAAAGCAAGTGTGCTTACTTGAGACAAAGCAAATCACTAACTTGATCACTAACCTGGTACGTGAAATGTGCATATGCTTGAGCCACAATCAGTGTCTAATTGAGTTGCTCACTTTGGTGAAGTTCTGCCCGTGAATAGCAGGGCCCCACTGTGAGGTGGTGGAAACAAATCCTCCCACAAACACCTTCCTGACACTGCTCTTTTCTTGGGTTTAGTCAGGGACCTGAAATCTGATACAGAAGCAATTCTTATGTTAGGGATGTATCCTTTTTTTCTTGTCCTTCCTTCATATTTCATCCCATTTATGGGATGAGAGGCCCAACACGACTTCTGTGAACTGTGTGTGAACAGTAAAGTCTCTAGTATGCCTGTCTACAGTGAATATGATCCAGCCTTCCACATTATCGTTTGGGTGCTAACAAGTCATAGTGAATACTGATGACCACATCTAACTAGAGGAACGTGACTCTGATGCCTTTGAACAGGGCAAACATCCCCATGGGCTGTGAGTACGCAGAATCAGAAACTAATTGTTGTTATGTGCCAGATAGCATATTGGCAGGATTTATACTGCAAAGCCCCTGGCATCATGAAAACCCTAACCCCAAATGCTCCTCTTTGGCAGAAAGCAAGAAATTTGGACTCTGGGCTACTCTTGCTATTAGATAACTGGCAGATCAAATATTTACAGGGACCATATTGTTTAGATTTTTCTTCATCCTGTTACTCTCAGCCAATCTGAACATAGAGCAGCTGGGGTTTGTTTACCCACCAAGAACTGAATTTCAGGCAGGTTATGCAGCTTTTATGTTCTGACTGGCAAATGAGAATGTATAGGAAGTTAGTGATACCCAAGGCAGTACAGATCAACGTGTCTGTTTCTGTGCCGATTTTCGAAGTTTGGTATAGTTCACCTCCCCCAGCACAACTTTATTTTTCTTGACAATTGAACAAAGTGTTTAAAGTGTTAAGGGAATTGAGAATGTTTCAGTCTGTGGTCTTTTTAGTTAGCAACCTTGGACTAATTTATGTCCCTCAGGGGAATAAAAACCCAAACCCAGGATTCCTGAGTATATATCCCCCGTAGCTTTCATATGCAAATAATTGTCTCATTGATATGACTCTGTCCTATCATACTAACAATAAATCAAAGCCATGTGACTCCCTCCCCATTTTCCGGGTTAGATTTACTAATAAAAATATTTGTGGCTAGAAATGAATTGCAATGGTATTTTGAAAGGCTGTTGGAATGTGGAAAGCACAGAGGTGCTGTGAGATGCCCTGGCCAGGCATACGTGCCCCTGCCATCTCTGCCAGCTGTTGGAAAGCAATGGCAACCAGCTGGGTGGTTGCAGGTCTGGCGGTGTGATGAAGAATAAAAGAGAAAATAAGGCAATAAAAGGAAAATCTGAAAGGGTCGCCATCTGTTTAGGAAACAGCATACCTGCGAAAGTGTGGATTTTTATTCTATTCTCCTTGACTAGCTCAGTTCATTGGAGGGGCTGGATCCAGAGTTTATAAAGTATTTCACCCTGGTTCAATCTGTTGAACAGAAATTGTGTTAATTTTGTTGAACCATTTGAGAAGAAGGTCACAGCAGGAGACCTTCTTCAGAAAGCCAAAAGAGAAAGAAAACTGCCACATAATGTGATGTTCACCTCCCAAACACATACCAGCTACTTTTACCAGATACTAATCTGGCTTCAGAATTGCCTTGTGAGACTGTGGCGAAGCCCAAATCAATCTGGCTTTGAACTGAAACAGCAACAACCTGCTCTGTCCCATGTAGGTACGGGACCTCAAGAGCAGATAGACACATTCTTGACTCAGACTTCTGCCTTTGGAAAACATGTTGGATGCTCCCACGTTGGCCTTTTGACTGTGTATATTCTTGCCCATGTGTTAGGATGGCAGTGTGCCTGTGCACAAAGTGTTATGCCAGTTTCACAGGGATAGAAGTGCCAAGCAAAATGGACTTGGCTGGGCAGGCTGTATAGCTCTCAGAGTGTGCTGAGAGGCTGCAGTAAGTCTTTTTTGGTAACAAGAATGGCAGAGGAGTAGGACAAGTCTGTTCTCATGTTTGTTGACATCCGTATGCTGAAGAAGGTTGTTCAGAAAGGAAAGGCAGGTTTCTGTGCGTATGTCTGCTGATGCTCGGCATAATTGTTGAGGCAAGACTGTGGTTTTAAATTGTAGGCTATAAGGATCTCTCCGAGTCCTACATGGAGAAAAAGCCAGAGGATAATGCCTTTAGGGTTATGGCTGGATTGTTGCTACACCCTTTCTCTGTCCCCAGTAGGTGTAATAAAGGCAATTGTCTAATGCCTTTCATGTGCAAAAACTTAGAGAGAAAGACTTGAGGTCTTGATGTTTGCCTATGTCATGGTTTCCACAAAGTGCTAAAGAG
Organism: Thinocorus orbignyianus; assembly: GCA_013400375.1. Lineage (NCBI taxonomy): Eukaryota > Metazoa > Chordata > Aves > Ciconiiformes > Thinocoridae > Thinocorus > Thinocorus orbignyianus. The sequence continues at coordinate 1,563,736 of VXBW01005683.1, forward strand.
GAGACTATTGCACTGTTAGCTACAGCCAGGCTATGGACAAATCTGCCTGACTGTCATGTGTCAGTCACTGGAAGAATCACTAGCTGAAAAAAATCATGTGAATGCCCATCTAATGGAATACCACTTCAGAAATCCTTTTCCTCAGGTAGCTATAGCAGTTTGCCCACAGCAACTTGTAGTGATATATGTGGTGTTTTTCTAATGTACAAGTTTGTTATGGTTTGAGGATCCCACAACAATGTAATGTCATTTAGGCAATTATTCTATCACCCGATGATGTCTCCCTACCCAGGAAGGGGAATTGGGAAAAAACAAGGAAACCTGAGGACTGAAATATAAACAGATTTAATAGAATCATAGAATGGTTAGAGTTGGGAGGGACCTTAAAGATCATCAAGTTCCAATCTCCCTGCTGTGGGCAGGGACACCTCCCACCAAACCAGGCNTGAATCGATATATAAAATATACAAGGATTGTACTCGGCCTATTCTATCAGCTGGACGCCCTCCACTCCCAGCAGTGGACAGCAAATGTTGGACCTTGCAAGCGCTATGTCTTTGGGAGGAAGAGAAGGCCTCAGGGGTCCAGCACCAGGGCAATAGGTTCTCAGGATGCAGCTGTCATTGGAGAGAGGGAACTCCTCAGCAAACTTTCTAGTTTATGTTGAATGTAACTTTCATTGAATGAAAGCCACTTGGGTCAAGTGCCCAGATCTCGTTCCTCCTTGTCTCCACACCTGGCTAGCACAAAAACACTGAGACTTTGAAATCTATAACCATAGCTGGCTGTAAAGCAAATATTTTTCACAAATTCAGACACTAGAGTCTTCTAAAAGTACAGTTTTCTCCAGCATTAGAAGATACTTTACTGAAAAGTAAAATTACTGAAAGAGAAATTAGTCCTGTGTCGCTCAAACCAGGACAATGTTAAGTTTGAGGGACAGCAGGATGGAAGTGCTGGACCTGTAATGCTAATATCTCTACAGGACTTTGGGACTATGGAAAATATTATTCCTTTTGCCCTGGAGCATATGTAACCTAAATGTATTGTATTGGAAATATAAATTGTGATAAATCATCAGTCGTAATAGGGACGTAAAAGAGAAGGGATGCTTTGATTAACTACTTCTGTACAGGTGGGCGAAAAGCCAGGAAGTGACAGGGCTTCTTGTGTTTAGGCCCAGAGCTGGAGAAGGGCGTCCCTGTAATGTGTAGGTTTATTTTTAGCAGACGGTCCCAACATTTCATCTTACCTGTGCAAAACTGCCAGGCCACACCTGCAGAGGATCCCAAGAGCTCCCTCACATCTACTGGCTAAAACTAATTTAGAATAACTGATTTTTATTTTTGTGAGTTTCTTTACATTTTAGTGTTTTTCACAATACAATTGTGTTTCTTTCTAGATGACACCGCTAGTAAACCAGGCCTGTGACGTCCTGCTGTGCAACTTGAAAGTCTATGCAGATTCTGGCAAAGCTTTTGATATCCAGAGGTATGTTCAACATGCCAGAAATTAGTAGCAGATTTTAACAAAACAAAAAAAAAAAGTCAATAGCAGCAGTTATTCTAAATATGCACTTGCTGTACAAAAGAAGATTTTTTTCCTCCCTCGTTTTTATAAGTGGAGATCATAGATAATAGAGGATATATCTGATAGATGCCTTTTCTTCCTAGGGGCAGCCATTGCATACTTGAAAAGTAATTTTGGAAAAGCATCTAATGTATGTCTAGCTGTTGTTTAATGAAGTTTTAACAGCTGGAAGCTGAAAGGAAAGCTTCATCAGTCCCTGTCCAGTCTGCTCTCTACAGTCTGCCAATAACATACAAATATAGGAATTGATCTAGTATCAAATCCCTCTAGCCCAACACCCTCTTGCTTTTTTTTTTTTTTTTTTTTATATGAGGTTTTTTGAACACTTAATCATTCTTACCACATTCCTCCTAACCCCCTCTAATGGCATGATAGCCTCTTGTGAAATGACAGGATCAGTACTCCAGATGAGAATGCACCACTGATTTATAAAATGACACAAATATTTTCCATACTGTGGTTTCTCCTGTTTGTTATGCATTTAATATTCTACTATTTTTTTGTTTCTCTTCCATCAGAGATCTTTCCTGAACTGTTCACAATACTGTCTAGGTCCTTCCGTCAGCAGATGCATTTCTTCCAGGACCGTGCATGGCACAGGAGTAGTTCAGATGTGTTCTTTCTTATAGGCACTATTTTGCATGCATTTGCTAGGTTGGTCAGTGCCCTCTGAAGTTCTTCATGATTTCTCCCAAACTGGAGCGGTGCAAATACTAATTTGTTTCATGTAAAGAAGTAGATATTAAGCAACAATTCACCATTTATTTTCAATTACATACAGAAGTGTATGTGTGTGCACAGAGATCTCTCTATTAAACATCTGAAGAGATGCTATGAAACCTTGAGAAACATTACACTTAGCCTAGTGCTGTGATGAAAATTGACCTTTTAAGTCCTTCCAGGCTTTTCCCTTTTTTCCATTAGTCCTCTTTCTTTGCCTGGTCTTTTAGCTATTGATCCATGATAGGGTTTCACCTCTCAAGAGGCACTTTGGAAAAGACCTTTTGAAAATATAAATGAATGATGTTGGCCATCTCAGAGTATGATCCTCCAGTTGTTTTATCATATTAACAATTCAGCAGGTTTGGCATATATAAATGTGATTCTCGTTGCACTGCAGTTTCCCAGAATTTGCTTGGGAGCTATTTCGGGGGTGTAAATACCCTACCTGCAGCCTCCTGTTGACTTGTACATTAGTTATCTTTAGCCATTTTGTTTTTCACCAACAAATCAAAATTTAGTTCTTAAGATTTTTCAGTACCTTGGAGAGGTGGATGTCTGAGTGCTTCTGAAATTATTGTTTTATTGCAGTGCCTCCCCTCTTTTAGCATTTCAACTTCTAATAAAGCTTTTGTGTGTAAGAATTGAAAATTGAAATAAATTACTTACTTTTTCAGTACTCTTATTATCTTCCAAATCTGCTCTGGTGTCATCAGAATGACAATGCCTAAAGATCACTATGTAGATATACATATATCTACAGGTTGTACTGGGCCTGAGTGCTGTCCTTCTCATAATACTTGCTCATTCAGGTTTAAAACACCAGAGAATTTGATATTAGTCTTTTGTAAGGGAACACAGAACAGTCATTGCAAACTTGACCACAGATTAGAAGAACCACATTTCTAGGATATTTTACATTCTCAGTCCGTTTATCTCAAAACTAAATATAGCTGCTAATGCCTATTTGAAATGAAGGTGGTGAGACAACTGGATAGATGGTCAGATATGCAAGGAGAGATTCAGTAGTTCTGAGGTTTCTAGATCATGGTCAGCAGATCATTTGTAGTTCTCAAAGCATCTGCTGCTTCTCTGCAGAGATACTGATTTCACATGGTGTCAGTTCCTCTTCGTTTTGACTGTGATTTTACATTACAAAAGGAGGAGGCAAAGGAAATTCTTAACAGGGAATTTTACTTAAGCACCTCTTGTCCCTGAGAGTTTAGATTAGACTGGTAGTAGAGGTAGTTTCTGCAGTTTAAAATAAGAGGAATGATCTCCTATAAGGATGTGTGCTAGGAAAATGCTTATGAGTCTCTGACTTGTTGCATTTGGTTTCTAGGTAATAACAAATGAAATTGTTTATTATTTTATAATTTTTAGTGGAATTATTGAGCTATATGAAGATGTTTACTTTGTAGACAGATAGAAGGTAATCATTATTAAGCACCACCATTTCTCAGAATTGTAGAAACATCTCTTATTGGCAAAGCTCAAATCTGAAAACAAAAAGAAAAGGCAAAAATCAATGTTATTTGATGTTTGTAAAAGCAAGATACTAATGGATATGTAATCTGTAACTAATGATTTATCATTCTTTAATTCAATGCAGGTGTTACAATTGCTTTACCTTGGATGTTGTTGGTAGCGTAGCTTTTGGTACTGAGGTGGATTCTCAGAAGAATCCGCATGACCCCTTTGTTAAGAATTGCAGAACATTCTTTGAAATGTCTGTGTTTAAGCCCCTCCTCATTCTAATCCGTGAGTATAGTCTACCTTTTTTACTTCTTTATGGTAATTTTCTAGAAGTCATTCTCAAATTGCGAGACATGCTGAAGCAGGAAGATGTATAGCAGACTACTTCAGAGATGTTCAGAATGCAACCTATAGGCCAACTATACCCTTAAGATTTCCACTATATGGTCTACAGCTCTTGTCACCATTAATGCAACTTCCTCCAGAAACTGAAAGTCTGGGAAGGCAACGCCAATGCTCCAGGCTGATCTAGGTGGAAGGTTTCTGGGACCTGGAGTTTCTATGGTGTCTCTTTTAACTGTAGAAACTTTTAACTTCTGCATTAAAACAGAGTAACTGCCCTTTAGAGCCTGAAAGTAAACTTTTTGTGTACTCAGTTTGCTTGGATTGAAATCCCACCAGTAAACAACAGCAGGATAATAACCCACTAAAGAAAAGAGTTGAAGATGTATAAGCAGGTAGTATAAGTCCTCCAAATTTTTATTTGAATAGCAGCAGCAACCTGGTTGGTGGCCAAAAAGAATAAAGATGATATGTTCTAGTGCAGGCTGTGATCAAGAGAACACATTTATTTTCAGGTGAATAGATAGGGAATACAAGTATGGGGTATAAAGTCATTTAGTTCTAGGGTGTGAAAGCTAAGGCTTCACAGTGTTGGTGGCATTGTTAGTGCAACGATAGTGAGAACTGTAGCTGAGGAAACCACAGTATAATTGAGGCTGTTGAGGGTTTGCCATCTTGCTATCTAGACCTGCTCGCAGTAGTGTCAGGAGGCACAGTGACAAAGTTTCTTATGCCCATCTGATCCTGCTGGCATTACAGATTGCACCTGTACTAGCAATACTCCTTCTGGAGTTGTGTATCCAAAATGTCCTGGGGTTAATGTTTAACCTGATTGCAAAGTGTAATTTCTGACTGCTGAAAAAACGGAAATGTGCACCTGTATGTCTATGACCATGTCCTTCACTAAAGAAAGTTTCTGTAGAGTTTGGGGTTGGATTCTTTGGCTGATCTCTTTCTGCTGGTATGTTACGTGGCCTGAATTTCCACACTGTGTTGGCCTGTTGGCAGCGTAAGGTTTTTAAAATCACTTATTTGATAGTCTTAAATTGTTCTTGAGTTAACAAGGCATTTATTAAGATGTAAGACCACTCAAGTTTCTAGTTTCTGACTATAAAGGCCATGGGCTGGAGACCATCCTTGTGATAACATCCCACTTCCAGAGTTTGTGACCTGTTTAGAGAAGCAAAATAAAATAACAAACCAATAACCTAATATGGAACAACTGTACGTGAGAATGACTACTACACGATTTCACGGATCAGTGCTGTAAGCCGCTGGGCTAGTTCAAGATTCCCCACTCTCTGTAAGTAGGCAGAGAAAATAATTCTCCCCTTTGTTATGGTGACTCTGTGGCATCAAGAAGCTGAACTGAAATCCCAAAGTGTCGTGGGAGCAAGCTTGAAGGGCATCTGCCTGGCAGCAGAGTCACAGCCAACATGGAATTCCTAAAAGAAAATCCTTTACCAGCGTATGGGGGTGGAAGAAGAAGAGGGAGAGGGAAAGGAAAAACCAGGTTTCACAGAAGTAATATATCCCATTTGATGAATTTTATAATGTTAATGAAAGGACAGGGATGTTATATGTTTTTGCAGTCTGATTCTGTGTTGTCTTCTTTAAAATCTCTTACAGTTTCTTTCCCATTCATAATGATTCCGTTGCTCCGGATTTTTCCAAACAAGAAACAAAAGGAACTGAATGGATTTTTTATCCAAACCATAAAAAATGCAATTGTCGTCAGAGAGCAGCAAGATGCAGCTGAGGTAAGACCATTTCTGTGATAAATATATGGATAAGAAAATCTTTTAAGGAAGAAAACAACTGGAAGTGGCATAAGCCTTAGCTGAAAAAGGCAACTCAGTCGATTTGAACATTCAAAGCAATTTAGTGAAGATTTTATTCATTTTTAGCTTTAGGTACCATCAACCAGGTTTGATACTGATGCAGAACTGTTAACATATTACAAGAAAGACTGATTCTGGTAGTTTTTCTATTCAAAAAAGGATGTAGAAAATGTTACATCTGGGGTGACTTTCTAACTCAGTTTCTAGACCAAGAAGGAAGGATTGACGCTGTAGAATTTTTTCACATCTTAAAGTCAGGTATTTTGTCTATGCTACTTTTACTTAATGACCAGAAAAAGGGGAGCCCCACTAGGGGTTACAACCTAGTCATCACCTAGTAGCTAAGGTAGATTTTATATAGTCCTGTGACAGCTCCTACTGCTTTGGAGAATGGAAATAATCTCAATGTCCGGTTACGAGTAGACACTTAATGGCTAAAGAGAACGGTAATAAATTCTAAATGAAGGATGCAAACTAATGAGTATGTATTATTAGCAAATCATTCATGACACGTGTATTTCTGATCTGGACATACACCAGTTCTGGGGCTTTTGTTTTGTTTTAATCATTGTTTTATGAAGTATATGAAAGCACATGAATTTTTATGAAAGTCTTTCTATTTTTGATATAAAAAGCATTTGGAACAGAAGCACGTGCTTCATTTCTGTGATAAAAAAGCTCTTCAGGTCTACTTCTCATTTTGGACTATTCTTTACTGGAGACTGTACATAATATCCCCCAAAATAAGTTAACTACTTAATTATGAATGTGTAGTGAGAAACAAATATCAATGAGAATTCCATTTTAAAGATAACTGTGACAAGTTTTGCATAGCAATTGACATAAGCACACTACAACATACACATTACGAAGCTGTTAATATTGAAATCTATAAGATGTTTCTTACCACTTTGAGATGAGCAATTCTGAAGGGGTAACAGCAAAGGTCAGAATGGATCCTCCCAAATTTTTCTCACATCTTAGCCCCACAGCTGTCACCTTTTAAGAAAAAAAAATATTTTAGTTTACCCTACATTAGATTCAGGACACATTTAAAAATCAAATTGATTTTCAAAGATATTGATGCTCTTTGCTGTGTTGCATGTTCTGCCTTTTGTCTTTTTCTGCAGTGAAGTCTCACTTCTGTATTTGTTGTGCTTTACCACCACATGCTGCTTGTCTTTCCTCTAACCCATCTTTGTGAGTCTTTGTCCTCACTTGCCTTTAGGTTTTTGTTTCTATCCTTTTTTAAAAGCTAAAGGTTGTAAGTACCACTGACTGGCTGCAGACAATTCGTGATTTATAAACATAGTTCTTGGCCCAGGCTGAGTGCTGGAGGAATATTTTCTAACAGAGTGGTGTATCTAGGGTGCTTGAAGACACTTCATTTCTAGTGCACAACTCCAGTGTAAGATTTTAATGGCATATTGGTGTGACTGTATGTGTAGATAGTTTAGAAGGAAACATTTATACTGAAGAGCTCTGCATGAAAAGTCTATTCTATGTATCACTGAAGAATCATAGATTCATGGAATGGTTAGAGTTGGAAGGGACCTCAAATATCAAGTTCCAACCCCCTGCCACAAGCAGGGACACCTCCCACCAGACCAGGTTGCTCAAAGCCCCATCCAGCCTGTCCTTAAATACTTCCAGGGCAGCCACAGCTTCTCTGGGCAACCTGTTCCAGTGCCTCACCACTCGCACAGGAAATAATTTCTTCCTAATATCTAATCTAGATTTCCCCTCTTCCAATTCAAAACCGTTACCCCTTGTCCTGTCACTGCACTTCCTGACAAGGAGTCCCTCTCCAGCTCTCCTGTAGCTCCCTTCAGACACTGAAGGGCTGCTCCAAGGTCTCTCCAGAGCCTTCTCTTCTCCAGGCTGAACAGCCCCAGCTCTCTCAGCCTGTCTTCACAGGAGAGGTACTCCATCCCTTTGGTCATCTTCGTGACCCTCTGCTGGACCCGTTCCAACAGGTCCATGTCCCTTCTCTGTTGAGGACTCCAGAGCTGGACACAGTACTCCGGGTGGGATGTCACAAGTGCAGAGTAGAGGGGGAGAATCACCCTGTTACAAATATGGGCAATTTAATAATTTGCCATGAGCGTAAAAGTGGTATGTGAAAGAGATCAAATTGCAGCTGTGTCCAATATAATGCAGAGGTGTAATCTGTAGAGATTAGGTGTCACAGATAGCCTTGCACTGAGGGAGAATTATGTCCCATGTCCTAGGTCCTGAATGATGAAATGTACCCGCTGAATTCAGCCAGAGTTTTGGCACTGAGTTTTAACAACCCAAGATACTACCAGTAGCTACTGGTTCTTTGTGCTAATAATGGGAGCTATAATCAAAGTCTTATGATCACCCTGTGTTTCATTAGGCCAATGGGTATTCATTGAGTGGCCATATTCCTAGGTGTTACATTGAGTGCATCTTTTACCCCTTATTGATTTTACCACCATTAAAAATGCATTTGTGTTTTTATTTTGGTGGGGAAAAAAAGAAGAGGGGAAACTAAAAAATCTTCAGAGCAAACTGTAAAACAATGAAAACTCTGCATCTTTCTGTCATCTGCAGCTAACATGAACGAAGAATAAAGAAAGGCCAAAAAAACAATGTGACAAGCAAAGTCAGCCTGTTATCATCCCTGTTCTATCAGTAAATGAAACAATGGCTCTGAATGCCTAAAGACTATAAAGACCATGGGCAGATAGTAATTTTACAGCCAGGTTTAGATCTAATAATACGCTTGCAGCTTATATGAGATCTGTGATGTCACTTTCTCTCATGCCATCAGTTAGTGCTGCAGATGTCATTTTAATTATATATTATCTTTCTTTGGTCAGTCCAGTAATTTCAGTCCTGGATATTCCATTCATTTGGCTTATGTACAAAAACATTTAGTGGTTGTACTTTAGAAATTTTAATATATTGCATTTATTCATGGATTCAAATTATTGTAAAATGCTTTTCCCACTATTTACAGAAGAGCAAATTCACCCTGCTCAGAAGAAACAGCACAAATTTAATGCACCACTTAACACCTACTTTGAAGACTCCAGCAGGATTTAAGTGTTCAAATACCTTATCCTGATTATCTGCCCAGGTTTAAATTTTTCCCTTAGGCAAAATGTTTCCAGAAACAGGGCAGAAAGACTGTTTACTTCAATAAATGATAGTTTGATAGATTTCATTTAATAATCTGATATGCAAATCATTATTCAAGTTTGAGTTGTTTTTCTGTTGTGTTATAGCTCAGTTCTTAACCTACCAGCTTGTTTTAAATGCTGGTATGTAGATGAAGGAATCTTTCATGGTGCTCAACTAAGTGTTGAAATCAAGCCCCCATCAGCAGATGAGGGGCCAGAATTTCATTTGTAATCTATAATAACAACAAGAGTTGGAATGTAACAATTTAAGGATATTTCAAAACATTATTTTTGGAAAATCACAGCATATCTGTGTGAAAAAACAGTTTTCAAAACATGCACCCTTTAAGAAGGAAAATTGGAGAATTCATAGAGGCTGCAACACATTCTTCTGGTGTCTCCTGATTTTTCCAGCCATGCTGTCTACTGTATATGCATAATTCAAGGTCACTGATTCATGCCAGGCAGGTAGTGACCTGATGATGTTTCTGATGATGACCAACTGTTTCTTGGTGCTCTCAAGCTGATTTGGAAATGAGAGGATGACAAAGCACAGAGAACTATCACCAGAACTGTATTTGTTGGTATCTCGGTTGACAGTTTAGTCAGTTTGGCTGGAGACCTGTGTATTACCTGAATGCTTTTGGTGTAAGTGCAGAGCAGACAGAAGGAGCAATGGGAGAAGAGTGTGAAGGCCATGCTACCCCTGAGCTGGGTGGTGTAAAGTCACAAAGAAGCTGTATGGTGCTGTCAGTCCCTCCTGTGAATTGGTATGACCATGGGATGCTCTATATAGTCTACTGTGCTAGGTCTAGATCAGAAGAGGTTTTCCTCTGGCCAGTGAACAATTGTAACCCCCTCCAGTTTTCCCTGCTTCTCGTTCTCATTCCTACCAATCTTCTCCCTTATCCCTGGTAAGTGCAGTCACCGGCTTCAGTGCCCCCCCTGGCTGCACGTACACCTGGGCAGTGATTACTGGTATGTGGAGATCCTTTGACTTTCCAGCATCAATCATGGGACCCTAAAAAGGTTGAAAAACTGAATTTTAAGGAAGTCTGAAACTAATGTGTTTAAATGCTTGCCAAGTGGGGAGAGCTGCCCTTTCACTGCTGGGTAGCAAAAGCAATAGTACTATAAGGAAGTCGTATCTTTTAATATCTTTTGGGGAAATGATGGCCTGGTTACAACTTTAATCTGCACTACTGATTCCCAGGGAAAAAATGTGCAATGAGCTCCCCTAAATGCTTTACCTAAGGGGAAGAGGGACATGTGTGTGTGTACCTGCATTCTGGAGGATAAGGGACAATCTGAAAACCTAATTACTGTGGCACTCTGTTCTTTTCTCTTCCTTCCCCAGCAGTTCCCTGGAGTTTTTCCTTTTCATGAACTAATGAACTATTTTATTCAAGAGCTGCTTGAAATGAGTTGAGCAGAGGTAATCCTTCTGAAAAAGTCTGATCCTCTCCTTGTCAAGGGAAAACTATACAATTACTAAGAAAACTTAGTTAAAAATTTGCTAAATACTGTGTACATTCCAGGAGCTATGTGTGTGTTTGAACTGTGGAAATGCAGTACAGATGTTAAAAAGTAAATATTTTTCTAAGGAAACAGCAGATGGAAGGATTAGACACCTCCTAATAGTGTGCAGTTTTCCTGCATTTGTAGAAAACCAAGCAAAACTTGTTTATATTTGAAAGAAGATGGTGTCCATTTAAGGATGCACACTGTACCACAATATTAAATAATCAATTTTTATTGATTTTATCAAGTCAGTAAAACAAAGGATCAGTATGGTCCTTTTGTTTTTCTAAGTCTGTAGGAGGGATGCTACAATTCTGTTCCACTGGGCTGTTCTCATGGTTTGATCATGTCGTTTTCCACTGCCTTTGTCAGGAGGAAATGTGAAGTGGGCTTTCCAGAAAGGTAAATGAGTGTCTCAAAGATATAGAGGGAATTTCTGCTAAATATGGGGTTTGAGGCCAAATATCAAACCTGTATCTCTTCTGATTTAAGCAGAAAGTTATAATTGCTCTTGTACATTTTAAAAAATCTTTTGAACATTAAATCTGGTGTCTGTGCTTGTGCAGCATACAGTGAATCTAAGAGGATACAGAAGTGGCATTATGTTAAAAAGTGTTCTAGTTATTCACCTTCTTCTAAAAACCAGTCCATTACTGCTTGTATTGAAAATTGTGTTCCTTCCCACATTTGAAGACAAATCCTTTTATTTATTTTTCTATTTAAATGTAATGAATTGTGTAACTTCCTCAGAATTTCTTAAGTGGGCACTGAAATGTAGCAAGGCCTCAAAACCTCAAATGGAAATGAACTCAAAATCCCTATTACTTTTGGTCCCCGGCTGAAATGTCTTGATCAGTCTGTTGTTATCTTTCCAACGATGAATTGCAGGCCCATGAAGTGTGATCTTTTGGTTTCAGGCCTGGGCTGAAGTGTCTGGCTGAGGTGCTTTCATCATGAAATGCAGTTCTGCAGTCTCTCTGCTCAAAAAAGATCAAGGACAGAATAAGTAACGAGAGCGGTGACTTTCTCACCTCCCCGAGGCGTGTTGATGGAGGAGCTGGGAGAGTTTTGCATTACTGCTGCATCTGTCCCAGTTCCACAGCCCAGCACACCTGTGAGCCCAGCGCTTTACGAGCACTGCAGTCACAAGAAGGCAGCAAACGTCTGCTTGGTTACCTGCTGCCAGCAAGCACATACCAGGTCTGCTTGCTATCACTCACCCTTTGCCCTTATCGCACCATTTCTACTGCCTCCTCGGTTTTGGATCAGAGTACTTTATGGATCCTATCAAGGAATGGGCAGATGGTATCGTGCATATATTCTCTGCCCCACTCCAGCAAACCCCGCAGCAACCGTAACAAAATAATCTTGGCATCTGGGACTCTTCCTCCAATACCTCCATCTCTCCCCACTCACGTTTAGTCTTTTTCAACCACTACTGTGTACCTTAATTTCTTCTTCAGAGGATGACAGGAGTGGTGTCCCTGTCTCATATTTTACATGTCCCACGTCATCTATGATCTGGGGTCCTAACTGCCATCATGCACCTGAGCAACCTCATTGACTTCTGGTCACTGCTTGCATGCTTCAGTTTGCAAGAACATAGACTTGTACCAAAAGACAGAAATGAACTCAAAGGATGAGGGTGTCCATGCTGATTGAGATGGTGAAGTTTTTGGGCATCCAGAGTAGCCAAGAATGATCTTGCAGGCAGTACTGGGAAAAGCTAACTTTGCTTTCTAAGAGATGTGTGGTAGGGTTTTTTCAGAGGGCCTTCCAATGGTATTTTTGCCCCTTTCTGGGCAGAACAGGAGAGGTTCAAACAGTCCCTATTGCAGCACTAATCCACAGAAAGTCATTAGACAAACAGGATATCTTCAGAGTTACATCGAGGAAGTTTCTATCAATAAGATTTGTATGTATTTTCCTCCTGTTTTCACCAGCCAGTGCAGGAAGTGAAGATGGACATATGGTTTTGCATATGAGAAACATCTTTTAATTGAGAAGGGTAGGATTTTTGGTGTTGAAAAAATGCCTTTTCATCCAGAGTAAAGATAAATAAACCTACTTACTTGCTCAGTTGTTGGCAATGTCAAGGGTTTTAGTGACTTCTTAAAATTTTGTTTATAGGGTAAAATCAGTCACTTGAAATATTGTTTATCAAAAATCCAGGCCAAAAGATAGCTTTTAAGGACTCTTTCAAATAATGCTTGCAGTAAAATTTCTCTGAAAAAGTGGAGGAGGAAAGAATTGAAAGGTAAACCTGTCTTTTTCAAAGAAACTTTTAAAACTGTTTACACCTCCTTCTAGGTGCTGGTTGTTGTGATTATTTTTATGTGGTTGTTTTTCCCAGTCTTGACACTGAAGTGGGGAGAGTGGTTACAGCTCTGTTTTGTGCATCTAGAAAAATAAGCAGAACAAGAGCTCATTGTGATTTAAAGGTGGGATCCAGCAAACTCAGATCTGTGACACTGAGCTTGGTGGTGGCTTGACCATGACAGGTGAAAAAAGAAGGACAAGGAGACCAAAGGAAGTGGACTTTCCTTATAAGGGTCTGGGGTCTCTTCCTTCTCCTCTGCAAACTAGACCATTCAACCACGTCATGCATTTTTTGCTTTACCCTCCCTTATGATGGCAAGGGGACCCTGTACTGGTTATCCGAAGTGAGGTTCAAACATTGAAAATCCTGTTTATGCCTGTGGTAATTCCCTGTAGGCAATCACGTCAGTGCTGGCCACTTGTCCCAGCCTGATCCTGTGCTAGTAATGAGTATTCGCAGCATGCATTTCAATGTCTGATTAAATCTTTCTGAAAGGCCATCTGTTTGAGGAGGATGTGGCATAGGCTTTTAATACTTTTTATACCTGGTACTCAATACTGCTGTTTCATGACCTTAGACATAAAGTTTGTCCCCTGGTTAGTTAGCATCTCTCCTGGTACTCTGATCAGAGAAAGTAATTGGATTGAGGCTGTTGCAACCTGTTGGGTCACTGTGTGTCTTTGGGGAAATTTTCCTGGGTATTGGGTCACAGAAGTCGCACAGACCCAATGAGACTTTGTTATGTGCAGGGCTGAGAAAAGGGTATTTGTTTTCTGGGAAGGGAGTAAAGCATCCCCAGCTGCCTTTTTTTTTTTTTTTTAATAGCACTTGAGGCAGAATCTGATGTAGTCATATATCTGTTGATACATGCCAAATCAGTAAGTAATCTGGCCTTTCTGTTACATGTTCTCATCTGTGCAAAGTACCCAGCCTAAGCAGTGTTACATCTGTCTTTCAGGGTCATTTTCCTATAGACTTGGAAGCACAGTTTCCCTTTGTTTTTTTTTTTTTTTGTTTTTTTTTTAAAAAAACATTTCCTCAGTGTAAAGTACGTCTCCAACATGTCTTTTCCCACTTGCTGTCAATTGCTTTTCCTTCATGGTATGGTCTCAGAATTCATCTCTTTGACTGAAAGGGAAAGGTATCATCCTGAAGTTGTGCATGTTCCCTTTCTTTTGTAACTTCTCTCTATTACAGTTCCTCATCTCTTCTGTACATTATCCTTGTGGTCTGTCCCTCCCAAGTTTCTCAGAAGATCCTGCTTTAGATCACTGAAAGCCCTTCCTTTTTCCTGCTTAATCAGTGATGTTGTCTTCATCCAGGGTGTGGGGTTTCCAAATCAGCAAATAAAGGGAATCGTGCCATAAAATGAAATCATCTGGAGATTAATTTTCTGCATAACAGGGTGGTGGCTTTTAATGCCAAGGTGGGATATAAGATTTACATAGCTTTTTTTTTTCTTTTTTCTTTTTTCTTTTCCCCACGACCTCTTGTTGTAAATCTACGAGGGATCTGTTGACTGGGACTGGGAGTTTTATGTATTTATTTTACCTTGCCATTCAGAGCAATAGCATGTTTGGGTACTTTCGCTCTACAAACAGGCTTTCTTCTGTCATATATGACTAGTGCGTAGCTTCTAAATTCTTAATTTAGAAAAATATCACAGATTTACTGGCCTAATTGCAATAACAGAGCTTTCCCTTCCTCTATCAGTTTTATAATTTTCAGTTTTGTCTCGTCTTTTGTATTTCGTCTTCCCCCCCCCCTTTTATCTGTTATTGGTTCACCATTCTCCCTTGCTGATTTGCTCCCAGAAATAGGAGGGGAGTACCAGCACTTGTGGTATTAATGGGTGATCTTTGAATTTGTCTCCGTTAGTCCCTCTATGTCTCTGTTTGCCTACAGTGACCTCTCTCAGCCCCATGCACTGCCTTCTTTTAGCAATACATTATGACCTTTTCTGAAGCAGTTACGAAAAAGCCATTACATGATATTTCATTCTGGATCAACCGTCTTGCCCATCTGTTGGCATGTTTTGATCTCTGGAGGTTTTTTCCCCTTGATCTGTCTCAACTGTTGGTATCTACTTTGTGGTCCTTTGATATTTCTCCCTTTTCTTTTGTGTCTACTTGTGTTAGCAGATCTGTACTCCTACTTATAAGAGACACCGACATTTTGCCAACAGGAGAACTATTTACATGGCCAGCATTTGGATGCCAAGTGTATGAAGTTACTTATCTTTTGAACCTGGTGGCAAGTCAGTCTAACCATCTGAATGCACGGAGGTGACCAGTTTTGTTTACTGGGCCAATTCTTTTCTTGCCGCTGTGCCCAGGCTGCCCTGGGAGTTGCTTCTTTCCCTGCAGCCCCCAGGAGCCAGCAAAGCCAGAGGCCTCCACTAGACCCCCGTCATCTGCTCATGACTGTGTCTGGATTTTGAGGATAATTTAACATTAGAGTTACTTATTATGGAAAACGACAGATTGTCTGTCACTGGAAACCTTGAGGAGAGGCTTTCTAAAATGTGACCTTGGTGTCAGCTGGCTGCGAGGCAGGAATCCCTGCGTGGCGTTCCTCCGTCTGCCTTTTGCTAAAGAGCAGCCTTGAATGATTCTCGCGATTCCTCTCCCTCCCTGAAAATCTGCCTTGGAAATCCTGCATCTGTGGCAGTCGATGGCAGCCTTCATAGCCTGTGACCATGCAGGGCTTTCTCCACTTTCTTCACAGTGTCTACCCTTCATTTTTTCCTCCCACTGGGATAAGCAAGCTATATCTAAGAGAGACAGAGACCAGAGGGGAGCCAAGCGCCTCCTTTCTCTCTTCAACAGAAATGTACACTTTTTAATAATGTAATCTCAATTAAAAACATACCAATTAAAATGGGCTTTTTAGTAGGTCTCTGGGGAGAGGGAGCCATAATTCACATTAAAATGTAAAGCTTCAGAAGCAGGCAGAGCTAGGTGCATTGCAAGTGCCCAAATACTCAGTGATTTTAATTACAATGGAAACTTGATAAATTGCTTTGTGCCACAATCCATTATTAACAGCTTAATGAATATCACTGCTGCCTGTTTTAAACTGCTCCACGGTGAAAATTGTTGTCAGTATTTCAGTTGTGAACTCTAATTTTTAGCATGTTTGTAACTTAGCCCCTTAAAAAGGGGAAGGGGGTGAAAGTATGCAGGCTTGGCTTTGGGTCTGGGTCTGGGTAAGGGTAAGTTCTGCTCCCGAGAGAGAGAGACGGGAGGAAAGATGCAGCTTTTGTGTTTCACCAATATTGGGGCTGGCCAGGGGATAAATCTGCTCCTTGTGCAGTTTAAGAGCAATGTCCCAGCTGTTCTTTGGGCGTGCAAAGGGCCTTGTGCCAGCTGAGGGGTCACCAGAGCTCAGGGCCACCTGAGCTGTTTCTCCACACAGTACCCAGTTGGCTGAAGGGCTGTTTGGGGTGTCTGCTCAGGAGTAATGGGGAGCAATAATGAAATAGCCCATGATCAAGCATGCTGACAAATTATTTTGGCACGAGCAAAGTGCAAGTTTATTTGAATTTTCCAAGTTTTAGCTAGAAAAAAGCTGATTTGAGGTATGGAATTAGGCAAGTCCTTTCGGAGCACTAAGATGTAAACAGTCATTGTGCTCAGCTTTGAACAGGGACAAAACTATTTTTTTTCTTGACAGTTATTATAACTCTAATTGTACTAATATTAAGATGCTATATATTTATATGGGGTTTTGTAGCAATCTGTTACCTTTCCCCCGCTTTTCAAAGCCGCTTAATATTTCAAGGATAAAGGTTATTATTAGGAATGTTATTATTTTAGATGCTAACAGCAGGTATGGTGGGCTTATAGTTGTGCCCCATTGAAGTGTTAAGCCACAGGGATTTGAATAGCCATGGTCTGGCTTCTGTGAGATTAATTATTTATTGTGGGTGTTCTGTTTTCACTTTTCACTTAATTGTGTGGTCTGACCAGGGGGTCACAATCCCCGGAGTGGGGTTACTGCCAGGTGTTTGTCAAGATCTGAGTGAGAGGCAAAGGAGGTGTCAAGACAGAAATGACTGGGAATTGCTCTTCTGATTCAGAGAAGTTGCAAGCATGTATATGGGATAAATATGATTTGTCTGAATGTAATTAATGTCTAGGGTTTTGCTATTATTATTCTGATTATGTTTTTCTGGAAAACAACAAAAACATATTCACTTTCCCCATCTTAGAAATGGCAACACTAGTCATAATGATATTAACTCGCACCCTGCCAATTACACAGAGCTCTCCTGGTTATTATATCAATAATTACACATTGGATTTTTTTTTTTTTT
>VXBW01005683.1:1581031-1633534 GCA_013400375.1 Thinocorus orbignyianus
GTTAAAAATCTTTAATTGACAGAGGAGTAATGATGTCTGTAAGTTGCTTAAGTATTGCTCAGTCAGAGATATGGAAGACATGGGAGAAGTCCTCATATTTTCAGGGAGAAAAACAGCTGGTATTCTGGCATGTTGTTAATATTCATGTGTTTCTGGAGTTGTTTTTTTTCTTTTTTTTTCTTTTTAGGTTGACTTTAGGAAGCATTTCAGACCACAGGGCTGCCTGACTGTCATTTTTCATGCATCCCTGTACAGGCAGAGGACAAAGTGGCATGAAATATATAAAATGCCATTTAATTTTTCTTTTGTTCTTTCATTCATATGCACATGCTTCTTCTGTGTGTTTGTCAGTGTGCACAAAATGCCTATATTTGCAAGATAATGGCTGTGTAAATATTAGAAAGTCATACTGAAACTCCGTGAAGGAAAGGAAAGCAGTGGGAGAATCCTTCCTGTTACTGAGGAGCCATCTATTGGATAAAACCCATAACTGAACTGAGCATCCATGAAACTGCGGAGGATAACACAATTTGTTATTGGTCACCGCAGAGCTGAAAATAATCCTTTCCTTCCCCACACTGCCTTTAACCACTGAGTTAGGAACCTGTACCCTTTCATACACCTAGATGTAGAGGTGATTTAAGTGCTATAGGTAAAAGCCAATTTAATATAGCTGAAGATCCAGGATAAATCCTAATGTAAGGTGCAGGTGTGATCATGAATGGATAAGCCAGCAGTATGATTGCCCGCCGGCAGTGGAGAGTGGTTGCTCAGAGAAGTAATAAAACAACGATGTTTTTTCCATATTGTTAATAAAGAATATTAGCTGTACTTTTTTTTTTTTTTAACAGTGTATGTCATATCAGTCTCACAGCCACAATTAGTTTATTTAAAAAAAATAATATTTTTTTTAGCTACCCAGAGTTACTTAAGGCCATCGCAAAACCAAACAATGAGGTGTTCCTTCCGTCAAAATGTATGCAATCTGTATGTAACATGATGCAGAAAGAGAGGTTCTTGAATAAAGCATGGGCAGAGGTGAAGGAGGACAGAATGTGAACAGTAAACACCCGGGATGGCCCCAGAGTGTCCTGATGGCTGTTTGAAGTGAGTAGTGGGGCTTTGCAAACTTGTTAAAGAGAGCATATGGGGCAGGAAGAACAAAGGATAAAGAAAAAATAATGAGCTTCCTGTGCACTTTCTTGAATTTCAGGCAACTGCTCAAAACAGAACTGATTATTAATCAGGAATTAAAATGAAGGAAATACAATTATGATCTGTGGCAAACAGAAAAGGAACAGAGGGCTGCAGGCAACAGCAGCATTTAGTCAGTCATGTGAGTCAGCAGGGGGTCAAGCTTCTGGGTGTCAGACACTTGGTCTAGAACACTCCCTTCCTGCATCCTCCCTTCTTCCTGCAAATAGTGGAGGGGAGGATGGTTTACCAGGAGGTCGGATAAGCTTTGGGAGAGGATGGGTACATACCCTGGGCAGCAGGGTGGTCGGTTCACTGCTGGCTTGTGAGTCAGTGCCTGTTCCACACACTGGCGTGCATGGGTGGGGGACCCAGCCCAAGATGTTCTTCTTCCGCAGCACCCAGTTATTTCTTCTTTTGCCATATTTGCCCGCTTGTGTATTCTGATAACCCCACTCCTCCACCTCCAAGCAGCAAAACATGCGTGGGGCAGGAGAAGCTCAGCTACCACAACCACATACCTAATATTTATTGTTTGAACTCTGATAATGCCAGGAGTCGTTATTGGAGTATTGTTATCCTAAATGTTTTGCACATACAGAATAAGGATGTTGCAGTCCACTGTTATTTGCTACCTGAGTCTTTTGGTCAACATGATGCAGGGGTTGGGAAAGCTGGATGAGACCCCTAGCCACAGCATTTTGGGCTGTTTTCTGAGCTTTCCCCATGTGTGCATGCAATGGAAAGAGCTGTGGTGGTTACACATTGTGCTGCGCTCTGGGCTGAGGCTGCCAGCCCAACGCAGCAGAGATGCCAGCCAGCTGCCACAAAGTGCATGACACTTGTTTACCATTAGACTGAATTTCACGGGGAAACTTAGTGCTTCTCAGAGACACCCAGCCCATTCTGCTCAGCCTAGTATTGCAAGGAATCTCCCCAGAGTCAGAAAAAACGGTCCATTCATTAGGGGTGTAAATGGACCAGGCTGCAGGCAGTCCCTTGGTTTTACACTGAAAAACTACTGGAAGGGTTTCCAGCTCTCTAGGCAAGCCATAGGTTTCTCTGTGGGCCTGCGTAATTAATGAAACAATCAAACAGGAGTGTGCCGTATTTCCTCTCTCCCATGGCTGTGGTATCTCTTCATCATACTTATCACTTCAGCCAAATTAGACCACCAGCTAGGACCTTTGCAGCTGACAGTCAACAGGTCCACACACTGGAAACAGCATCCTTTCTACAGGAGCCATAAACAGCTATGTTAAGCTTGTCTCATATAGAAACAGTTCTTTGTTCTCTCTCCATTCACAAACAATTAGGTCTGAAATTCAACTTTATTTTCATTCCTGGACTGCATGGGAGAATCTTTAGAAGGTGGCTGATGTCTTTCAAGATGTGAGTCTTCTAATACCACTTGCAGCAGTTCAAGCTGAAGCGAGATGGGTTCCTAACAAAACCTTGTTTTTAAGAAGCTTTATAAACAGATCAAATTAGGCTTGCCTGTGCCTCTGTAGATTACTGACACTCTTACTTTAACTTTGCCTTTTGAAGGTCAGAAAAGCGCAAAATTTTGAGAAAGACACCAGCAGCACCCTTTGCCTTCACCTCATGAACGGAGGTACTACCGTGTGAAAATAGTTCTGTATTTTTCAGCAATATGGTTTTTCTGTTATTAAAGTGCTTTTTTAAAGACCTACTGAAGTAATATATGTAGAAAGACACATGTATGAGTTCAGGTTGTGGAGCCTCAGGAATTATGGGTGTATGGAGCTCAGTGAAATCTAATGATCTGCAGTATCTGCAGTGACTCACCAGAGGAGGGAAAACCTCTCCGGTGACGAAAATGGTTCGATGCTGGGATGGACTGCCTGGGGAGGCTGTGGGAAGCTGGAGTTTGGCTGGGTTTTTAAGAACAGGTTAGACAAACAGCTGTCAGTGTTGGTTTGGCTGATGCTGCCTTGCGGCGAGGGGATGGAGTAGATAACTTGCTGAATTCCTTCCAGGCCTCTTTCCCCCATGTGATGGTGCTTATGCCTTAAACTCTGTGAGTCTGTGTAAATCTGTTTTCATCCTAGGTCTTAAAGGGTTTTCTGAGATCATCATTAGCTTTTCCTCATGGGGTTTTATGATATTTGATGCGTGTTGCACCGATTTTGCAGATGGAGAAGCTCCACCAGTTATAACTGTGTTTTAAAGGCAAAAATGGGAGTGCAGCTATAAGCATCCCAGCTCTGTGGAGGTCAGTGCTTTAACCAGTAATTCGTATCAGCCACTCTGCAGATTTAGTGGCAAACTCAGCCAATAAAATCCACGTCATACTTGAATTTTCACTTACTCTTGGGTTTTTATTTTTATTTTTTAAAAGAATGATGGTCACATATAGAAGATACGTTCTGTGACCACGTTTAATACTTTCCCCACTCAGGTGCTTTCATCCATTTGCTGATGCACCTGCCCCTTCTGGGCCTGATCAGCATTTCATGTAGCAATTTTTACAACATTATTGTAGGGACGTTTTTTTCTTTCAAATAGAAAGCAAAGGCACTGCTGTGGCTTCTGACATCAAGAGCAGTGTCATTGAATACTCACAGTGCTCCCTCACTGCTGTGAGCTACTGCCAGAAATTTGCACAGGAGTTTAGTCATGATATATAAGAAAATATCAGAAAAAGTCCAAAGTTATACAAATCTTTTCAGTCTGCTGTTTCACCGTAAATGTTAAGATCAGGCCAGGCTGGCAAAAGGTGGCACCACTTTCAAAGTGGGCACTCAGTGAATTATTGTATATATATTTTTTGCTATAAATTTACTCAAATTTTTAATGAAAGTTCTATTGCTTTATAAGACATGCCTGCCCTTGGATATTTAGCCCTTTTACAATGAAAATATTACAGTGGTTTCACCAGCTGATGTTAACCAATGCAAACAAAAGAGGTTTTTCTGCCAGACTGAAAGCCTCCCAGGCTCTCTTGAACAACGTCTGTACACTGCAGTTCAGCAGACTCCAGGTCCTGTCGGAGCTGAGCATCACCCGTGAGAGCACCATACCCTCAACCTTCAGACACAGAAATTTGAGGGCTGTTGGCTCTGGCCTCCCAGTTAATTCCAGCTTCTGGGTTCAAGCACAAGAGAAAAGGACAATCTCTCTGAAATGTTTTAGGACTGGGTGTATTGGCAGAGAGACCAGGTCTTTTGTGATTACACTGACAAACCAAATGAAACCTGCAAGTGTTAGGGAGAGGTTGAACTTGATCCTTTCAAAGCAGTTTGGCAAAATTATAGTTCTAGTGGGACTGCATTTTGTACTGCTTTTTCAAAAGGATGTGGGCAGCTACCACAGTGTTTTACTGATAACTTCAGGGTGACACGTGTTTGTCTCATCGAAGAAGATGGTTGCTAAATCAAACTTACAAAAAGTGACCTGGATATAAACTAATATAACAGTGTATGTTCAAGTTTGTGAGAAATGGAAACATGAGATGTGAACTTTTTACCTGTTAGATAAGGATTCTGAAGCTTAGCTTCTGCTTTTTTTGAGCTGCCATCAGAGCATCTGAGAAAGGCTAGGAGAGTCTGTGCAGTTTATTGTGAGTGGTATTATATTAGCTGCATCACACCTGTGTGGCTTTTACACCACAGCTGGAGCTTTACAGGCCACCAACCAATTATGTCTTCTAGTTTGGTTCCTTGCTTCATCTTTAAGTTGCTTTTTTGTGGTTCTGGGCTCTTTTGAACTCAAAATGGGGAACTGACCTACCAGAGCAGTGCAAAATTTGAGTATAGTTTGCAGAAAACACAACTGAAATCCCAGCAATAAGAACAAAAATCCCAACTCATATACATTTGGTAGTTTTCCTTAATTTTTGACTTCACCTTGCAGAGAAGTTGCATGACTCAATCTCTTTACTTAAAGCACAGCCCTAGGATCCCCTGGATCCTTGAAGCAGTGGTGAATTTGCCAGAAGGTCAAGCCGGTCTGTCAATCTTAGATGTGAAAACACCGTTTCCTTTTTAGGATGAAAAGAGCTGGAGACATCCCCCCTCCCCCCACAAGACCCTTGCCTCCTGCGAGAAGAGTCACGGTACATCACGCGTGTGAGCGATACGACTCTCTTCTTTTGACAGTTGCAAAACTTAAAAGCTGTGATTTGAGGAGGGGTGATAGATGCTGCTGGGTTGGCCTTCCCCAGTATAGCACACATCTATTCTTCCAGCGTGAAGCACATAGCTCGTTACGGTTCTGTGCAGAATGATTTCTCTGCATGGCCAGGTGATGTTTAAGGAGACTAATGAGAGAAATGATACGGCCCAGAACACTGGTGTCAGGAAATATATTGCAAGGTGTCTATCTTGGGGAAGCTGAAAGCGGGGCTTGTCTTATTATATATTTCAAAGGGGATGTCTGTGTCACCACCAAGTTAGACATGCACCCTGTCCCATACTGCATTCAAATTAGATTTTCTCAAATAGCAGCTTTCCGTTCAATTTTCATTGGCTTAATGATAGGCTCTGAGTTCTATGGGGGCAAAACAAGAGTCCATCGTGTTGGCAATCCGCTCTTTTGAAGTGGGAACTTGTTTCTGAGACCATTGTAACATAACTAGGCAAGTGTCAGAGGACAGGATAGAGGCTATTATGGGCTTCTGCTTTTTGTGAGGAAAATCAAATAAATGTCCCCAATGGAAAGAGGAAGCCAGCAGCTGTATGTGATGACCAGAGAATGATTTTGTGCGGTTACACTGTCAGTACCTGGTCTGTTGTCAAACTGGAAAAAAAACCTGCTTTTTTTTTTTTCCTTTTTTTCCTGCTGTCAACCTAAGTGAAGAAAAACCCCGTGAAATTTCATGAGATACCTTTTCCTCATTTCCAACACTTAACAATCCAATTATATTTGGTTTTATGCTAGTGTTTGCCTCTATTGCCATTGTTAGGTTTTTGAGTCAGAGTGATTTTTTCCATCCTGATGGTGCGGAAGAAAAATATGTTTCATTATGACTGGTTATAACCCTGGAAATCTTTTCTCTCCCTTGGATTGATGACGATTTTTTATGTTGCGTTCCATACTAATGCCTAAAGTGAAGTAGAATGAACCATAAGGAAGAGAAGCTTTACTAAAAATATAGCTCCTTCCACTGTATAGAATTATCTTGAAAAAAGCTTGCCTTTTCTGATTTTATGCTTTTTTCCCCCACTATTAATCAAGTAGTTTTTACAAATGAATGTTGTTTGTGTAAGGATTGCTTATGAAGCCATTTCTTTAAGCAACCTCTGCTCACCTGTGAACAAATTACATGGCACACATAGTTGTTTCTCAATAGAGTGACCTTATAAACAGATTCTGTAACAAGACAAGCTTTTAAATTCCTAGCCAAATATATTATGTGAGTAATAAAAAGAACTCCTCAAAATGGCCACAGAGGCATTTCAGAGCACATTCTTGGGAATATGCACTTGTGCTAGCATTCATTAAGTCTGCTTTTAGCAAAAATTCTCATGAATGAAATTTTATTCACTAGTTATTATGATTATTACTTCACTATCATGGCAATAAGCAGATGCTTTTGTGTAAGGCTGGGACTTGATTTTGTTTAAGGCTGGAGAAACATCTTATAGGGTCTCCAGAGAACGGATTGTCTAAATATAAGACCAAACCCAGCTAACGGCTCAGGACCAGGGACTGCAAACCCTTGGAGAGCAATGAGTTTGTTTACAAGAAAATTCCCAGCTAACGAAGGATGAATGCAGAGCCATAACAAATGTTACACCATTTGAACTATATTATGTTACAGTGTTACAACTCTAATGAATATGAATGTAATTATGCATTTTTATGTTATAAAGGTAGTTTAGGTGATGATAACTAGTTTTACTGTCAAAAGGGACTGTCTTTACAGGTGCAGTTCATTACTGTACGGCATAGTATACTATACTGCAGTAGTTTATCCACACACTAATGAACACACTGGAACTGGACTGTTGGGGTTTTCTTTATTTAAAGAAATTGCCAAACCCAAATATATGTACCAGGAAAAACCCTGAAGCATAGGCTATACCAAAGAATTGGACGCTCATTTGTGCAATATATGGACTCTCAGAATGTGAATAAAGCCCTTCCTGGAAAAGTTAAACCAGATTCTTAGCTATGCACAGGTGAAGAGTATATGAAGTGTTGTTTCCTCTATTCTAGAGGAACGTAAAAGAGCAGAGGTACATATCATGCTGGAGAAGAATGACTGTGGCAGGGCAGTTGCAACTTTTGGCTTACTGTGCTAGAAATGAGAGACCAAGGAAGCATGGCCAATTTGCTTATGGAAATTGTGCCTAAGTCTAGGCACAAGGAAGTATTTTGAGAGATAGAGCACGTTTGCAGAGCACAATGTGCATAATGCGGCTTTGTGTGCCTTCAGTTGGAGAAAGAGCACGTACCCTGTGCCTTGGAGGTGATACAGTTTGGCTGGCCAGTTTATGGAGTACTTCAGTGTGCAGTGATCAACACTGGCTACTATCTGGAGCATTAATTCTTCGCTGTACCAGGGTACAGGACATACTGTGGTCATGGGGATACAAGGTGCATAATGTACATGTGCAAAATGAAACAATTCTGTGGGGTGGAGGGAAGGAGCTGCTAACGAGGCAGTGCGCTAATTCCTCATATTACTCAGACCTAGAAATAGCCATTCCTCTCTGCCTGTAGCTTGGTCAGAACAGTTTGTTGGCAACAGAGCTGAGCACAGGATGAGAAGTATTTCTTCTGGTTTGTTGTTTCACTGCTCTCTTTTCCCATGTCGTGTGAAAAAAAATCTGATTAAGTCCTTTGACATTTATAATTAATTAGTCCTTCCTTACTCTTATCTTGTTTGCCTACCCTTCTCTCTTGCTTTTTCTTTCTCTACTTTATCTCTCAATCAGATCCAAGAAATCATTAAAATGATTTATTTTTAACAGATAAATGCAACTTTGCAGTATTTCTTTTTTTCTTTTGAAAAAAGACTTGATCCCTTCTTTTGTCCATCCCACTGCACAAGTTGTCATGTTCTGGCACTGCAGTCACTTCTAAGTCCTTGAGCTATCATGTATTCTGTTGGTATTTGAGGAATTGAAAATCAATCACATAGCCTTATGGCTTAGGTTCAGCACAATTCTATTATGCCCACTCCCAAAAGTCAATTCAAACCTTTTGGGGTTGTATTTCAAAGCCTAATCAAACTTGCTGTCCAGACTGGTTTGGAGTTAACTGACTTTTGTCCATAGGTCTGTTTGTTAGAGTTTTTCTAACGGAAAAGAGTGTGAAAGAAAGCAGTTTTCTTAACAGCAGAACCATTCAGTGAGCATTTTGCAAAGACAAGTCATCCAAATAGGTTTTATGGCAGAGGAATGCTTACGTTTGTAATGTGTTTCTGCAAATGTGATTAAATAATAATAATAAAATGCTATGTTGATACAAGTGTTCGTAACTGTGCTTTCTCACAAAAAGATCCACTGATTTATTGAGATCAGTTTCTAGCCTTGCCTTGTTAAGCTAGCACAGAAATTGTTGTAGATGCAACCATAAACTTATGTGGTGACTTTCATGCTTTGGACCATGTAAACAATTGAGAATGCTGCCTCCAAGAATGAGTTGTGCCACCTCCACTCAGCAGATGCACATAGGACCATGTATTGATTATGTCAGTCCTCTTACTTCCAGCAAGTGCCCAGAACTTATTCTGAGGATGAAAGAAGCTCTGTATGGTGTGGGCTGTTAGAAATCCTCTGTGAAAATATGTACCTGTTTTGTACTGGGGGCAGATCAGTCTCATCCCACTGGCAAGAAAGCAGTGTCCAGCTCTAAATGATGGCATTGCCAGCTAATTTATAGGTGTCTCATTCCATAAAAGGCTGGTGACCATTCTGTGGGAGCCAAGTGGGCAGTATAAATAGGAAATAGTGCTCTCCTTCCATCCACCATGGGTGAAGACATTGTTCTGTGACCCATTCTTCATGCTTCTTCTCATCCTGTGTTCTGCAGAGGCGCAGAGATTTTCTCCAGTGGATGCTTGACTCCCGCAACTCAGCTGACTCTCTGGCAGCCGGGTGTTTTGATGTGATCAGTCCATCTGTCACTTCCAGAAAGAACAAGACTCCTCTTGCTGGCATGGCCCTATCTGAAAAGGTTCAGAAGACGTTAACAGAGGATGAGATAGCAGGCCAAGCTTTCCTGTTCCTGATCGCTGGGTATGAGACCACCACTAGCACACTGTCCTTTGCCACATACCTGTTAGCCACCAACCCGGAGTGCCAGGAGAAATTGCTTCAGGAGGTTGATGAATTCTCAACAAAACACGTGAGTATGATGTGCTGGTCTAAAGTTTTGTGCAGTGAACAGAGCAACATGAGTGTTGTTATGACACTGTGACAGCTGCATGACTCCTATTTATCTCAGTTATGTATGCCTATATTAACATTCGATTAAGATTTTCAGCCAAAAAAATCAAAATCAACCTATATGGTTTGGAGGTTTTTTGGAAATGGTTAAATAATGTCACTTTACAACCAAAGAGGTGGCCCAGAAACTTTGTGTCATAGTGAAAGCTTAACCTTTAAAAAATATTTTACATTATTGAATGTAAACAGCTGTTTCCAGGCTCTAAAACTACAGATTTCTGGGTTTTTTTCCTCTTGTCCAGAGACGTCTACTGTTTTCCAGGTTAATTTTATTTACTGATCTTTGTAAGAACATGACATAAAGAGTATTCTTACAAACCATAAACTGCAAAGTTTTGCTTTAAATATTCATAGGTGTTTTTTTTTTCTTCAGCAGCAGAATATATGTGTATGCTTCAAAAAAACCATAGTATCTAATTCTTTTATACCATGTTCAAATTATGTCTCCTTCACTATCTGTACTTACCAAGGGCATTTATGTTTCCTTGATAACCATTGACAATATTTTGTATATCTGTCAGACCATACAGCAGCCATTCTTCTGCCTTACACTTACTGCACAGGTTGTTAGTTGTGAGAATTCATTCTGAGGGGCTCTTTCTTTTCATGAATGCTTTTATAATGGCTCACAAGGCTAACAGGAATAAGAGGGCACCAGGCATAGCTGTCTTGCAGGATTTTAGCTGCTGGATTTATATGATGAAATCTTTAACTGTACAATTTTGGGAGTTTCATACTTTTTATGCATTCCATGCTCTGTGTTGCACCTACAGAACAAGAACAGAGTTGTATAATTTTCTGCTTTGCTAGTAATGGAAAATTCTCAACTATGCAGAAGCATGCCCGTTCAAAAGTTACCATTTCCCTCCTTTTGGTTGTGCAAACATAAAAGCCAGGATTTGTGTACACAGAAAATGTCTTCTTTTGTTTTGCAAGATGAGGTTCTGAGTGTCGTGGTTCTTCGTCTGAGATTGTTTTTGCTCTGAGAGTGTAGATGGATGGCAGCAGTGGAGGTTAGGACTGTGCAATATGATCCACAGAGCTTTTTCTCAGCACATACTTCATACCCCTGGTGTGAGTTAACTCAATACAATGAAACTGTTGATGTGTTACGTTCTAATTTACAGGGCTTGGGTTATAGTCTTAGATTATTAGCTCTAAAGCATTCCAGCTGGGGCATGTTAACTTGCTTTTTTTCAAATACAGCAGACCTAATTATGCCCTTGTGTCCAGTTGGTTCAACTGACTTCCTTAAGGCCTGAGAAGATGCGAAGGTGCAAGTTGACCTGGAGTGTGTGCAGCGTACTGGTTCATACTGGTGGCAGAGTTGCACATTGAAACCCCTATTATGCAGCCCCAAGGAAAACATGGTTCATCTTTCCAGTTCCTGAAAACTGATAGCCTAAGAAACCAAAGTGAAATTGCTGGGACAGGTATCCAATACCATAGGTAAGCAATGACATTCATATCTGTCCACAGATGGGTATATGAATTAGTAACCATGTTCACGTAAGTGCATAGGAAGCCGACTGCAAGCAATCATCCCTACTCATTGCAAGGTGGTTGGACTACATAACCTTTAAAGGTCCCTTCCAACCCAAACTATTCCATGATTCTGTGATTCCCTGGCCGATTGCTTACAGATATTTCACACAGGGTGATCATGTATGTGACTATGGCTACGTTAACAAGTAGTGTGCTCCCATAGACAGAGATTTGCCATATTGCACAGCTCGTAGTGAGGACTGTTGAGTAAACACTCTACACTCTTCAGAAGTTTATTTTGGTTTAGATCAAGTCTGGCCCTGTGTACCAAATGTCCCTTAGGAATTGGACTGAACTTCTTGTTTAGTTTCAGTGAAAGGAACTCTTGCTTTGTGCTTTGAGGCTGTAGTGTAAACCAGTGTGAGAGACTTGCATGTGAGTGTGCTCCTGACTCAAGCTAGAGAGCTAAATGGACTCTATGTTGTATATGATCTGTCTGAGCTCTCACTCGCTATTAGTAGTATTTCAGTAATAATTCAATTCAAATGCATAAAGCTTAACTTTGTTTTCTAACAAGAATATTTTGCTAATAAGTTCAGAGTTTGCAGTATCTAGGAGAGGTTGTGGAGCTAGGGACACTCATGGCAAAGAAGATAAAATTTGGTGCAGAGAGATGGCACTCAAATTAAAGGAATGATTTTTTGCGGGTCAGCACTGTGCACAATCTGTGTAGTACCTCATCCCAAACCATGCTGTCCCCTGTCGTATATTGATTGGAAGTACCTTTCAGATCACTTCTCCATACTTGATTAGTTTTCAGGTTGTCCTGGTTTCAGCTAGGACAGAGTTAGTTTTCTTTCTAGTAGTTGCTGTATTTTCAGATTTGGTATGAAAGGACTGTCAATAATGTGTATTCTTTTAGCTGTTGCAAGGCAATGTGTGTATCTTTCAAGGGCTTTTTTCAGCTTCCCACAGAAACTGAGAAGAAGCATAGACAGAACAGTAAAATGGCCAGTGGAATATTCTGTACCATAATCATCATGGTTGGTATATAAATGGAGTTAGCCAGAGGAAAGGGTACTCAAAATCACTGCTTGGAATGGTGACAATTCATCAATTTACTGGGTGGTGAAAGTGAAAAAGAGTTGTCTTGTATATGCTTTTACCATTGTTATTGCTATTCTTATTGCTATTTTCCTTTTCCATTATTGTTCTATTAAACTGTCATTATCTCGGCCCAGAAGGTTTTTTTTTCTTTTTCTTTCCCCCTTTTCTCCCTCCTCTCCCTACTCTTCTTTGATGGGGAGGTGATGAGTAAGCAGCTGTGTAGTCTTAGTTGCTGGCTGGGGTTAAACCATGACACAGGTTTAGCTTTACGTGACGCATATATAGCTGTATGGCCAAGGAGAAGAAGGAGAGAAGGATAACTATTCATCTGCTGTCCTTGATACCAGGAAATTCATAGATCTGATCTGTGCAGCCCCATCCTTCAAAAGATTTCCTATTATAAACAGTCCATGATTTGAGCCAGGGGGGTGGGGGCTGGAATGTACTGCTCAAGGAGCCCATCCCAGAATAAGGAAAAGGATGCAGAGCTCAGTCCCCTTAGTGATTGTAATTAACTACTCTGAGCCTAGAAAATAAGATCTATGCGAACGGGTTGCAAGTTACAGGAGCAGAAGCTATTTTAGAACTGAGAATATGTAGATGCTACGGTCGGTTGTCATGCAAGAGAGAGGAAGGGAGGGGGCATAGCAGCTACAGGCTCACGGTTAGTTATCAAGTCAGTTGCTAAGAAATTTGATTAGGTTATTGCTTGTGCTCAGCATACCATCAGCTTTACTCTTACCAAGGTGCTTTGCAATTTTCAGAAAGGAAGGGTTTTTAAAGGCCAAAACATGGAGAAATGGTACAGCCAGGTTGTTTTGACAGGTGGTGGAAGACTGCTTTGATTTGCAGATATACAAGTGTCAAACATAGTACCCGCTTCAACCAAATTCACACTCAGGTAATTATAACTACAAAATGCTCTCCACCATGTCCCCCTTCCTTCCTCCAGCCATTTCAGTTGCCTCGTACAGCATATTTTATTGCCCTGATGTGTGGTGTAGAGCTGTGGTTTGATTTTACAGCAGCTGCTGTGCATCATCCCAGAGATGGCTGTACTTTGGTGGCGGACAGAGTGATTTATGTGTAGATAGCTCTAGTTTATACACTCATTTACTAACATTTATAAAGACATGTGAGAGCCATCTGAGAAGAGATGTTATAAATGACAGGCCCAGTTCCAGGTTTTTTGGCACACCAGTCAAAAGCGAAGCACAGTGACCTTGTAATAGCTGGTAAGGAGAGAAAGGTCAGTCCATTTAGGCATACAGCAGTATTTTGGTGGCTGTGGGTATTGACCTTGAGGATACCCCTGAGTTTGGTCTGATCTTCATCTGTCTTGCTTGCGCAATACTTACCTTAGCAGAATGGGACAGCATGAAGGGGAAGGAGAAAGCCGAGGCACTGCTGTCTTAGAGATCCCGATGCTAGCCTGGTGCAAGCTGCTGTGGTGGGGTGCAGAAATATGAGGTTAAGTGCTGGAAGTGGTGTAAGCCCCATGCTTTGCTAGGAGTTGGGAGCCCAGAGGACACATATGTATGACCAGCTGTGTTGCACTACTGTGTTCTGTTCAGCCAAGTTTGTCCTAGAGCTGTGTTGGGACTCCTGTCTGCATCTCTTTACCACACTGCTTGACTGGGACTTCCAGGCAAGTGTCCTCAGAAAACAGTGCTTGGAGTTGGGTCATGGGTTGTCATCTCTTTTTTCACCTCCAGAACCTTCCTTGTCTGTTTGCTGAAGAACTTTTTAGGTATTTTCTTGGCTGGTAGCTCAGTGTGGAGGCTGGATAAGATCTATTTCCATGGAAGTGGGAAGAGATATCTGGCCCATTTCAGATTCTGTGAACCAGGCAAGCAGAAGAAACCTCTTGCCTTGGTTGGTAGAAGTCAGGACACACAGGTTATTGTGCTCTTCACCTCTGTTCTGGATCTTTAGGTATTGGGAAAGGAAGTGCATGAGTGGGTGACTACTGTCATCTCACATCACATCTTCCCATTCCACCCATGAATCCCTGCGACTTCTCCAACTGCACCAGGAAAGAAAAGCTTAAGCATAATTCCTCTAACAGACAGACTGAAATTAAAATCATAGAAACTCTGACCTGGTCTTCTTTATGAGTCCCCAGGGTGCTATGTGCCCTGCGAAAGGCCATCCACTGAAAATAAGATGCACCTATTTGCTGCAAGTTTGTTGCTGGGTGTGCAGCTTACTTTAATACTGTGAAGACAAAATAACCAAGATGAAAAGAGAGTTAAATATGAGCTAGTGGGGACAGGATGCCTACATCTGTGTGTGTATAGGAGAATATTACTTTCTACAGGGGCCACGGATCTGTTTGCAGGACACCAGAGAGGGGTCAAATCTTAGAAGGTTGTAAACTGGCACAATATATTTGGTGTTCGTCCAGGTATGATGACATACATCAGGTGAGAAGCTAGCCTTTCATTTGTGTATACCAGTAAAAGAGGACAGGGGAAAAAACTTGGTTGCTATTTCGAGGCCAGATTATTTTACAGGGTTTGGGGCTAACCATCCCTAAACTGTTTGAGGCTATACAGCTGTGAAAGAGATGTTTTTATCCACATTAACCAGGTGGGAAGGAATGCCCCCATGGTCGTCACACTCTCCATTTCAGTCAGAAAGGGTAGCTGTGCCAAACTCTTAGAGGGCCCTTTAGAAGGCATTTACTTTATGAACAGTTTTTGTACTTGTGACAGATTATTTTGTTGTAAAAACAAGCTGCTTTTTGTTTGTTTTGTTTTGTGTGTGTGTGTGTTTAGCAAAAGCATTAGTGAGCCCACAGCACGCGTTTGTTCCGAGCAGATGGACACTTGCCCATGAGTCCCACTGAGCTCTCAGCTTTTCTGTGGAGTTTGTCCTAAGCTGCAGTGCTTAGGGCATGAAAAATTGCTGCATCTTCCACGCTGGGGATTCCCTTAATATGAGGTCTTTCTTCCCATGTTAGCATTTAAATGTCTGTCTCTCTCCCTTCTCCCTTCTCTCAAGCCTGTGTTATTCACAATTATAAATTGTACTTTTTTGTTGTTGATGTTTTACTGGACTACATAATTTTAGACAGGAGGGCTAGTGGCACAAAGTAGATTGCAAAAACATAGGTGGTGAAGTTAACTACTTATGAGAAGGTATTTGTTGCCCTTAGGTGAAATGGAGTAAGTGGCTATGTATGGGCTCCTGATCTGTTGCAAAGTAAACAGATCAGGTTAAACCACTGAAATGAGGTCATTTTCTTGAGGGAGGGGAAGCAAGTATGCTTTGGGGCAGCTAAGGAGGGCAAAAGAGATCTAAGAATGAACTGCTCTGCCTCCATGTGACAAAGAAATGCATACTCGAAGATGCCAAACAGAGAGAAATCTGGAGGGAGGAGCACCCTGCATTCTAATCTCAGCTTCAGAAATAATTTACTGCACATTCTCAGTAATAGACATCCGTGTCTTGCATTAACAAAGGGGAAGACTTGGTTCTTCACAAGTTTTGTGGTTTTAGCTTGTATCTCCATTAACCTTTTATTACATAAAGCACCAGTAGAAACAGCTGCATTGAAGGCCTAGTGCTAATTACAGAATGTGAGAAATGTGTTGCCGTGATGATACGCAAGGCTGCAGCGTCTCAGTGCTAGCCTTGAAGAGGTCTGGTGAAGCTTAGATGGAGCTGTAGCAGCTCACTGCTCCTTGCTGCTAATGCCTAGGAATACTTTCAGGATCCCCAGCAAAGGTGAAGGAGAGCACAGGAGTCAGGAGGAGTAAAAAAGGAAATAGATGAAAGGGCAGCTATTACTATAAAATATTCATTGGAAACTACAAGACCAACTGGTGTTTCCATCCTGTTTTTAAAATGCTGTTAAATATGAGCCGTAATCACTGCTTGATACAAGACTTTGAAACATCAGTGTGTAGAAGAATGAAGAGCAGGGTATGTCCCAACATGTGTCTTCTTCAACCTGTTTCCTGTCCACACAAAGCACTAGATTAACTTTTGGTGCCAGTGGGACTTACCAATGTTTCCACCACTGCCTAGAGTACGTAAAGTTTAAAGAAACTGCAAAGTTCCTGCCATACTCTCTCACTATTTAAAAGGAGGTTTGGAGTCATTCTTTAATGGAAAGAAATTTTCCTGTTCCTGTAAATATTTGCTTTTCTATTGCTCTATAGTCCAGGAGTATTTTCAATATGTCTAATTGAAAATGTTGACTGGATTATGTTTCTAGTGTATTCCTCCATGTGAATGATGCCAGCCAAAGTCATTACAATCCATAGTTTCATTTATGAAAAAACACAGTTTAATTCCATTGTAATTGCTGTGTGTGGTCACTTGTGAATGGGCTAGGTTAAACTGGACTGATACACAAGATCCTCCTTTATGATTTATGACTTTGGTGCTGTTAATTAATCAGACTTACTGGATGTGGCGGTTGCTCATCTGGGGTAAACTGGCACATCATCACTGACTTGAATGGAGTCATACTATTTTACACTGGCTTATGATTCTGTTCTTCACAATGAAGAGCTCCACTAATTTCTTTGCAGCCTAACACAGATGTCTTACTGTAAAGGAGATTTTACTGTTTCAAAATTTAACCTTCCCATAAAATTTCCAGAGAGCAGTGAGAGGTAGGACCATTTTTATGTGCCTGATTGAGTACTTTAGATTTTTAAGCTGTTTACGCAGAGAATCTCCTTGGTAGCACAGACTGCTTTCTCTGAGTGTTAGTGAAAATGAGAGGTGAAAGTCAGAGAGATGGCACTGTCGGGGAATTACCACAACAATTTGCATGAGTTTAGTGCCTTTCATGCAGTTTCTCAAGGCACTATGCTCTCAGAAGCTTGCAACTACAGAGACTAAGCTTCACTAAGCAAATATTGCTGATGGTAGAGGCTTGCATTTATCAAGGGAGCCTGAATTGTAAATAGTTTGTAGAAAAAAGTCCACATAAGAGAGTTGCTGTTACACATACATACACATACACGCACAAAACATACAAAGCCAGTAAGCACAAGCTATATTGTAAGGTGTCGCTGTTTATTCTACTGAAGGAAATGACCTTCTTTGATTTCTTCATTTGTGTAAAAAGATGTAGCAGAGCCTCACATCATTCACAAGTGTCAGCTGTCAGCAATCAGTTTTGTTAACAAATAAAAAGAAGCTTTTAAGCATGTAGAGACTGAATGCCGTTGGATTATCTTTCTGCAGTTCTTCATACAATTGCTCAGGGTCTGAAATCAGTTAATTATCTTCGTCTCGTGGTGCTTCTGTACATACAGGCTGAAGACTGATCAGTTAGGAGAAGACAATAAGCCCTTCCCTGAATTTCCCTCTTCTCTTAGTATCTAGACTTAGCATGTACTGACTTGAATGCGAGCTTTGGACTTGAGAGACACACAGCTGCTTTTCTTGGGCAGAGGTTATTTTGATTCCTAACTCTCCCTAACTTTCAACAACTTAAAGATCTCATAGAATTTGGGGCTTTGGTCTCTTCATTGACTTATGTCACTACTGCATAAGAAGAGGTATTCTGAGCAAGATCCCGAGCCCAAGCCTGCCTTGTGTTCACCCACTTTGCCACAAGCCTGTTTCTGGAGTCAAATTCTGATGGGGGAAGCAACTCTGGGGGGTAAGGCTTGAGTTTCGTTTGCTCACTCTACAAGTCTTAGCACGTGTCTCTGGCACACTCATACCGCCAGCCAGAGAAGCTGTCCTGGAGGCCTTTCTGGAAGATCCCTGTTGCTCATTCCTGCTTTACAGAAGCTGTGATTTGTAGGCAGCCACTTTTGACAGAAGCATGGGCAAACAGGAAGAGTGTGATCAGCCAGGAGACACGTGAGGGCAATTCTTTTTGCTTACCATATATTTGTAGTTCTTACACTGTGTCTATGTGTCTCTGCTCTCCACAGGTACCTCTTAAAAAGAAAAGCATTTCATGGAGGGTCAGGTTATTTAGAATATGGAAAGAGTTGAGTTGAATAGCTGGTAAGTCCAGGGTGTCTTTTAGAAATGTTTTGTCTTTGCTTTTTTGAAAAGTCCACTGTAAGTTTAGAGCAACAAAGTCAGGATTTTAAACCATAGTGATATCTTCAAGGAGGGGGGTATTGTCCCCCTTCCTTGACTTTTCCAAGAACCCTAGCAAAAAAGCATCATAGCTATGAAAAAAGGCTTCTTTCTCTGCTGGGGAAATCCTTCTGACAGCTGAGAACTGGTGTATCAATGTGGCCTGGAATGAGTTGTGGTATGGGTGATTAATGTGCCTGTATTTCAAGGAGCTTGTTTCTGTTGACATTGCAGGGTTCCTTTACCCTGCTTTACCAAAGTAAAAAAACAGCGCTTAAAAACAACTTTTATTCTTCCATTTGTTCAATTTAAACTTATCAGTCTCTTGCCCATGAAGACTAATTTATCTTTTGCCTGCAATGTCACATGTTGCTCAGTGACTCTGCCTTATTGCTATTCTTGAGCAAAACTGAGTCTCAGGTAATGTATGCTAGACAGATACTAATTTTCACCCCTGAATTTTCCTAGTATTTTGCCATCCTCATAATAATTGACCCACTGCCACTGCTACAGGGTTTGTGTTAAAGAATAAATTCTTCTAGTGACCTGGGACGTTTAATGGTGAAGATCTTAATAATACAGTACTTTAAATGTGATTTAAAGGGGAAGTAAAGGGAAAGATGCATCTTCCCCATCTTTTCATTCCTCCCCACCCGCTAACTCCTCCCTGCCTCCATCTGAGGCTTTTATGAAGGAAAGAGCATATTTGCTTTTGATCTAAGGAAAAATATCACTGCTGAGTAAGCAACTGGTTACGGTTTTCCTCAAGATTCATATCCCAACTGCTCCTGTGTACCACTCTGGACATTATATGGCAATCAACATACTTCCCCCCAGGGACAGAGAAAATGAATTTCATACCAATATGAATGTTTAATCAGTGCTAACTACCAGTATCAGTGCTAACTTTTTAGCTGCAGGTAGGTAACATTATTTGCAGGGTGGACCATGGTTCTGGGTAGAATTGGTAGATGAAATTTTGCACCAGACATTTTTTCCTTGCAGAAGTCAATAAGGAGATAAGCTCAAACCACAGTAAATAGCACCACTGCCCCCATGACTTTGGGAAGGACATACTCCCACCAGTCTTACCAAAGGAGTTACATGTGACAGGAAGAGAGATACACACAGAATCATAGAATTGTCAAGATTGAAAGGGACCTTTCAGATGAAGTCCAATCATGATGGCATGACTTCTCCAGAATGGGGATGCCCTTCAGGGGTGGAAGTGCCTGATCTTTCAATGGCAGTGTGGTTAGCACTCAGGAGGTTTTTATATGTGAAGTAGAGGTCAGGTCCAGATAGATATTATACTAATAATATTTTTCATGGGAGTTAGGGACCAAAAGGTTCCCCATAAGGTATGTTTTGCTGAATTGTAAATACCTAGCAATGAAAGAGAGGGCAGTCAGCCATAGGCACAACCTCAGATGCAAGAAATCAGAGAAACCACACCATCTGGCCCTGAGACAGGGTGGCCTTGGACATCTGTGTCATGATCCTACATTGTGTCTCAGCATTAGCAGCCAATCACAGTCAGCAGATAGGAACCCTATCTCCTGGGGAATATTAAACACTAAATTAAACAAAGAAGAATTTTCAACTCTCATTAGTTAGCAACCATTTGGAATGAAATCCTGACGTCCCCGGCATAGCAGGCAGATTCTTCAGGGTATGAAGATGTTGGTCCAGCACTAGCATCCTCATCTGCTGCAAGGCTCTTCAGTGACCTACCAAGATGGTGTAGTTTTGAGATGGCTTCAGGATTCAGGAACAAAATCTTGCTTTAATAGCACTTTCCCTGGTCAGGACAATAGCGACTCTTAAAATTTATGAAAACAAGCATCACTTGCTTGGTAAGGGCTTTTCATGGGCAGAGGAAGAGAAGAAGAAATATGGGAAAGCAGCTCAAAAAAACAACTAACAAGTTGTGTGTGCATATGTCTGCACATGAGAGAAAAGAGAGGGGAGAGAATGAATCATGGCTGAAGAAAAGAAGGTCTTTCATCTGAAAGTTCAACACAGATTCCTGAATTGCACCTATTATATATATATAAGGTGTGAAAGCTGAGCTGAGGAGAACACGTGCCTAATTTGTTAAGAAACGGCAAATCCCCAGCAGCAACCCAGATGAAATTAAACTTGTATTCAGCATATTCATAGCTTAAAAATGATCTTAGCTTCTACGCATGTGAGGTCAAAATGGAATTTTTCCTCCAGGTATGTACATAAATTAGGTAGCATTAATAGGAAGTAACCAGTCCATTTATTTGTCAATAAGCATTCAAAGTGAAGGCTGAATGAGCCTGTGCCAGAAGGAATGGAATCTAGTTTGCATTTCATGATTATGTAAAGCAGTTCTTGGTAGAATGAACTTCTTGTGACCTCTTCCCCCCCAGCCCCTCCTTTTTTTTTTTTTTTCCCCCCTGCTCTACCACCCTGGCAGCACATAAGTGTTTAGATAATTTCCATTTCTAACAACGTGTTCGTGTGTTACTTTTAATGAGCATGAGACGGCTTTTGTGTTGTTTGTCCTGCTTCATCTTTATGCTTTTCTTATGGAAAGAAAGAAAAAATGGTATTTCTGGGTGTGCCCTTGCTCTAGAAACCTAGTGCTCTTCCAGTGATATGAGTGAACATTTTCTTACTTAACCAGATAGCAAGACTGGTGCAGAGGGAGTAGTCAGGAAGATGCAAAGAAAAGTAGGAAATTGATGCTATTTAAGGACTCTTCCATTTCACACCAGATTAATGGATTTTTTTTCTGTCTCACAGAACTGGATGATACCTATTTTTTACTGGTATTGCCAGCTAATTTGATGCCTCATTTTCAAAGGCTGGTCTTTTCCAAAATTAAATCATTTAAAACAACTGAAAACTTATATCTCAGTGTAACTAGTCACATTTTGAATATTTTGGTCAGTGCCCCAAAATGTTTTCTATGGAAGTGGGCTGGACAGAATTAGAATTTCACTGGTATGGTAGCTGCTGTGGTGGGCATTCAGGGCATTGATCAGGGGAGACGGAAAACTTTTATACAGTAGAAATGCCCTTGACTTGTGTGGACTAGACTGCTGGTTTCTAACCAATGCTGAGTGGATAAATAGTTGCTTGAAGGAAGACTGACTTAATAACTGGTACCAAATTCTTCAGATTCTTTTTTTCAGGTTTCATAAGTAATGAGACTGAAAGCTTAGTTACTTTCTCACTCCTAGGAATTATCCTCCCTGGCTGCTACCACATTAGAGCACATTGTGCAAGCGGAACAATTCATTGTTTGGTACTGTTGACTCAGTACTTCCCACCTGTATGAAATCTGTGCTTTCAGAATTTAACGAAGTAGTCAGAGTATTTTATGTGTAAAAAAAATAGATTTTGTGTGCACCTTGAACAAAAAAAACCCCTAAATTTCAGAAAAGTTTATGTTAATAAGCATGAGAAAAAAAAAAACCATAGTGCTTTTTTTTTAATGCTTAATACACCCCCACGTCAAAAGACAGAATGCATTAGAATGTTTTTGACCTTCTGGTGCAATAGATATTTTGAATAAACACTAATATCTTTCTCAGTACTGCTGTTTACACTTCAAATTTAAAAGAGAAAATGACAAAAAAATGGAAAAGTTCTGAGCATTGGGTGATTATCCACAGCCTGTGCTGCTGCTGTTGATCCAAATGAAGGAACAAGGAAGTAACAAGGTGTCAGAGAGTCATTGTGTTGTGAGCTGGAACAAAACATTTTTAAGAACTCTTGCTTTCTGAAATTTTTTTCAAGATATGTCAAGTTTGTATGCACTTAGGATATGATACAAAGAAGATTTTTATGCAGTCAGGAATGAAGATTTAATACCCTGATAAATAGAGAACCTTGTGGATAATTTCAAGGTGTTAATCTAACCTTGCTGCGCCTTTAATCTTTTGGTGTTCTGAAGAATGTAAAAAACAAAAGCTGACTGTTTTAGTATCATAGAGTAGTCATGGAGAAAAAATTTCTTCCAGCAGAGCAGCTTTTAAATAAATTATTACTTTTTTTTTCTTTTTTTTCTTTTTTTTTCCCCCATGGTGGGGAAAAATAACTGTAAGATGGATTTAAAGGGAAGTGAATTTACTAAGTGTCCTGCATCTTTCTCTCTCACTAATTAGTAACAGTCAAATGCTCTTGTTCTGCAGACAGTGACTACAAAGGAAAGGATAAAGAACTTGGGAAAGACTCTAGAGCTGAAATAATTAGGCAATTTATCATTTAGTGTAATTGGACTGGTGCAAAGCAGCATTATTTACCACAGGTTTCCATTTCTTCTAACCGGGTGTGAAAAATACGGCTACACTGATTGGGAAACGCTCTTAGTGCTTTTTCCAATATGCATTGTGTGAGGGACGTTCAGTTCAAAGTGTGGTGTTCCTCCCAGTGATTTCTTTTCCCTCAGTGATCTTCAGAAGCAGCCTTCAGCTTAAAAAACCTGAAACCAAAATTAGATTAAAGTGCCCAATATGGGGTCAGAACTGGGAGGGAAAGAGAGAGGGGTTTCCACCAGGGAATTTTCACTTAACAAATGAAAGCCTTTGCTGTGTTTCAAAGGAAAAATTGCCAAGTGGAGGCACATCTTAATCACATCGGTAGCCAGCTGAGATGTTTATGCTAATTTCCAAAGGTATGTAAGTATAGGAATCAGGAAGTCCAAAACTCCTGCCTCTGTGATGTGAAAAACACAAGCGTTTAAGCACCACCAGCAGATAGCTCTGATGTTGTTTCAGTGTAATGGAAGAGGGGGAGAGTGGTCGCAAGGGGTTTACTGAATTTCACTTCACAATTTGCCGGCAGTATGAATGCCCCTTCACCCAAAGGTGAGTTTTTCCATCATTTTTCCAAGGAGGAGGTCTCTGTTAGCCCTTTGTGGTTTTTCAAATTATGGCACTCTCCCGGCTTTGTGCCGTTACTCTCCACTCTTGGAGATTATGTCTTCATAGGCAGCTTTGCTTGCAATGGATGCTTCAGAAACTTTCAGTCTCCCAGATTTCCCCACCTGGGCCTCCGGTATGTGATGACTCCAGGGCTGACTTTCTGCCAGATCCCAAGACTGGCCTGGAATGTCACATCCCGCTCTGGCATATATGGTTTTGGGCTGCAGGTGCTTTGTGGTGCTGGCACCCCAGTGCTCAGATACGTGGCCCCGAGCTTTGGGGAGTGGAAATCAACTAGTAGAAGAAATTGTTATTTAAAAGTGATCTCACTCTACCTGTCTGGTAGAAACCAGACAGCGGAGACTCCTGCTGGGAGGAGAAGTAGGGGAAAGAAGGTGATGTTTAAAAGCATTTTACTCCCTGCCTGTGAGAAATTCACAAATATGCACTGCCAGGCTGTCATAGGTGGGTGCCGCAGAAGTGCTTTTAAGTGGCACAGCTTGACACCAGTTGTATCCGTGACTTCAGATAGTGTCACAGGTTGTGGGTTTTTTTCCCCCAACAGCTTTTTATTTTAAGACATTTGTATGTGCTTGATGCCTTCTTTAATAAGAAAGTCATGACTACCAGCAATTTTCTATGGAGAT
Source organism: Thinocorus orbignyianus (assembly GCA_013400375.1). Lineage (NCBI taxonomy): Eukaryota > Metazoa > Chordata > Aves > Ciconiiformes > Thinocoridae > Thinocorus > Thinocorus orbignyianus. Next base: position 1,604,849 of record VXBW01005683.1, read on the forward strand.
ACAAGGAGATAGAAAGTAGTAGGTTGCTACCTAAAATACTGCCTGTTGCCTGAGCAAGCTCAATGTGAGATAAAATGCACGATTTGGATGCAATCTTGAAGTGCTTCATCCCTCACTAAAGGAGTACTTCTGGTACTGAAAAGCATATCTCTGTGGATGTGGCCACATTGTTAATCGAGAAAGATTCCAACATTTGTCAGTAATTGTACCATATTATAATTTGTTGGCTGTCTACATAGATTACCAGTGTTGAGCAGAGCAGACAGCTGAAATTTCAGAGCCATTGGGTTGTTTGGCTAAGAGCTAGGATCCAAACATCTTTGAAGTGGCCCTTCTTATTTACAAGGAATATGCAAACTGCCTTTTTGCCTTGCCCAGCCCAGCAGGAACTGAGCACCAGGATGTGGCTCCTGTCCTCAAAGCTCTGTGGAGCTGCGTGGGACAATGGCAGTCTCTTGCTAAGCTGGCATTGCTGTACTTCTAAGACTGTGCCTGATGCTTCATCATCTCCTCCTTTCTTTTCCTCATCTCCTTCTTTGTCTTTGAGGACAAGACGAAACGGGCACAAACTTGTACATAAGAAGTTCCATCTAAACATAAAGAGGAACCTCACTTTGAGAGTGGCAGAGCCTGGAAAAGGCTGCCCAGAGGTGTGGTGAAGTTCCTGTGCAACTGCGCTAGGCAGACCAGCTTTGGCAGGGGGACTGGACTGGATGATCTCCGGAGATCCCTTCCAACTTCATATCGTTCTGTGTGATTCCTTTTTTGACCCTTTGTTTTTTTACTTCCTGAACACACAGGTCTGTGCAGAGATCTACCTGGAGAAACCACTCTGCCCACAGATGCCTTGTGCATAACCTGGCTTGTCATTTTGCATTGTGAGTTGCCTCTGTGGCTGTGCACAGGGACTGTAATCCTCCTCACTTGGTTCTGTAATGGAGTTTATCCATTTCTTATATTTACCCACAGAGACAAGTGGTCGCTTTACCTACAGGTTTGAACAGCTTTTAACCCAAACTGAAACTGTCAGGCAAGTGACTTTTTCTTTAGATTTGGTACTCTACTGCTTCAGCACTGCAGACGTCTGCCAGTGGGAGCAAGTTACTGTATCTTTTCTAAATATTTTAGGTTATTTTTGCACTTTTCAGATTATAACACCCAAATGATGCATAAATACTAACCTCCAAATGTACCTACAAGGCTTCTAATATTAATAGCCCTGCTTTTTCAGGGTCAGGCGCACAGAATTTAAAAGTTTTGGCATGGGAAATACAGAACTCATCGAGCAATATTTGCATGTTCTAGTTAATTTATATCCCACAAGGAATATGTTGTAAAATCACCTGGTGTTTCCCCCCTGGGATTAAGTGCAAATACAGTGATTTTTATCAGAGGTCCAAATCACTGAAGTCAATAGGTCTGCTGGTACCCAAAAGGTAAAGGTTGTGCACGCAACACTGTATGCAAGGACAGAAATGCAAATTGTGTTTTTGCCAGTGTTTTGTGTAGTCCCTACATAGCACACTCCTCTCCATTCTTCGGGGAGTGTGGGGGGGAAGAGTTATTGTCTGTGAAATTCATTAAACCATAGATTTTAAGTTCAGGAGTTTGGTTTTGTGCAGTCTAGTCTTGTATACAACCAAGGGCACAGAACTTCACTGAATTAATTCTGCTTAAATTAGTATACCTGTTTAAAAAAAACACCCTCCCACTTGTTTTAATTAGAAGGCACAAAATCTCTTGCCTGACTTTGAAAATGAGGGATCCCAAGAAGAACAAGCAAAACCAAATGCTTTAGCAATCTTTTTAATTATCCTTGTTCCATCGTTGCAAGTTTTGCGGTTCTAGAAATGTTGGGCAAAACTGTCTTTAACATGTTGTCTTTATAGGATTGTGGAACCTTCCACGTTTTTGCGTTAATTAAACATATAAATCCTACAGGCTGTATCCAGGGTAACTGCAAAACAAGAGCCTGATTCTCAGTGTACTTTCATGCCTTCTTTCACCGCTCCTGTAATGGGAATGGACTGTCAAGGGGGGGTGTGTGTGTGTACATCTTCCTCACACTTTCTCCAGAGCAGTATTATTATCAACTCTTTCCTGTATGATACTATCTTAGTAACATATAAACAAATGCTTGCAACTATGATAAGGCCTGTTTATGCTGCCATAGTAGGACCTTAGTGCAACTGAGAATCAGGCTCCAAAGACACATCTCTTGTTCTTACAATCCAGTTATTTAAAGGAAAGGAGCAATACTTGTCTTGCTGGCAAGGAGCAAAGAGCAAACCAGTAATTCAGACAATGATAGGAGAAAGAAAAGAGAAAACATCACACACTTCATTAAGTTGTCCTTCTTTATTAGTGGGAAGAACATGGATGTTTTTGTCATGCAGTGTATTGACTTTGCTGTAAGAAATGTAAGCCCAGGCAAAATTACAGATTTTCTTCTAGAAGTTAAAGATGGAGTAGAAAAAAAATTAAAATTCTTTTTTTTGTTCACACTGCCTTCTTTTATATTCTCTGCTGGACTGAAGTAGGAGCCTTGGTATAAAAATGCAGATAATCTGATTAAAGTTTCGATTTTACTGGAGATTAAGTTCAGTTTGTATGGTAGTGACATAGGGATACCTGTCATTCAGGAAATCTGCGAAGACTTGACACAAACCTTTGGGAGGGTGTTGATTTGGTTCAGATCCTGAGATCAGTGCTGTGCTTCTAAAATTAAGAGGCTGATGTTGTTGGGCTGAGGGTTGCAGTTGCAGACTCAGCCCCAGAGGACCAGCTGCTCTGCTGTAAATTGGGGCTGGTACTGAGAGGGAGTGAAAGACACAGTAAACACGCAGAGTAGCAGTAAATGACAAGAGGATATGATATGTAACATTAGCCAGGCTCAGTGTTTGCTTAGGTTGTAGAATGGTCTTTTAAATCAATCTTTTATTATCAGTGGAGCCTTAGCAGTGGACTTAAATAGAGAACAATGCAAGGGCACAGAGATTTGGGCAAAGCGAGCATCCTGATTTCTTTCCTAGCTCCATTTTTACAAGAAAGCCATAGGTAGATCCAGGTCATAACATTCAGATGTGAAATTTTTCCATGTTTGGCAGAGTTTGGAATTGGGCTCTGATTTCATCCTCATTCTTGCCATAAGGACACATCTCAGTCACCAGTCTTGATACTGTGTGTAAACAGGGCTGGGGATGTCATGCAAAGAGTCCTCTTGCTTCTACCCTAGCCTTTCTGGCAACAGTGAATTTACCATGATTTAATTTAATCACTTCCAATAGCTAATTATCCTTCTTCTAAATAAATATTAGGTTTGTTCCCGTTTTTAATTTATTACCCTCAGATTCCCCTGAACTTCCATTTTTTTGGGTTTTTTGTACAAAAGACTTTTTGCATAGGAAGGGTATTTTCTTCTTATTTTATGTCTATAATCAGAGACTGCAGTGATAACACCCATAAGTGTGTTCCCATGTTAAAATTACAAATTCCTAAAATTTTGCTTTGTAGAATGTTTTGGGGTTTTTTGGTTTTGTTTTTTGGGTTTTTTTGTTTGTTTTTTTTTGGAAGTTGAACAGTATGGAGACATGTTCTCAGAGATTCACCAGTGTTTGGGTTTTTTTTTAACATTCTTTGCCAAATGTGGATATCAGAATATTTTAAAAGGAATCTCCAGCAGTGGGAAACTGTACCAACCTTATCACACAGACCTAGTTTTGCTCAGTGTGCTCTTGTTTCAAGTGCTGTAGTTGCTGGTGGAGTTAAGTCTTTCTAAGTGTTGATAGATCTTTTTGTAAATGTGTTGTTTTCCTGTTTCTATAGTTCCGTAAATACACAAAGAGAAATTAGATGGAAAGTAATGTCACAAGCTGGGGGTTAAGGTTTTGTTTTGTAGGAAAACAATGTTACCAGATGTCTTAAACTCCCACCAACTCAAAACTAATTGCTGGAATGGTTGCTTGAAAATTAATTGAAATCTGAATACTTTCTTTTATATTTTCAGCGTTTCAGATTAAGGAAGTAAAAATTTTAATCCCAGTAATGCTCTGACTTTGCAGATAAATGTGGTAGCCATGAGACACTTGCTCTGCACAGCCAGATGTGCAAATTCTAAGCAGTGCATTGGCAAATACTACTAAACCCTAATGTGCATCTGAGTATATATACCCTTCAACACTGGACTGTGCTATGTAATGGTAATTATAGACCAGGCCACTCTTAGTAGTAGATTTTCTTCAAGAAGTTATTGGGAGAACTTTCTTTTCCAAGTCAGCAATGGGGGAAAAGTTCTTCGTTTCAAGGTGTTATCCAAAGGGTGCAACTCTTCAGTGGAGCAGTATGCCTTGACTCCTGGTCCAGCTCTGCATTACTGTCAGCAATGTGGCAATCAAACCAAGCTATGGCATTTTAACCTCTTCATTTCTGGGCTGAAATAGGCAAAACAGAGAATGAAATGAGCCCATGTTGCCAGCTGGAGCCAGGAGGTTTCCCGACTGTGCTAAGAGATACTGGGCTGAATGCTGGTCCACCCACTGCACACACGAGATGTTAACTGGAGCTATTTGGGTTTACTGCAGAAGGGAAAGCTGTAGGAAATACATTCATATTGTTCTTCTGAGTGAAACTGGAAAACAATCTTGAGGTTAAAAATCCAGGAGTGTTCATGGTCTCATTCTGTCTGGATTCAGAGCAGAGAGAAGCACAACTGCCAAAGGAACACTGGGAAACATAATGCGCAGTTAAACCCACAGCACTGGTAGGACTGGACAATCACTAGTTAAAGCTAGTTAATTATTTAAGAAAAAAATTATGATGCATAAAATATTCAGACTGCCTGTGCCTGGTGCATGCCACTGCCACAAAGGCACACACACCTGAGTGTTAAATTCTTGCCTGTTTATTACGTTTTTGTTGAAGTATAGATATTTTAATACTAATGATGGAATAGTATTTGTGGCAAACAAAATACAGGGGGGAAACTTTGCTATTTGTTTCTTCTGGAGGGGAGACACGACTTCTTCCTTTAACATGAAAATAATTTAGAACGTTTCTTGGCTCTTCCGGAAATGAATAACTTACTAAGTGTTGTGATAATTGTGCAGAGAACCCGTTACGGTAACACAGTGTAGCTACAAACTGACTGGGAAATTGGTGCCTTGAGTCTGAAATTACATGTTGCAGTTACCAGGCGTCATTTCAGATTAGCTGTACCTGTCTCGTGGGCAGCTCATCGGGAGCCGCACTGGTGAGTCAGAGAGACCTACCGTTTCCTTCTTGTAGAAGCTGGCCTGGCGTAGAGCTTAGAAACAAAGACAAAATAAAAATCAGGCTATGCCGAGCTGTTCAGCCCAGAAACAGGATCTGCTAGAGAAGCAGTTTGTTGGAAACCTGGGCAAAAAAAGCCCGCCTCCTGCAAAAGCTTGGGGATGGTGTTAGGCAGCTTCCATACTCAGTGACAACTCTTGAGTACCTGGCACTCGTTTGAACTTGCTGTCGACATCTGTACACCTGCTCTTAGCAGGCAGAAGGCAGCATTTCTCCAACTGTATCTAAAAATGGAATTTCTCACCAAAAAAAAAAAAAAAAAAAAAAAAAAAAAAGGCTGTTAGTCACGGTATCTTTGCCAAACTCCATTTACATGTTGGCTGCTTAAAGGCCCATCTGCAGCATTGATCGCCTGACACCGGTTCACTTCCTGTCCTAAATTGCTGTAAAATCCCAGGGCATAAAACGCCAGTGCCACGGCTTTTTGTCAAATCTGTGACCTCTTCCTTCCCCACGTTTGCTCTGTGTGCTCTCGGCTCACCTTCCCATGGCCTGCCCTTCTGGGTTTCCGTGATAAAGCTGGGTTGGGTGAGACCTCAGGACCTGGCCCCACAGACGTCAAAGCTGACGCTTTCCAGCTTCTCTGCTTGCAGTACTTTTATTTCCATAGTTGTGATCTGGAATCTTGATCCCTAATCCAGGGACCATTGTTGGGTATGCATGAATAGTTTGAGTCACCTTGGGGAGCAGGTCTATCTGTATGTGGAAGCACACATTTTGAAAGTTCACTGAGATCCTTCAGGGTATAAGTTTTATAAATGACAGATGTTATAAATTCTGACTGCCTGACGGCAGGCACTAGAGCAGAACATTTTGTCATCAGTGCTTATTATCTCAAGATTCTTAATTAGTTTCATTGATAATTTTGTTGCACTTGAATGTTTCAAATGATTAAATATTTCAGTGCTTGTTTGGTGGAATGTCTCTCCGCCATGTACAGCAGGACACGATGCTAAGTCCAGATAGTCAGTGGAGAGTTCTCCGTCTCTTTTGCAGCCCCTCATGGAAGCTACTGTCTGATCACTGAGGTGGAGCCTTAATGCGGCTGGTTGCAGAACACCAAGGTGGCTGATTAGGAGTACCAGAAGGGAGAATGGTGAAAAAGCCTAGTTTTCCTTTGCAGGTCTGAATGCAGTATTTTTCCTCCATTCTCTAGTCTGCCATTCAGGTGTCCCAGCTGAACGCACAGGAATCGTTTGCCCGGTTCCTGCAGAGAAAGATATTTCAGCCAGATGGGTTGTCCAAATTTAAAGAATTATACCTGAAGGAGGCTGTCTGCAGTTTTCTTTCCCTCTCCTTCACACTTGTGCTGAGGGCAGTGGGTTCCTGTGACATGACTGGAGGTCAGTGAGTCTCCATTTCACATTTAATGCGTGCGTCTTTGACTCCTGCCCATCCTCCTGGCCAGGGTGAGATGTACTTCCAGCATCTGCTGGGGCCCAGGTGAGCTCTTTTGTGATGTGGGCACATTGGCAGCCCAGCCAGCAGGAGCACAGGACCCGTTTTAATCCCTGGAAACACGAACAATAGCTCCTGTTCAAGCTCTAAAACCTGCCCCAAATCCCAAGGATTTTCACTGCAGCACATGGCATGTCTAGTTTATGTAAAAGAACAAAAGAAAAAAAAAATAAATCAGCAAAACCCTTTAAAATGCCACTTCTCATAACTATTTACTTAAGCCATAGGCCTGAATGCTGAATGTCTCCTGTAATTGATGGTATAAATTCCCTGTTTGCTTCAGCAGAGAATTTGGCTCTTTGCCTTGAGACTTGTAAGAAGAGAATGTTTTAAACCTATAGTTAGGAGACGCAGCACATTCATATCATTGATTTAATCAGATTACTTTTTTCCTTTTTTATTTTTTTTTTTTAAATTATGTTTTTTAGACCAAGTTGTGGCATTTTTTTCAGAGCCCTGTTCCTTCAATGTTTCCCATAGGTGGAATGTAATTAACTCCACTGGCATCTCCCTCTGCTGGGATTTAGACTAGGGACAGATCTTTAGGAAGCATAAAACAAATACTGTGTAAAAAGAAACCTTGTTAGAAGAGTTGCCAGAGAATCAGCTCTGCTCCATTTACAAGCTGATAGTTTTGAAAATCTGCCCTTTCTCCTTTTGTGAATTGGTTTCTAGAAATTGTTAATTAATCATTTAAACACTGGAGGCAGGGGGGAAACCCATGAATCTTTCGCAGCTCTCACTCTGCTCATGGGCTGAGAGTTCACAAGACGAGAAGTGCTTTCTGCCTCAAACCCTGGCTTTTGCTTAAAATAATTTGTTGGTGAAGGCACTGCCCTGATAGTGCTGAGGAGGGAAGGCTCTGACAGCAAAAGCAAGCTCAATGGATGCTCACACCCTCAGCGTGTTGGCAACTTGTTTCCTGGGAAGGAGCCCTCACTGAGGATTTGGGGCAGCTTTTTCCCTGGCTGGGTTGGAGCTCCCTCCCCTCCATGTGGTCCTGCAAACATGGATGGCTTCATGCTACTTCTGCCCATGAAGGGCTGCTCCCTTATAGCCCCCGCAAGGCTATTCCCATGCTTCACCTCGGCTACATCTAGCTGCAAAATAATAAAATGAGACTTGCCTCTCAGTTCTGGGGATATAAATATGTAATAACCTAGTCCACTTGCGGATTTACTGTGCTGGAACCAAGAGGAGAATCTGTCCCCAGATGTTGCTAGACTAATGGCTATCAAAGGCAAAACTGAAATTATAATAGTTTGGAATCAGTTTCTAGTGAGCCAGTGTCTGTATTGCAAAACAAACTGTACCATAACCAGGACTGCCTTTGATGGTCCTCCCTCCTCAGTGGTTAAATAAGATGTTCTCTGGAATCACGAACAGACCTAATGCTAGGAATGATGTATTTCTCAACCTGTCTGATGGGAGACTGCTTCTACTTTTCTACACACTTTTGCAAAAATAAAATGAGAGTCCTTATTTCTTGGTCAATGAAGCCTGTTGCTGTGGATGGTGGAGCAGAGCTCTCTGCCTGGCAGAGAAGGGTGTTGTGCTTCTCTCCTCAAAGGGCACTGATTGCAGTTGCTGAGCCCACGGTAGGTGCAGCCCCATCTCAGTTGGAAGGTATGTTGTCTTGTTATAGTCCTTTGTTAGGTGGTGATAGGAGAAGCAGTATTAAGAGATTTTTTAAAACCAGTTGGGGAAGAGCATGCAATGCAATGGTGAGGAATATTTACAGCCTGTAGTCCATCAAAAGCAGTTTTTAGTGGTTTATATATTAACTCTGTTAATTTGCTTTATTCCCATCATCTTTTTATCTATGTCAATTGCTTTAGTATCTGTGTGCCAGATGCACAGGAGATGGCCACACGGCTGGGCTGTGGTGTAAACAGAGTACAGATCACTGCAAATCCTTACTCACTCCTTCTCCCCTCCATTATGTGTCCCCTATTCCACACTCTGTCCTTCCTTCTTGCTCTCCTTTGTGCTGTTGGTCGCACTCACCCTTGTGCATGAGGGTGCTGGACTCGGCACTGCTCCCTCTCTGGTGAGGGAGCTTTCTTTGTGTCAGTCACGTGTAGTGTTAGAGCGACCATATAGAAACAGGATGTTCCTGTAAGTGTTGTGATCTGAAATCATGCTTGCTCCAGGGGCCACACATAATTTACAAAAATAAGAACCCAGGTTCACTATGGAAATATAATCCCATCTGTGCATCTGTTCATTGCTATTACGAGTATTAGTTTTCAAGAGCAATCCATTATTATGTGAAGTACCTTACTTTGTTAGATAAACAAGAAACCCCACACTTTTAATCTCCTGAAGCTTTTAATGGCATCACAGGATGCAGGTACTTGAGACACTGATACCTACAGCAGAGGGACGAAATGGCCTTAGCTTCTACTCAGCTTTGGCCTGAAACCAGCAGAAAAGAGAGCTGTGCCATTTTAAGAGGATTTTGCCAGCAAGGACATTTTTTATAAGCACATCAGGTGCATGCACTTGGGCAATAAAGGCTTATAGATGAGAGAGAGAGGTCTGTGCTCTGAGTGCTCTGAATTTTCTATAGCTGTGTATTAAATTCAAAGTAGCAGTCTAAAAGCATACCTTCCTCGGCAGAGACTGCTGAAGGGGGGGAGTAACAGTGGGCTGGGAATTAACTGAGGCCCCATCACCTCATCGGTGCAGTGTTTTGGGGGGCCAGGAGAGCCTTCAGAATCAGCTGTGCAAGTACAGCAGGAGAAGGAGCAGCAGCAAGCTGGGGAACAGGTTGCTCATCTCTCTGTGTAGCCAGAGATAAATTGCTGCAGCAAAATTGTGAGCAGTCTCGTGTAAAGAAAAACAGAGGATCTGCACTGGGGGTCGAGGGAGAGGGAGACGAGCTGTTTTTGAGGTCTGGCTGAAGCAGAGTGAGTTTGGAGTGTTCTGACATGTTCTAGCCACAGCAAAAGTACGAAATGGGGATGAGGAGGCTCAGCCACAGCCAGGCATATTATTACATTATAATTGGATTTTAACCAGCTATACTTTATGAATTGTCTCTTTGTGTTTGTTTGTGTGACGTGCACGGCGTGTGGATGTTCCTGTGCTCACGAAGTGGTGAAGCTGGTGTTTGCTGCCACGCTTCTGCATCTTCTCTAATGATCATTGTAAATTTGCCTCTTCCCTTTTTGAACTACACAGCCAACACTGTAATAAAATGATCTTTGTGAAGAGAATATTGAAGAGAAGAAGGGGTAAAAGGAGGGCATGGGCGTGCTTAATAAAAAAAGATTCTCTGCACTATCGCAGGTGCAGTTGATGCTGTTTAGAGCAGTCACTCATCTTGCTCCAAATAAATAGTAATGACTGTTTCCTGTGACTGTGCTGTGAATCATATTCAGTCCATGCAGGGGAGTAGAAAATAAAGCTGCATGCAATCCACACGAGATGATGGCTCTTGTAATATTCAGCAGTTGGGCCTGGTTAGAAGCGTTTCATTATCTCAGAATTAAGAGAGAGCTTCCTGCTGTCGCAAAAGCTTGTTTATTCTTCTGCCTTCCCTCCCCCTCCCTCTATTCTTTCTTTCTTTAACATATATCCCCTCTCCCTTTCTCCTGTCTCTGAAATGTTGGCTTAATGTTTTTGAGCAGAATGCAAGGTCAAATTAGGGACAGTGGCCCTGGAAATACATTAGTAGTTTAGTGCATGTGTTTTGGCTTAATAGGAGGGTGCCTGAATTTTCTTTTATCTTTTGGCCTCTGCTTCTTGTCTTAGCTTATACTCAAAATTTATCAGGAAGAAGCAGAAGAAGCTGGCCTTCTTTCCCAGTTCTTAGTGAACTTCAGAGCTTTCGTCCTTATCTTTGCCTTGGTCCAAAGTTAATCAGCAGGAGTCTTTCAATGAACTGCAGTTAGCTGTTGCCACCTTAGGTCACAACGCAGTCACCTCTAGCAAGTAGCTGCTCTGTGGGTGCAGATCCATTTGTGCCTAAGCTGGATGTTAGATATCAACTAGCAAATGGATAGTGAAACCAGTCAGATTCCTTCCTTGACTGGAGTGCTGAGCCAGAGCTTCTAGCCTAGTCCCTTAAGGAGGAGGCCAAGGGCCTGAGCTTGCTTTTCAGGCTCCACCATCTCTGCAGTGTGGCAAGAGGCAAGTAAACCTGTGTGCCGCTCACACAGACCTATGTGATGGGTTCCCTTTGAAGTAGGTGGGGAAAGACACATATAAAGGGAAATGTATTCTGTCCTAAGGCCTGAATGATCCCCTGCAGACTTTTCTTTACCTATGGGCTAGTGGAAAAGGGAGCCTGCTGTAGCTGCATTTTTAACATAGGTGCCAAACTTAAGATGCAGTGAAACTGCATGTGTTTGCTGCGTCAGAGGCTGTGGAGAATGAGATGAGACACAAACAACTCTTGCCCTGTTTAGAACAAGTGTGGGTAATGTGTCCCTGTGTGTTGTGTCTTGCTACAGTCAGGATTGCTGGGGTGTCCCCACTTGTATATCATGAAGGACCATCTCAAGTCAGGCATGATTCAGGAAGCATCTCATATCAAGAAGAGCTCTGATTCAGGTTTCCACAACTGGGTAATTGCTTTCATTCCTTATGGGTGAAGGACGACAAGCTGGGCTGTGTGTCCCTTGAACATGGCCCTGCCATTTTTAGTGGCCAGCACGTTCAATACGAAATGGGTGCAGCTGGGGGTTTTACAGGGTATCCTATTCCAGCTCATAGCTGGAGAGATGCAGGGACCTGTGTGATCCTTCCTGGCTCCTCTCCAGCAAGTTCTGAAACTAAAGGAAGAAGTGTACTGCCCCGAGGACACTGGCTTACATGGACGGTGCCCTCCTGGAGGGTGAATCCGTGAATAGTAATGAATTCATTAAACCTCCTAAAGCATCCCTGTTTCAGTCGTGTTTGCCTCAGCAGCAGTCAAGATGGTTAAAAGGCAATTGCAGCCACTGAAATATGTAGCAAAACTATTATCAGAAGATGTCATTTTTCGTAAATGTCAGTACGTAGATTTTTTATGGGGATACGGTGACAGGTAGTGAATAATTTAACATAAATTTACATAATATAGTGCAGCTGTTAATTTATGGCCATATTAGACTACAAGGTTATGTATCTAATGGCTTTTGGTCTCTTCTTTTTCTTTTTTTTTAAAGTTAAAACTTTCCCTAAATTGTCCCACTTTACTCATAATTCATGAGACACCTGTCTTCCCTCCCTTGTGTCGTACAGAAGGCTGTGCATGTCATACCCTTTTTGTAGCCATATGATTCTCAGTGAACTCATTCCCACCTCCAACCTCAATCATTTCAATACAGCGTATCCCTGTTTTTATTCACAGCAGGCCTGTGCAGGGCAAGAAGTGCTGTTGCTACTGTGTTCCTCAAGGCTGAACTCTTGGACATAGCTAGAGACACGCATTGCTTCTCCCTTGATTGAAAAGCTGGAGACATGCAGCTGAACCTAACTGTTCAGTAATTCAACCTGCCTACCCTTTCCAAAATAGTTGGTGGAGGTGGCTTCAACTCATTGTTTGGTATCTGCAGTGGACGAGAGATTTTTTCCTGAACATTTGTTTGGTGACTTTCCATGGTACAAATACTTGCCTAAACATTAGAGTTTTCCATGAATCAGTCCTTGCAGGACACTAGTATAGAGGCCAGACTTGAATCTAGAGGGACTTATCAGGCAGTAAGTAGTGGCAGGGCTTCTTGGAACACTTGATCTCTGTAATAAAGATTATGGACCACGCTGCTGCTTCCAGGGTCACCTGAAGCTCCTTCATGCTGCCGTTTTACCCAGATGATGTCCAGCCTGTGAGGCAGATCAAGAAAAGTGTGTGCCTAACTGCACTTCATGCCTCTGAAAGTTTTTTCCATTTAAGTGCTTGAATAAGACTTGGGCTTTCAGGATGGCTGTGAGCATCTAGCACACAGCGATACCTGTATGATACCAGTATGCCCAGCTGTTTGAATCTCAGATGTTTGACTGCCCCTTGCATGACATCTGGGTGGGAGGTGCGCTCTCCTTGGAAACATACTGCAGAAATAAACCCTCTGAACATCCAAGACTCATTGTACAATGTGCAGCTCAATAGTGAAGAATTATGATTGGAAGTCAGGGTTCCTAATTAGAGCAGAGGCCCTTCTGCAGGGTAGGTAAGTTTCTATCTGATTTACTGGGGTTATTACTTGAAATATTTATAAAATGTCGAGCTGTAGCTTTCCTCCTCTCAATACACCTCCAGATGGACATGAGAAAGCATGATTCATGTCCGGCAGACAGGTTTCCACCAATGTATATTTGAATATGGTTAAACTGTATGCAGTTTGAAACATAAGCTTTGATAAAAGGGAGTTGGAGAAAAATTGTGAATATTTGCCCTTCTATGCGGGGAGATGGAGTGAGATTTTTTTTGTTCTCTGCAGAAGACAGTGATCATTAGCAAATTTTATCAGATGATATACAATGTATACAGCCTCATACCCTCTCTAGAAGAGTGGCACATGCCCTCACTTATTTGCAGACCTGTATACTCCTGGGGCTGGGGAAAAAAGTGGTTGCTCCATTTCACCCTTGTCCCTGCTTTCATCTTTGTGTCCCCCTTGAGGCTTTTGGGAATAAGAAAATCCCGTGTGCCACTGACCTCAGGGGCGATGTCCTTCCTGCCACAAAAGTAGTTGTCTCCTCTGCCAAGGCAGGTAGAGTCCTGAGAACAGCGTGATGCCTGTTTGTTTTTCTGTAAAGTACTATGAGAAACAATGGGTGTTTTAAAAAGCAAGTAAGAGAAGTGTAATTATGCTTTACTATCTCACAACAGAGGGGAGACTGAAGGAAGCATTTGGTTACATTTGGAAGTTCGTGTTTCCTAAAATGAAATATTGTTCCTTTAGTTCCAAAGTCTCCAGCAGACACTGACTTCTTGTCTATCCTCTTGCAGCCAAGGAGCACGTTGCTTTGTTTTCCTGAGATGCTTCTCCATATGCTTTGTTTCCTCATGAAACATGAAGCATCGTGTGCTCTGTTACCCCTCTGAGGCCGAAACGTTACACCCGTGGCTGTACCCCAAACACAGTGCAGAGTTAAATCAGCTTGATGGAGCCCAGCAGACCTCCTCTTGGAGCTCACTGCAGCGTAACCATAGCATGTTGAATGCCTGCTTGCCTCTCTAGGGAAGGGTCTTTATTAAATACTCAGTATGTTCCTAATTTTTCCATCTTGCTGTCCCACCTCCGATTAAAGCTCCTCACCATAGCCAGATAGCAGGGAGAGCTGTGTTTAAACATTACCTCCCTGCCCCCACACCCCTTCATGCCTGTTGTGTTTCCAAAACTCACGATTCAATAATATATTAGGTTGATTTATAGAAAAACAGTGGACCAAATGCCTACCTCTGTTCTCATGTTTCTACAGGGCTTCCAGGAATGAAAAGAATTAGCACGCAGACAGCCGATTTCTCTAGCACACCACAGAGCTGTATTTAGTGTGGCCTCAAACCTAGACTGGATTCCCACTGGACACGATACAAATGTTTAATAATTAATGTCTCTTTTTAAAAAATCAAAGGGGGTGGAAAGAGGTTGATCTATTCCAGCAGTTCTTAACTGAGAGATAGTAATGGATTGAAGACTAAATTCTTATTACCCTCTAATATTTCTTGTCAGGAACAGTAAACAAGCCCCGCATTTTTGGGACAGTGGTGTTCAGCGTTCCTAGAGCACTAATTGGAATATTAAGTGCAAGACAGCTATGAGTCACTGTGGTACTTATTCAAGTCAAAAGCATAAATAGCACTTCTCGTATATCCACACTGTGTCAGTCAAAGATACTGCATTTCCTTTCCCCTCTGCCTCTAATAAACATCCTCCGACCTTAAGCTGCTATATACAGGAAACAGCCTGTTGGTTATTGTGTAAAACTGATAAGGTCCCCCGGGATGCTTTATCTGTCTCTGTTGCGTGTATAAATTTAGCTTCAGTCATTGTAGGTTTTGTTCTTTTACCCTTTTTCCTCCCCTCCTTTTTTAATGCCTGCTAAGTAAACATGGCATTGTGGAAAAGGGGATAAAGTAGCTTTTTAGCATAAGATCAACATCCAGAGACTTAAGAATTCATCAATACACTTTGCCTTTCAGTTCTTCTGCCTGCATCTTTCTTACAAATAATGGTTTTCTCTGTTTTGAAATCTATACCTGTTATTTGTTACTGTACCCTACCTGCACCCCTATTTCATGCAATTGTAAACTGCAGCAGACCAGAGCGCCTGTCACTATGATTTTGCTCTGAGACATGATGGTATTTACAGCAATTCTGTATTCTTGTCTGTGTTTATGGCAGGTTATGGAGCTTTCCTGCTCGGCACAGTGCTGTGAGATGGCAGCCAGAATTATCTTTTAATGCGGCTCTCTCAGGAGGTTGAGTTCTTGAAGCTGCAAAGCAATTAACACTCTTAGTACTTCCAGTATTGCTTAAGGGTTTGGTGTTGTGAGGGTGGAGCTGGGTTTTGGGTTTGTTGTTTTGTATTTAAGAGAGTCCTATCTCTCATTCTTAATTATTGCTACATGGGCCAAACATATGGCCAGTAGTGTCTCAAAGGTGGCTTTAGCTTCTGGGTGGGATGTGTGTGGTGCAATACCATTGTTCCTCACTTTTGCCTGCGGTGTGCTCCATACTAAAAGCATGTTGGAGAGCTGAAGGATGAGGCTGGGTGTAGCAATCTTTCCTTACTCTTCAGCCTCTCAGGGGCCATTTGAACTGAATTGTCCTGAGGTGACTTGAGATCTTTTTAAGGTTCACTTACTGCCTTCTGTTACTGCTCATCTTCCATTCGGGGGTTGGTGAACTTGATGCCCTATGGTCTGTCCTTCATGTAATTCCTTCTTAGGCAGCTCCAAGATAAGCACCTCAATGTGCGCTTACGCTCTATTTCTAAAAGTAAGACTAATTTGGCAGAGTGTTGGGCTGAGAAGGTTCAGGCCAAACATTTGACCAGCTACTTTTCAAAGGCTGAAGTGGTAGTTTGGCAAGCTACTCTCCATTTGGGCCTTGAAGCATCCCCAGCAATGCGCTAGCCTACTTTTTGCTGTCCTTTGGTGGAAACTGGAAACCTGCGTACTGGGTTTGGCTTTCAAAATATCCTCTTTGGTCTCTCTCTCTGAAGATGGATGAGTGACTCCCTTTAGTGCAGAACAAGTCAATAGGGTCTTGCTGTTGCTCCTGTCAGTAATATTACAGCTGCTCATGAGATGTCTTAAAGGCCAACAATGTACATTATGCTTGATTTTATGGCAGAACATTTCTCTTTGTCATGAGAAGCCAACAGGCTGCAGGGCAAAAAACCCAAGTGAGGAGCATTCAAAGGGGCAGGCCTTTAGAAACCCCAGATACACCAAAGATGCTGGATTGGGCCAGGTATGTACACGCTCTGTGTCTGATAGCGTGGCTGCTGCATAACCAAGATAAAGGCTTTGCTTAGTTTTTTGTTAGCTATGTAACCTTGGCCCAGACAACAAACAAGTTAATTATGTGAGCATTAACCTAGGTACTCAGGTGAGTTTCAGCTCTCCCTGACCTTTCTGCTTCTGGTGTGGTTTCCATTACTCTTAGTTGGATCAAAGCTAGCTCAGCAGGGATATCCACATTAGTGGCCTTAACTGCAGTATAGACTTACTCTAAGAAGCTTGGTGTGCTTTTCAGAACAAAGAAGATATGATCAAAAGGTCTTCAAAAATTAGAAGGTAAAAAAGCTAGAGAATGTCATCTCTGCACCTTGTCCTTGTGTTGGTTTCTCTGGTGCAAGAGCTACACCTTTAATATTGAGAGCCTTGTTAAATTTAAGTGAAAGCAGGGTCTCTGGGTAAAGGCCAGATAAAATCTTCATAGCACTGATGCTTCCCAGATTTCCCCAGCCAATGTAGTCCTTGCATTTAGGCTTGCAAGAGAGTTGTTGGAGATCTTCCATAGTATTTGGACAAGGAATTTGTCCAAGCCAGCCAGGGGTGAGGATCTCACTTCGCTTTCTTCAAAGATGATTTTGTCATGAGTGGTGCATAAAAATGCATTAGCACTTTTTGTCAGTAATGAACTTCTTTGTTCATTAGGTTAACATTGGCTGCTGTCACTAGTAAGTACATTTTAATGAGGAAGAGAGCGTTCTGAAATTGTGGAAACCTGGCACTCTTGGGCCTAATTCACAGCTCATTGAAGTCTGTGAACAGATAGACTCCCACTGAATTCAGGTCCCATTCAGAGCTAAGGCAATTTACCCTGGTTGAGGACCTGCCCCTGGTTTCCCTGTGCGGCTACTCAAGTGTAAAGTGCAGCTGCTGCTGGCAGGTTTTTTTCTTCCATTTAGAGTTCTGAATCCTTCCAGTATTATTTTCAAGGCAACAACACAGCAATTGAAGCTTTGTTCTTTCTCCCCAAATTAAACTTAATTCTCTTACATCATTTACTTCCACTTGCTGGTTTGCTTTTATTTGACCTGCTAACCATGTCACACAGCATTAGCTTTGTAAATGCTGTCACAAACTTAGTTTGAAGGTTTGTGCCAGGTCACTTGTAATTCCCTGTCTTTCTCTTGCGTGCCAGAACAAGCAGAGAAATGTATATCATGGGTGTGAGCCCAAATTTGCAAAGCTTTGATTGTAAGTAAAATGAACTTTTAAAATTTAAAGAGTTCTCTGCTAGTAAAATATTTGAACAGGTTCTCTGTTACTCTCATATTTTAAAGCTGCTGTCTCTCTTGTAAGTCAATCAAACTTGCTTTGTATCCCTGTGTCTGGTGTTTCTGATTGAAAAAGATATTTTTTAAAAACAGACAAACTAGACTTTCACAGTAAGTAATTCTGTGTCAAATTCCACTTGTTGCTTTGTGGAAAAATTACGGATGTGTTTTAAAAAGCTCCTTCTTCATTATTTCCTTCTCTTCTTAAATAACAATTGTACTTATTTTCATACAAGCTCCCTTTTCCTGCACGGTACATTTGAATAATTTACACATCCCTGCTGCATGGGAACCAGATAGCAAAGCAGACTTCCTGAGGGAATGTTGCTGCAATCCGTATTCCTGTGATTATTGCTACAGTACCTCTGAGAATTTCCCCCCTAGATCTGGGGTTCATGGGAGAATACAATATTCAAACAACCTGACAGAACATAGATTCTTAAAAGGTTGCAGTGTGGTCTTAAACTGACAAACAATGTCAGTTTAAGACTGTATATCGCTGTTAGAGCTGTTGACTCCTTTCCTAATACAGGAACTGCAGATGAGCATACCATTGCCCTTCAGTGAAACAGCCATTGAACTGATTAGGACCCTGAATAAGGTACTTGGGTTCCCAGTGTCCTGTCTGTGGTACTAGAGTCTGGATCTTTTCTAAGGTCACCATCAAAGCTTCTAACTATGATTGCATAGTCCTCTAGATGCACTCGAGCTGGATGCAGGACAGCAACAGCTGGTCAACCAACCTTTCACCTGCACCACAACTTACTTTCCTTCAAACCTGCAAGATTAAGTAGTTTTCCCCAACACCTGCCTCATTCAAAATGACCCTACTTAGCATGAAAAAAATTTAATTTAGTGTAAGGCTTCATTACAAAGTAGTAGGAATTTTTGGCTGAATGAGTGGACAGTAATTACCTGAGCAGATCTGCTGTCAGGATTGGAGGGCTTGGTAGCTTGCAGTTGAGAGAGGTGATGAATAATGGAAGCAGTAACTTTGTCCAGCTCAGATGCAGGCACAGTGCTTAGTGTGCCTATGAGACAGCCATAGGCTTACCTGCCCAACCTACTACCACAAGGCTGTCTTATAAAACCATTTCCAGCAGCTTCTGTGGTACACTTGTGTGAGCATGGACTGCTGAAATGAGTCCACTGCCCATTCCAAGTAAAATTCAGGAAGTTAAAGAAATAACACAAAGGGAAAATTCAATCTTATGTTTTCACACTGCTTTCTCAAGAACCCAGGGAGACAACACTGATTGTCACAGCCCATGCACTCATGTGGAAGCAGATGCCCAGAGTCTTATTTGAAAAGGCCAACAAAACCCCTTCTCCACACACTACCAAGACATCACAGATCATGGAATGTGTCCCAGGCCTTCATAGCCATCTTGAAACTTCAATTAAAACATCACTAGCTATAATTATAATGTACCACAGGAAGGAAGAAAGAGAGATCAAGATCTTAAGTCCTGGCAGTAACAGAGCATTTGTTAAATAAAACTCATCTTTAATGATCAAAGCTGTTATTAGTACATGGGTGAGCACAGATATCTTTTTAATGGTTTTCATTTTCACATTAACCTTTTAATAGTGAGTGAAATCTTTCTAAACTATAGAAAGGAATTATATTTTCACAGCCTACCATGTCAGAGGAAGTCATAAAAAGGGGGCCTTTTCCAAGCACTAATTTTTCTTAAAATTTATTTTTTCAGGATGCTCCCATTGGGCAATGGTTGAATCTGCCATCGCACAATCCAGGGTCACTTCCCCAGAGCCATCAGTTTACGCAAGGTTTCCCTCAGATTCCCATGGACAGCTGCTGCAAAGGATTCTTTCTTAAATCCTCCAGGCTCCTGTGTTGTGTGGTTGCTCTTTTAGTACAGCCTTGACCTCCAGGGTCTTCAGATAGGAACAGTAAGCATCACAGTTGGGATATGTTTTCCTTAAGGGTATTGTATTGTGGTCCTTTCATATGAGTGGATTGAACTTGAATTAGGGGGAGCAGGAGTGGAATGAAAGGGATGTTTCAGTTTCCTAAGGGAAAATGAAGTGAGCTGTATAATCTTAACTGTTTGTTTTAACTCTTGCTGCAGTCTCTGGCTTTCTCCAAAGAAAGTCCTTTGTCTGCTGGCAGTGACTGCAGAGTGGTTTATGGCTTCCCATGCTTTAGCTTTGCATTGCAAGAGAAGTGGTACATATAGGCAGTGCTGTAGGCAAAGCCTTTTATGTTTTAGTGGGGAGCATTTTTTCCTTTAAAAATGTCAAGCTTAATACTGTGATGCAAAGGAGCAGGGCCTCCATTAACCCTCCCCAACAAGGAATGATCCCAAGATCCTACTAGTTCTTTATTAGAACAGTGGGGTTTCCCCATAAGGCATCATTTGTTATATTACTTCCACCTTGTAAATTACATTTCTTTCTATTTTTTTTTTCTTTTTTAGATTATGCTCTGGGGAGGAGAGGGGAGGGAAAGGGCAAGGTACACCTCTGCATTAGGGTTTAGGGAGTGGAGCAAAGAAAGAAGCATAGTGAAATCCTTTCCATGCCAATGCAGGGAATAGAGCAAGCTTAGTAAGGAGAAAGTGCCTTGCAATGACATGCAGCATGAAGTAATTTTAGGAGAGGTCTTGGATCAACTTCATTGGGATTATTTTTGTCAGTCAGGTTAAGTGCGTTTGGAAACCTATAGTGTTTGCACCTTTATTTTCCATCTCATTGATCCTTTCTTATACTCTTGGGAGGGTCCCATCACCCTTTGCATTCTTGAATAGAGCCAGAAAACCAGACACGCTTTGTGCTAAAATGATTTGATCCACCTCAGAACTGCTTTACTGCCAGTGGTGAAATCTGTGTGGTGATGAATCTGTCTTTTTTCTTCACCTCTCTTGAAAAACACACTGAGGTCTTTGAGCTGGTGGAGGACTACTAAAACTGGGGCTACTGATAACCAGCCAAAAAGAAGGAATGAATGCCCTTAAGAAAGAAAGTGTGTATAACATCTGTAAACCTGAAGGTGTTTCTTTAACAGCTTCTTTAGCCAGTATTGGAGTCCCTTCATACTCCTTTTTGCAAGCAGAAATGAAAACAACAGGGCTAAAACCTAGTCAGTGTTTTTGCAACATCTTTCTTCATGTCTTCCTGCATAAACATGGTCACTTCCTTATGCCCTTCCTGAATTCCTATTAACATAGCTGTGATGCTGTGATGTGATGTCATGTAAATCAGTCATTATACATCCATCGTTGATCGATTACACGATGACTGTTAAATATTTATCTGGTATTTTTCAATTGATCCCATAATTTCAGCATCCAGGTTCCTTGCAAAGTGTAAATAATCTCGGTGACCTGTACAAATATCCAATTAAATTCATTTTTTTTACTATTTGTGTCACTGGCTTCAAAGGAGCTATGCTGATTTGCGCCAGTTGACACTCTGGCCCAAAGCTTCAGACTCAGATCCAGAGGGTTCACAATTGGGAGGGACACGTAGCCCAGAGGCAGAGGACAACCATTTCTGCTGAGGCAGGCTTTGATTTTAATGTATTAGGAAGTGTTTTCAGATCTTTTAACTAATTTTATTAATCATAGTGTAGAAATCGTGGCATTTAACAGTTGAAACTTCTCCTTATCTATTTCTTCATTGTCATTGAAAATAAAGAATACTGGTTCTTTAAAATTCTGCTAAGGCAGGTAAATTGTAATTAATCATGAGCCCTTCATCAATAACTAATTATTCAATTACATTAAAGATAATCTTGTTTTCCGTGAATATCAATCATTAAATGAACTATTGTTTATTTCTAATTCCTAACATCAACACTATTAATTCTGTAATTGCAAGTGTCATGAAATGGCCAGAGCATAATAAAGCATACATGCCCTATAACCTCCGTATTAAATCAGAATGTCATTCTGACAGATACTGTAGCGTTGCAGATAAGTCACCCTCTTTGCAGCCACCTTTTTCCAATTGAAATAGCTGGGATTAAATGAGGAATAAATACTGCCTGTGTCATAGTTAAGCCCATTTGGAAAGGTCTAAAGAAGCAAACTAATAGTTAGCTGACTGATAATTACATACACTTAAAAATAGATATGTAGCTATTTATGCTGTCTAGAGTATTAATAACTTTATTTACAACTGGAATAAAGCTCAGCTGGGAGAGCCAACCCCTATATGACATTTCCTTGTTCCATGTGGGTGTAGAGGTGGCTCTAATAACTAGCGGAAATTTCACCAGAAAATTGTGTAGCAGATGTTGTGTCTATATGTGTGCACAAATAAAGCAGTGGCGGTTTGAGAGAGCATTATTGTACAAAACAAAATGGGTACAGGTTATTCATTATCCAAACAGTGCAAACAAGATGAGAATATTTTTTTGTAATACACTGGCAAATAGAGGTGGGGGAAGCCCGTTGCCTTGTAACTTTTTACACCCAGCCCGTGTTGCCATATGCTTGTCTTTACAAGCTTAGGAATGGCCAGGGAAATCCCTGTTGTGGGCTGCTGCTCAAGTCCTGCATCCTTCCCACTCCAGCATGTTGTGGTGCTGGCTGGGTGCTGCCTCAGGTATCGCCCCCACTCAGCACAAGCGGGGAAATGGGGCTTGCAGAGATTCTATTGAAGGCTGTAAAGTTCTGGTTGGACTGGAGGTAAGAGCCACTGCAGGGTGAGAGTAAGAAAAAGGATGCATTTATGCAAGATTGTGGGGCTGCAACAGAAGAAGTGTGATCCTCCCCCTCTACTCTGCTATGGGGCACCCAATGTAAGAAGAACATGGACCTGCTGGAGTGGGTCCAGGGGAGGGCCATGAATATGGTCTGAGGGCTGGAGCACCTCTCTTCTCAAGACAGGCTGAGAGAGTTGGGATTTTTCAGCCTGGAGAAGAGAAGGCTCCAGGGAGACCTTATAGTGGCCCTCCAGTAGCTAAAGGATGCCTACACAAGAGATGGGGAGGGACTCTTTATTAAGGAGCCTAGCAATAGGATTAGAAGTAGCAATTTTAAACTGAAATAGTGGAGATTTAGATTACCTGTTAGGAAGAAATTGTTTACTGTGAGGGTGGTGAGACACTAGAACAGGTTGCCCAGGGAAGTTGTGGAGGTTCCATCCCTGAAGTGTTCAAGACCAGGTTGGATGGAGCTTTGAGCAACTTGGTCTAGTGGGAGGTGTCCCTGCCCATGACAGGGGGTTGGAGCTTGATGATCTTTAAAGCCCCTTCCAACTCTAACCATTCTATGAATCTATGATTTCATGATTATCATAATTTAATAATCTGGGGCCTCAGGGTTATTCAGGTGAGGTGAGCTTGCAAGTCAAGTGGTTGTTGCCTGGGTCTGAGCCCCCAGAGCTCAGTGCCAGCTGCTCAGTGCCCATGGTACTAGCCCCAGCAGCCCAGGCGAGAAGGCGGTCATCTGTTCAAAGGCTGGTGCTGGTGATCTTTTAATTCCTCTGTGAAATGTAAGTAGACATTCCCGTCAACGCCTGGCTTTGCTGCTTCAGCAAGGCAAGCTGTTTATATTATTAAAAGATGGGTATTTGAATTTGCAAAAGCAGTGTTTCCCTGTCTCATTCAGTCTTTCTGCTGCAGCAGTTTTGGTCACTGAGAGGGTGTGTGTGTTGTTATTAGGCAGACAGAGAGAAGGCTGGAGGAGCAGAAGGGAGAGGAGGGAAAAGGAATGGCTAACCCTTTTCCATCCACAATCCCCATCACCCCCAACTGCCTTGCTTTAAATACAGGCAGCCAGATGACACGCAGAGCAGCCCTGTGTTCACTAAGAGCCATCCAGGGCTGGTGTGCAGCCCTGTGCTGCTTGAGGGCATCTGCAGGGCTTGTGGAGTCCAAATCCTCCATTTCTATCAATGGTGGGCCTGCTCAGCAGCAGTGTAACTACCAGTAAAAACAGGGGTGTGAGGCAGTAGTTTCTTGTGTTTGTCATCCTGTTGGTCTTCCAGGTATTTATCTCTCTGTAATGAGGGCTTAACGCTTTG
Source organism: Thinocorus orbignyianus (assembly GCA_013400375.1). Classification (NCBI taxonomy): domain Eukaryota; kingdom Metazoa; phylum Chordata; class Aves; order Ciconiiformes; family Thinocoridae; genus Thinocorus; species Thinocorus orbignyianus. The sequence goes on from VXBW01005683.1 coordinate 1,628,354, forward strand.
TTTTTCCTGGCCTATGCTGCTGTAGCAACAGGTGCTGGTCCCAGCTCCTGGGTGCAGAGGGCATGTTGCCTTTGCATCCAGCATTGGGTTTGTGTCTGCTCAGGTCCTCTGACAGCAAACAGGCTGTATTAAGTTCACAAGTCTACTTGGTCGCCCCCTGAACTAGCCAGGGGTAAAGCTCCCACAGGAAGAGCTCAAGTGTTTTGGGATGGAGACAGTCTGCCTGGAGGGGCTGCAGCAATTCCTGTGTTGACCTGGGGGTTGGTCCCAGAGACCTCATGCAGAAGACCTGTCACACCCAGCCCTTCCTCCTGGCTGGAGGAAGGTGCAAACAATGACCTTGAGTGGGAGCCTGTGTGGCAGCTTTGGCTGCTGGCTCCTGGCAGTGAAACTCTGGTCACACAGCTGCAAAGGGAAGAGGGTAAGATTTCAAAGGGTGTAAATACCTTCATCTTGGCTTTCTGGAGTATGTAAGAAGCTGTGTAGCTGTAAAGTTAATGGTTGCTGAGACATCCTTTAGCTCTTTTCTCTCCCTGATGTGTATCAGTTTTGGTGTATCAACAGACAGCAAGGGCTTTGTTTATGAGATTGATAGAGCAGCCTGTAGTTTAACAGCTTAATCAACAGTACTGCTCATGAAGCTCTAACAAGCTTGTCCTAATAGCTGCACCCTGCTAGAAGCTAAACGGTTAATCTGGAGAAAAAATGATGGCTGCACAGCAGAGTGGAAGGTCAAAAAGCAGACCCACCGTGCCATGGGCCTGGTTGTAGGACATAAGAGCTGGAGTGGGTGACAGATGTAACAGCATCTTCAGAGTCAGAAGAAGATGTGGGCCAGCCTTTTTGTGCATGACTGCCCCTCCTACCCTGTGCCAGCTGGCACTGGGATCATCTGCAGAAGCATATGTTTGACCAGCCCTCCTGCCAGGGGAAGGTGGTAGCCTGGGCTGATTTAAGGAGAACAAATCAGTAACGAGCACAGTGAGCAACCCAATTATATACTTGATCAGTATGGGGTTTGTTTTTAGTAAGCTCTGAGCTGAAAATATTGTTCCCTTTTGATGCAACTTTGGCTTGCATTCAGACCTGACCTATGGCATAGCAGCCAACATCCATGGTGTTGGGCGTCTCAAAAGGACCATAGCAAACATGCTGAGATGTGCTGTTCATCCTCCTCTGAACAGAGAAGGGAAAGATAGTTTCTTGTTTGGGGAGTGAATGCTGGCTAACGTTACTTGAACTCCTCATTTCTGACTTTTCTTAACTTCTGACTTGCTCTAAGACCACAGCCTCTTTGTGTGGTAAATGGAGCATGCTTATATTTCTCTTAATGGATGTTTGAGATTCTCGGCTGAAGGGCATTAGGGAAGAGAACATATTATTATAATTTTATTATATCTCCTGCTTTTTCATGACATTATGGAAAGTTCATAGTAGTATTTCAGTTTCTGCCTATGCAAATAGTATTTAGAAATGGTATTTTCAGTCACAGATGCCTAAAGTTAGACCCCTAACTCTATATTTAAGCACGTAAATAGATGCCTGAGTTCGTTAGAAAGACTAACCACCAGCAATCTCCACCAATGTGAATGAGAGCTTTAGGTGTTCAGTGCCCTTTAACACCAAAACATTTATTTGTAAGGGTTGTCCTAATCTGGCAGCTTATTTTAAACACCAGAGTTTGAATATGGTATGTCATGGCTGATTTTGTCACCCTGATTTTGCAATCGGCATGTAACAGCAAAGAAGCAATAACTAAGTGTCAATGCAGTTTATGCAGTTATCAAAGACAGTTGGTGTCTCTTTGGGGCTTGTGCTTAAATCATCCACTCCAGGAAACACAATTCACATCTTTAGCAGTGCTAATGTAAAAAATACTGTGTATTTTTGAATTAAACCGGGCCCTGAAGTGTTTTCTGGATCTAGCATCACTTATCTTCCCCATCAAGGTGCACAGCAGTGAGCGCAGCCAGGCTGTTATTGCTTTTACTGTATTCTAAACACGCACACGCGTACACACACATCTGTATCATCAAAATCTGGCAAAAGTATTTGTTGTTTTCTCTAAGAAGGAGTAATACGCTCCTACATTGTGCAATTTATAGGCACTAGTTTTTGCTGCCTCTTATTATAAAAACAATTCATCTCGCTGCAGAATGCGTGCTTAATTATAATTTGCTAATGCCCTTGAGTTTTTTAAAGTCTAATTTATTGCTCAAGTGTACTGTAGCCAATATTATCTGGTGACAAAGCAAGGAAATTAGCTTAAGGAATTCTGATTTTTCTAGCACTGAATTTGTGATCTGTGACCTTACGCAAAACGTTTTACCTTTTTCATGAGTCAGCTTCCCCATCTGTTTTTTAAAAAATGGCTGGAGATTGCCAGGTGAAAGGTGCCGTATTTTTATTTTGTTATGTGTCAGAGCACTGGATACATTCAGCACATTATAAATAACACACAGCTCTGCATTTGAAACACGTTGTCATATTTACACTTTTAATTTGGCCTTACTTTTGCTATCTTTGCTAAGCCACCTACAGAATAAGGACATTGATATTTGTAGAATTCTAAGTCGTGTCCGTGATTCAACCTAAACTTACTGGTATAACCAGTCAGCACTGCCAGTGGTCTTAGGGCTCGATCACAACAAAGCAGCATGAGGAGAGAAAACCATTTTTCTCTTGGCATTTATTTCAGACCAAACCCACATTAGCCTACTTGTGTGGGGTCTGAGGCATGTGGACTGCGTCCACGTGCTGTGTGGATCTTGTCTACGCTCTTCCTCAGCTCTGAAGACCCTTTATCAGCTGTGCTGAGGGAGAAGAAGCGATGAGGATGTTGTGTGTGATGGGAAGGAGAGAGAGGGGGAGGTCAGCTTTTTTCTCCAAAGACATGAGCTTTCTCTAGTTTGTGGCAGCTTCAAGTAGCCTGCAAAACAAATCTGAGCTGCTGCTTCTGTTGCAGAAGGCTGTGGATGTCATGTCAGTGACTGCTTTCAGAGCAACCCCAGGGGCATTGGAGTGAACGTTTCCTCCAACTGTTGACATCTTGGTGGCCTCAGAAAGCTGGCCCCCTGTGGCTCATAATGGGATGTTGGCTGGATGAGATGAAACAGGGCGTTTAAACAAACCACTGTTGTTCTTCGGTTCTCGCTTCCATTCCTGCTTAGTTGTGTATATATCGTATCACATAATGCATCTACATCCTGTGAGGCATATGTAATTGATGGAAAAAATATCTTTGATGGGAGTACGCAAAGAAATTCCACTAGTTTTAAAGCAAAATTGCCCCAAAAATCTTTGCCTCGCTGCTGACGGCGCTGAGACCTTTTCTTTCACAACCACAATGCAAGTACCATTGGGGGAGCAGTGTGTGGCCCCGGGGTACGTGTAAACTCCTGACCCTGCTTAAACTGTGTGCCACATGACACTGGGCACATGTCAGCAACATTTGTGTGTTCAGCACCCCCGTACCAAACCATGCGGCGTAACACATCATTCATATCCAGCCGACCACGGGTCCAGCAATCATGTTGCAATCGCTGGTCCTGATCGCTTCCTGCCAAATAACAAACAAAGCCCATCCTCCCTTAAAAATAAGGATCTTTCTTACACAGCTCAGTAATCCCGGTGCCAGCACCAGAACCATACCTCTCCGCAGTCTGCTTCAAGTCTTAAAAATATTTTTCTCCAACTTTCTTTCTGGCATAAAGCATGGTTTGGGAAATCTATCAGAGCTATTCATTTTGTTTCGGGGAGCGCAGGGGTGCTGGTGTTTTATTAACACAGTAGCTCTGCTCAATGGCAACATCTGGTTTTCAGCGAGGTTTCGGGTTGTTTTTTTTTTTTTACTCCATTTTCCAGCTGTGTTGACTCAAGTCAGGAGGCAGGCAGCCACTTGTGAGAGTGAAGTCTCCGAACACTTAAAGAGCTGAGATATTCTTTGCAACTCCCGAATCTTGGAAAATTAGGGCAGAATCTGACAATACCAATTTTTCCTCCGGAGGCTTCCAGCACTCACAGTTCTGGTTCCAGCCAGGACCAGGAAATTAAAAATCACATGGAAACTTTTACAGCATTTTCACGATGGCTGTAGGTTAGATCTGCATGGAGGCAGAAAGTGCAAGAGGGGGACTTTGTTTTCATTTGAGTTGTGTTGTTCGTGTATCCTGAAAGACAACTTACCCTGCTCAAGAAAACATGCAAGTCAAGAGAATAAAATCTAGGTTGTCTGGAGCAAAGAATGAAAATGCAGCTTTGGTGTCGAGGTATTAACAATTCATTAGACTTACCTGTGTCCCAGCAGTGAGGCCAGCCAAGATACTCTTATAGCTAACACCGGCTGCGTGTCTGATGTACGTTATAAATCCCATCCCTTTGGGATTTTCCTTAGCCAGGTGTGGGTATGCGCTTGTGCCTTGAGCTCCAACAGAGCAGGGAATGAGTGGCGAGAAGGACGCATAAAATGTGCTTCTCCCTGCAGCTCGCCAGCTCTCCCACTCTGGTGCAGCCTGGCCACCAGCCTTCATCTGGCCCCAGCCCTCTGGCACCCTGATACATCTCAGGGAAAGGCTGAAGTACCTTGAAAAGCTGTGACCACCGGTGGGGTAGCTCCCCCACCACCTTGTCCACCACTGCTTCTGTCCTTGCTTCTTTCTCTCCATCCTGCGGCACTCGCTTTTTAATCAGCTCTCCTGTTTTCTCTCCTTTTGCATTATTGAGTTCTTCTCTGGCGATGTTTCTACCTTCTCTTTTTCACCTCTCAGCTCACCACGTTCCTCATACAGGAGGAAAACAGCAAGCCATGCAAGAGGGTCTTGTAAGCCACAACTAACGGCAAAATGAAAGGCAGAGAAGGGAGGGCAGCATCTGAAAATTAAATTTTTGCTTTTTCTGCTGTCAGTTTTGTTAGAGGAGCTCTGGGGTTCTTGTTCCCATCCCAGTTACCTGACTAAAGCAGAGGAGGGCTGTGCCAGCTTGGGACGTGGACATCAAGTCCAGCCTCTACCACTGTGGCGGTGCCGAAGCCCAGGGCAGAAACTGATACAGCAGAAACTTGCCTGGAGTTAAGCTGGCGCAGGCAAAGCCCACTGGCCATGAGACCTTATGTTCTTGGGTTTAGTTATATTGCCTCAACTTTTGCTCTATTTTCAAGCCTCTTTTTTTTTTTTTTTTTTTTTT
>VXBW01005683.1:1633558-1676405 GCA_013400375.1 Thinocorus orbignyianus
TTTCCCCCTGGAAAAAACAAAAGCCTATCTGAACCTAGGAAAATCAGTCTGCAGTACAGGAACTGTTGAGTTGTTTTAGGGTTAAGTTACAACCGTGTTGTTGTTTTCCGTGCATGTATTTTTTTTTTCCCTTCCCAGACTGCTTGAGTCCTAAATTCCCCCTGTAAATCTGCTTTCTGTACCATCAGTTCTCAGAACAATGAGCCACTTGATATACCTGATAAGAGTTAACATGAAGAATGAATAAATCATTTGCTACTCCCTTTTCTTTTTCACTGTAACTGGGTGTTGGTCTATAAAATGAAGGAAGTTACATTGAGCAGGAAGTTTAAAAACGCTTAGACAGATGTCATTGAAAAAAAATAAAATATCAAAATTGGCTTCCTGCCAAGTAACTGTAATTAAAATTATTCTTCTTAGTGAGAAAAAAGCAGATGCAAAGGGAGGTTTCCTGTCTCTCAAAGTAGGAAATATAAATAACTGTTAGTCTCTCCTTTGTGTGTGCATGTGTGCACGCATGTGTGTTTGTGTGAGTGTGCATCTTAATGTAGGACTACTTGCTTCTTTCTGAAGTGGCTTGTGATTGAAAACTTTAGTGAATACTGTGTGGATGGGTGCTTTATTAACCTATCCTTTTTTGGTCTCGTGTTTAAATTAGATCTTTGTTTTAAAATAATATATATAAATTGTGGTATATAAATTGCCTTTTCTGTGTTGCAGATTACTCAAATGACTGCTCTTACAGAATTTTCTGTGTACAGTGTTGAAGGAGGAATGGGATGTGAGTGGGTGTACATGTGTATATAGCTATACAGGTCTACATACATTGCACAGCTATAGCTGATAGCTGTATTAATTTAGGAACCAATGCAGTTAATGCCATGCAACTTCCTAGCATACACGGAAATATACAAGTATAAAACTGCTTCTATCAGCATAACTTCTTTTTTCCTGTACAAGCGTCTTTAGTTTGATATAATGCCTTTACATTATAATTTAATTTCATTTTAATTACAAAGGTTTCTCATCTGATGTAATTATATAAATTCTGAAATAGTCTATTAGCCAAATCAGGCAAGCCTGCCATCAGGGGATGTGCTCTGTGGCTCCTTTCTGTCACCGGTTTAAAAGGGAGCTGATTCCTCTTCTCTCCTATGCATAGATAGGCTAATGGCTTACAAAGGCTGAAGAAATTCTATCCATCCCTTTCCTGTGGGTTTTTTTTCCAGATGTTGCACTGAAGTTTGTAGGGTTTTTCTCTTTTTAAAAAGAAGTTCCCTTTGAGGAATTGCAGGCAAGGTATGGGTGTGTGTTTCAGCATTGGTCCATGAGAACTTGTGGACACTGGTGAAGCAATACCCCTTGACAGTTGCTAAGGCTCTTCTCAAGCCATTACTTTGCGTAGGGCGTGTTCCATCTACTTCTCTGGATGGGACATTGGTTACTGGTTTTGGCAACCTCACATTTACACAGGTCAGCCGTACTGTGTGGTTCTTCCACCAACGCTCATTTATGAGTCCTATTATTACATACATGCATTGAGATGTATTATGGCATAAATAGAGCTCCCTGGGAAAAGTGCCTTGGTAATATTGTGTCTTCTTCTCCCTGTGTTGGGATAAATAGGTCCAGTGAAAGGAGTTAATAAAAGTGCACTTGTACTGACATGGATTTTCCTGATTTATTATGCTGTCTAAAGTTTTTTTAAGTAGGCTATGCTTGAATTTACCTCCACTTCTGAAAGTAAGATTTAGTCTCAGTACCATTCTACCAATCACTACATGCCACTCTTAACTTCTATCAAATAGCATGTCAATATAAATATGCTATATGCTATACAAACATATATGTGGGCACAGTGCCTTGGTTTGATATTAAGCCCGTTTCACAAGGAGTAGGAGGCAGCAGATAAGTCCCCCAATGTATTTTGGGGGCAATGACCCCAGGCAGGCCTATATCTCCTTTCCCACGAGTGCAGTACAATACAGAGAAATAACTTAATTTTACTGCTGTTTTCTTCAGGACTCTGTGACCACTCAGCTTCTCTTTGTGGGCTGACCAGTCTCAATGCAATAAGATATCTGCAACAAGAACCACTGCTTTTATTGATAACCCCTGACTGACCTGGATATCAGAAGCTGGATGACATTCTTGTACAGTGTGTACCGACCTTCGTAAACAATTCCTCCCTGATTTTGGCATCTTTGAGTGGTCCTGGAAAAACTTACCTTGGAACAGACAGCAGAACTCGATTCTGTATTTTGAGTTGCCAGATTCTCTGGCAAGAGAGCTGCTAAAAAGAGGGTACGAGAACAGCTGAAAAAGAGCAAGCACACGCCTGCTGCGAGCAATAGAGCAACTGGCATCCACTGAGCAGCAGTAGCAGTGATGTGAAAACATGCAAGAGGAATATGGACGTGTACATCCTATGGGTGTTGCAGTGCTGGGCGAGCTGAAGAGAGTTCTTAATTGCTCAGAGAACTAGAGAGGGAGTAGTCCAAATGGGCGAGTTATTTAGGCTTGGAGGTGCGATCAGGTTACAAAATCTGTCCTCAAGAATGCTGTTGGAAGCTTTAGCAAGAACTAGGCTTATAGCTCTTTCAGAAAATGAAACAGAAACATTTTAAACTCACAATCCACTTTACAGCACAGCCCAAGGCCATAGGTCTCTGCCAATCCTAGGACGTCCCCAGTAAGCACATGCTTAAGAGCTGCATTGCAACAAACCTCCCTGTGTCCTGAAAAAAAGATTTCTGTCTCTGTTGAAATCCAGAGGCCCTATGAAAAGGTAGGGAAGGTCAAATGTACAGCACAAACTGTGAGAAATCTCTTGTTGTTCCTCCAGTTCTGACTCTGTGCTATTCTGGAGGGCAGTTTGCCTAAGTCTAATCCAGTTGTGTTTGCAGTTATGCCTGCTAATGCCAGGAGAAGTCTACCGAATGCACCTTTCAGAGACATCCCAGGCTATCTGCTGGAGAGATTTTATTGCTGCTTCTCAAGTGGGAAGGGGAGCTGCAGTGAAATTAAATAGCCACTTCTGTGGCAGCACCCACAGGTCGCAAATGCTTGTCTGATGCCCTAGGCTCCGAATCAGCAAATGCTTAAACTCTTGCCATACTTTAAGCTGCTGAGCCATTACATGGAAAAGATTAGTCAGTTTCTGCTGCTTGGGGTGATGCCGTCCTCACATGCTCCCCCCTGGCAGTGGCATGGTATGTCTGTCTTTGGGGAGACGTGCTGTGAGGGGAAGGGAATGGGGCAGTTTTATTTGGGGCAGGTAGAAGGAAGACTAGTGCTTCTTCTACTAAGAGTGTCAGAAAATAGACTGATGTTTTTCACTCTTGTGCTGCTCTGCTGCAGACATTTTGAGAGCAGAAAAGGAAAGTAAAGGGATTTTTTTTTTTTGTTGGCATTTTGGCAAAGCGTTTTCGTGAGAACAGCTGCCCATTGAAGACATCTGTTTAAGTTCCCAACCCAGGATAACAAGCAGATCTGGGCAAACGTTTCAGGGCTGCATTTTTCCAGCAGGTTCGCTTACATTTTGTACATGTGGTTCCAGGGACGAGTAACACATGCCCTGAGCAAGGCTGGCCACTGCTCTCAGCTGAAACACGTGTTTTGTGTCCAGCGCATGGGAAGGAGATTGCATTCCTGAGGAGCTCTTTTGAGGAGTGCTAAGTAAACAATAAATCTCTCCACAATGGAATTTATTCTGAGTGAATTACCAGGGTTAAAAAAATACTCTGTTGCTTTCAGCTCTTATCTTTGTTTACCATATCACCAAGGACAGTGACCTGTCTTTGTGCCCTAATACTGAACTGTCAGCAAGAGGGACAGGAAATGCTGCCTCCTCTATCGGCTCAGCATATAGGCTTAATGAGAAGAATAACATCTTAGCAGCAGTTGTTGGTTTTGCTCAGTTTGGTTCATTCTCTTTTGTTGTCTTACTTCAGCAAATCTAGATAATCTTAGAGACTGCCCTTTGTGCCAAATTTTTGCACTCCGCAATTTAGTGACCTTCAGATATTTAAACATTATTAAAACCAAGTCGAGCTGACAAAAGAGCCTATATCCTTTTCATTTCCCATCAAGCCAAGCATGCTGCGTCCTGTCTGGAGCCCAGCCGCAGGCAGCACTCTCTGAACACAAGCCATCTTTCAGCTTGAGCAAGGAGGGAGCGTGCTGATGCCTAGCAGAGCACCCTTACTGTGGTAATACTGACCTCACGTGAAGCCCCATTACTCCTGGGTCACCCAACTAGTAACTCCTCATAATGAAATAAAAAAATGCATGATGGAAAAAATAATCAAAGAGGGGAAGCACCATCCAGGCTGGAACAGACATGTGCTGATAGTGCCACATTCGGTGGAATGTGTTGCCTTGTCCTGACAGGATACTCTCTGGATTTTGGGGAGTGCAGGAAATGAGAGTGGCATGAGCCCAACTTCTGCACCCTGTCAATGGCTGCAGGAGCCCATCCTGGTGTCTGCTTGGGGAGCACTTTTAATGCAACTCCTATTCCAGGGTTCCCATAGCAGCAACAGTTTCCCTGCATGGTTTCCTTTGCATAATTTGAAAGGGCAGAGGTACGGGGAGCAGGGAGGATCCGTATGGATCCCAATCTCTGCTTGAAACCTGAGGGCATCATAGAGAGATAAACCTTGAAAGCAAATCTCTTAAACTTCAAATTACAACTATTTTTTTCCATGCAAAGGTAGGTGAACAGTGAGTTTCTTTGCCTGTTTGTTGCTAGTGTGTGGGTGAGTGTGTAACTCCCATTACAACTTTTTTCCGCCAGTCATAAAGCTTTGCTTTAATGGCAGGTTAAGCTCACTTCTTCAGTTACACAGAAGGAACATTTAAAATTTGTATTCTGGCAGTCTGTCCACAATTTTGTTGTCCATTCAAGATTTACCTTTATTTTATATATCACTGTTAACTGCCAAGATTTCCATTATTCATGACTTAAATTTTTTTTTCAAAAGTAAGCATAGTTACTGTTAGTACCATGTAACGATCAGGCTTTTGAACAGGAGCATCACGTTGCCTACCTCTGAGCACAGTAGTGGTATCCACACAATCTCATGCTTAAGGTCTTAATGAAAGTGCGGGAGGAGAGGAAGAGATTTTCCCAAATTCACTTAGAAAGCTGCGTCAGGACTTGACCTCCTGACTGCGAGCCCTGTGGCTTTGCCACACAACAGCTACTCCCCGCACTCCTCCTGCCCTCCCAGCAATGTGCCTGGAATCTGACCCCGCATTTCCCACTGTCACGTTGGTATCAGCTGGAGATAAATGAAGCCTTTTGTTAACTTGTTCCTTGCTTTGTGGCCTGCTTTTCTCTTCTGATTTAAAGAAGAGGCAGTGGTGATGTGGCACCGCTGTGGCAGAGCTACGTACACGCACTGACTGTCAGCGCAGTATTTGTCATATACTGGCTGAAGCATCTCATGGTAGAGATGAGACAAGACTCCATTATAAGGAACATAAAAAGGACTTTTCTGTCAAGCCCACTGGAATCAGGGAGCGAGCCATCATCTCCCCTGACTCTTCAGCTCCCAGCCTGTGTAGTACCAAGGAGCAAAAGTGGTGACGTGCGTATGCAGAACGCAAAAAAAAAAAAAAAAAAGCCTTCCCACATCCTGACCTAGATAAATAGGACTTGGAATGAATTTCCTGACTTCACAGCACTGACACTTTGAATCTTCTGAAATTTAAAGACCTGATTTTTTTTTCAGTCACTTTTATACCATTTCAAATTGATGAATATGTTACAGAATATACACATGCATACATGTGTGAGCCCATGAAGAGAGGCCAAAAGTACTAATACCAGTCTCTCTTACTGTGCCGCAAGGTGAAAGGCATGAGAAGCCAAGGTGTTAGGAAAAGCAGTGGGTATGGACAAAAGTGCAAGATGTTCTGGCTCTTCTGAGCTGCATCACAAATGTCTTGGGAGCTAAGGCAGGGAAAAATAGGTTGCTCTAAGTTACGCTGGCAGAATACAGGGCAAAAGGGAATTGCATCCACTTGCTGTTTTTCCCAATGTATTTCTTACAAGAGGTGTAATTCAGGCAGAATATGATCCCAAGTAACCTGCTTTCCAGAATCTTTTCCTTCATAATTGATCTAAACTCCAATTTTTTTCAATGCATCGTAGGTTTTACATGACTGGGACTACCAAGATGTTGCATGATGGCATTTAAACTAGAGCAGCAAAGTTTGAAGAGCAGCAATGTTCCATTGGCTTTGTGATTATCCTGCTTGCTCACTAGAAAGAATTGTAGGTTTCTTTACACGCATGGAACTCAAAGAAATAATAAGCACCCTTCGTCAGTCAGATAGTCACTATTTATACATCGGGATTGGTGTGGGAAGCAAGAATTCCTGATTTTTCTCTGTTTTCTTTTCTTGCTGATTTTCATTTTTTGCTTTTTAATTAAATTTCACACAGCTGTCTGGGCTTCAGCCGTAGACAAGTGGATCTGCATATGACAGTGGCAACCAAAATTTGTCTGTCTTTTCCCCTCTCTCCCCCTCATTTCCTCCGTTTCCCACCTTCCCTCCAATACCCAGTAGAACCAAAATGTTATATATAGACTCTGCACAGTTCCCACCCCCCCTAATTACTTTGTCTACATGTTTCAATTTAGTTCTCTGTCAAGCTTTGCTAAGGTACCAAGTTTAGCCTTTTCCGAGAAGTTTGCATGCTTAATCCCCTGGGCCCCTCTAGCAATAACCCTCCCACCTTTTGTACCCCCAAAAACACGTGCTGCAAAACTGTGGGTACTCTGAGGGGCAGTGAACCACAGGGATCAGCACATGCTTATGTGGTGTTTATTCACGTGAAGTTCCCATCCTTGTAGAATTTTTTATTTTTTTTTTTAAAGGTCTGTATGATTCAAGCCGAGCGCTAGCAGCAGATGGCCAAAGGGCAGGCAGGGATGGCCCATGGTGCTCTGTAAATGGAATATTACCAGCATCCTGCCTTCATGCTGCAAGTCTCTGGGTATTTGTTTTGTATTCTCTCAAATCACTTGACACTGAAGTCAGGTGTATAACCAGAATCTCATCTTTCATTATTAAAACAAAAACCAACCAATAAAAAAACCAAAACCAAAATAAAAATTAAAAAAACAACCAAACAAAAGACGAACCAAGCAGCAACCAAACAAAAAAACCCTGAAACAAACAGAAGGAAAAAGGTTTCCAGTTGAAAAGGCAAGGCTGAAAACATGAATCCTGGTTCAGAAGCCAGAAGGCAAATGAAGTTCAAAATATTAGTATTTGTCATAAATCTCATGTGTTTTCCAGCCAATTTCTAAGTATGTTGGGGCCTCGCTCATAAAGTTTGAGCAATCGGGGTTGGTAATATTCTGAGTATGCCTCTTGTGCGTGTGACAAGTCCTTTAAAGGAAAAGCCTACAGCTATGCTCGATTTTTGTACTCTTGGAAAATCCCCCTGCCCCCCAAATTCACCCATCTATAGGGTATCCACAGATCCTTTTGCCACAACTCATGGTAAAAAGGGTAAAGGAAGCTGTATCTTATTAGGTATTTTACATGGGCAAAATTGCTAGTGAACACCTTGCAGACTATTGCTTATGCACTTTTCTGGCTTAAAAGTGCTTCTCTGTACTGAATAATTCAACAAATGTGTTGCTTTGTGGGTATCACGTTTGTGCCTTAGTGGCATCTGCTGGCTCAAATCCACATGGGTACCACCATGTTGGGCAGGTTCTCCTGGGTCTCCACACTGCACCCCAGAGCTTTTGTGACAGGATAGAGCAGGACAGAGCTTTGAAAACAAAGAAGGGATAAAATACTAGTTATCAACTAGTAATGTGGCCTTAAGTGAAATGACAGCAAGAAGTGAGGTGTGGGGAATTGTAAAAATAAGGGTCTCCTTGGTAATATGGAGAGGTAAATGGTGAAGTGGCCAAGAACTGAGACAGGAAAGGGTCAGGTTCAAGAACCAAAAATATCCTTGAGAAGCAAGAGAGAAAGAACAGCAAATTGTTCTTCACACCAGGATCATTGTGGGACTGTGAGGTAATAAATAAATAAAGGCCAATGCAGCTTACTCATAAAGCAGAAGAAATCGTGAGCAATACTTTCCATTTGCCTTCCCTGTAAAGTCTTATATCATCCTAAAACATGCTAGAAATGACCTTGTTCAGATTACAAATGAATTCTGTATTTTCTCACTGCTGACCCCGTGACTTCATCCTGCAGCTTTTTGAGTTGTGTTTTTTTTTTCCCCTCGCTCCTGAGTGCTCAGCAGGGCAAGCGATTCAGTACGAGCAGAGGGTCTTCCTACCCATGGCAGTATGCAGTGCCCCTCAAAATGGCTGTGCTTGCCAGGTCCATCCTCAGCTGGTACTCCTTGGTACAGTTGCTCTGATTCTGTGATTTGAGTCTGTGCTAAAGGAGACCATGAAAGATGTGGCCTCCTGAAATACATGCTGTTCTTTATAATATCTTCTGCAATATGCTTCTTTAAACATCAGAAATACCCAGGTCTCAGTTTCTGTTCTTGTCTTCTCTTCAGTTTTTGCAGACCACTTAGACCCCGATAATGGCAGAGGAATCCCAGACAAAAAAATAAAGTTTTGGTTTTCCTTCCTGGGATTAAGGACAGGAAGGCTCTCCTGAAGGGGGCCCCGGTGGAGTTTTTCCACTGGCCTTTTTTGATTGGAAACGTTCCCACAATTTGGATACAGTTTGAGTGTCATTACAGAGGTCCAGTTGGCCCTCAAATAACCTACTGTGCTTATCGGTGTAATTGGGACCAAGTCATTGTGTGAAGTAAATCATAAACAGATGGACAGCCGTGCCATGCTGCTCTACAAAGGGTAGAGGAAAGCGAAGACACAAAGCAGTGCCAGAACATGACACCATGATGGCTTCTCTAAATCTAAGCATGAACAGGCTTAGGGAAATTTCTGTGTTCCCAGATGGAGAAGAGATAGAGTAAGGGAAGAAAGGGAAAGAAATCCTTGAATAGGCGCCTGCCAGGATTCATTGCAGACAGCTTTATCTGAATATCTAGAGAGGTTTGTCATAGGATAGTGTCGTGGTAGCAGGCACCCCTGATCACAGCCAGCTCCCTACTGAGCTTGGGGTAGTGGGTTTTGGACTGGCATGTAGGGTTTTTTTTAAAAACATCCTCTTCATGCATCAGAGAGAGAAAACACAAAAGCTGTTTCAAGTACTATCAAGTTTTTTTCGCATACCAATTGTAAATTGCTTTGTTGTTCCCAGGGCAGTCAGCACTTTCCAGAGGGAGCAGAAGAGGAAGAGGCATTGAATGGCTTTGGTCAGAAAAGAATTTTTCTCCCTTTCTTTCTCCTTTTTTGTTTTTTCGGCTAAAATGTGAGAATTTTCAACAGGAACAGACTTTTCCCTCGTGCCTTGTAGAAAGGCCATGTGCTGAAATTTGGAGCTAGGAGTGGACATGGCTTTTACCTGTAGATTTAACCTGTATTAGGAAGGAGGTGCCGAAGTCTACTGCAAGGAATTGGAGCTTTGAGACCAGAGAACCTTCTTTGCTTTCTGTACTTTTAGCACCATCAGTTTCTCAAGGACAGGCTGAGCCCTGTGTTATGATCTTGGCAGGTAAAAACAAAGAAAGCTCCAAGCTCCTCTTTTTTTTTTTTTTTTAGACATTTTTAAATGCCTTGCAACAGTTTTTTTTTTTTTTTTTTGGTCACTTTATGTCTATACATCTGGAGCAGTATTTGCCTGCTTGCTCACAGGAGTCACACTGAGGCTGAAAGAAAAATAAATCAGGCTACTTATAAAGGCTCAAGGTAGTGGGTGCTCGACTCTTGAGGTTGTGAACTATTGGCCTAAGTCTTCAGCACCCCTGCTGGCCCCTTGTGTGCAGGGAAGGAGTATTTACCAGGAGCACCTGACACATGCATTTGGAAGGTGACCAACTAATTAGTGTTTGCTAAACACTTCGCGAGCCTCAGGGGAAAAGCAACTATGGAAAGGCAAAGTTTTAATATTGTTGTACTGCACCTAATGTACGTAAAATATTTTCAAGGCATCAGGCACTATATAAATGTTGCATGGTATTAAGACTGACCTGCCCTTGTCGGAGCAAATAATAATTACACAGAGTGATGGGAGAATCTTGCAGTTTCTTTGCTGTGAATGTTTGCCTGTTTACTAATTCAGAAAAGGTCTCATCCGGCAACTGCTGAAGCCAATGACTTAAGCAGCCACTGGCTCAAGCCCATATTTAAGTATCTGCAGAAGGGCGAATTACCAAAGTAATTTATTTTGTGTAAAGCTCTCCTCTCCTCATAGGTTGGACCATGCTCTCTAGGGCATATTTCCTCAAACTGTAGGCCTGGGGCTGAGCTGCCTCTCAGTCCATAAGGCTGCCAAGCATATGAGGCCATAGGGATGAAGAACGACCAAAGAGGACTTCACCACGTAGCCTGTAAGATAGCCTCCATTGGTAGCATGAAAATTCATGTTGGTGCCTTTTACTATAAACATAACATGAGGAAATGAACATTTGATTAAACTAAACACACGGGCCTTTTATATGCAGGGCCCTAATTTAAAGCACTGTCACCTCCATACAGAAAATAGCAGCTGGAGCAGGAATGATTAAATTAAATCATCTGGTGGTACTTATGTGATACCATGAATGTCTGCTTAGAGGGGAAAAAAATCCCTCCTCTTTATTCCCGTAGATCTGCAGCAACCACCAAGGGACACTTCTGTAGCAGGAAGGATTAAGTCTCGCACAAACTTCAGTGCTTAATGTGCTTTGGACTGGTGACATGCCCTTCGGACAGACCTACCCCAGTTTTATAATTCTCTTTCTCAGCCTGTTGGGCCTCTGGCAGTCCTTTCTCCTGTTTAATTTCCTCCTTGCCTCCCTCCCACTGGGATCCTTCACCATTCAGCATTTCTGCCACCCAAGTAGAAATTTTGATTGTGTCAGACAAGTGTAGAAAAAGAGACTTTCGAGCCTCGATGGGCTGAGGAGAGAACCAGGGGGGAGGATTTCCTGGGGGCTGAGTGGTTTTTAAGGAGGCAAGAAACGGGCAGTGTCTGTGCGTCCGACGGGCTTAGCCTGCTACAATGCCCAGCCAGGGATTATATCACATCCACAAATAGCTGGAGCGAGGCATACTTTGCATGTGGGTAGGGAGCCGCTCCTGCAGAGGAGCTACTCTTCCCCACCAAACCTAAGAAAAAAAAAAACAACAAACAAAACCCGAAAATAGTGTAACAATGGTACTTGTATACCAAAAGCTGTCTGGCTGGGCAGGCACGACCAGCACACTGGGGTTTGCCCCTTCCTTTGTGACAGCGGAGCACCCCAGGCGCCCAGTCTCACTCTCAGTTACTTATTTGCACCCACTTTTCTTGGCACAGGAATCTGGGATGAGGTGGAGCTGACAAATTTATAAAACCAAGATTGAAACAGATATTTCTTTTTCTCCTTTCTTTTCATTTGTAGCTTGCCTCATAAAGGATTTCCTTAGCGATTTTCTTCTCTTTTCCTGCCTTTTTTTCCCCCAGATCTTCTACCTGATGGCACTCATTCTGTTCTTGCTGATCACCATGTGTCAGTAGTAATGTAGGTGGAAGAAAACTTCTGACTGTTTTGGTTGCAGCTTTTTTGTTTATCTGTTTGGTTTGGGGACACTGTTCAGTTTCAGGAAGTATTTTTATCTCACAGAAGTCTCCTTGTGAACAGTGATGCTATGAAGACCTTGTTTTAGCACTGCGAAAGCTACTGGAGGTAGTGCAGGTCTGTCTTCTGTCAGGAGCTAAAGTCTTTGATTTGAAAAGCAAAGTAACATTAAAGAGAGTCGACATTGGTGTAACATTATACTTTCTGGCTCTTTCCCCAGCACTATTTGGTACATACTTAGAACCGCATTTTCCTCTTCCCTTACACTGATACAACCCCAGGGAGCTGCGTGGATTTGCACCAAAGTCATGGAGGGAATTTGGCTGCAAGGTCTGCGTGTAATGTGGTTATCGGTGTGTAACTGGTGTGCCTGTCTTTCCCACCACCTCTGAACTTGGCCTGCGAATCTGCACCTGCCCCTGCCTGTGTTCACACAACTTGTGGGGCGATGGACCAGACTAGAGAGCAATGTGAAGGGTGGAGTTAGATGAGGTGTGAGGGTGAATGGCATGTGGTTGGAACAGAAAGCTGTAATGCTAAGATTGTTTGGCACGCAGGGTCTTTAGGAGTTTGTTGGAGCTGTCTGAAGCACTGAGTCCTCTTTTGGCTTGGAAAGTGCTTCAATGGGCAAAGTAGTGCTCCCAACTCCAGTAAGCATTCACCAAGGGCAGGGGTGAGAACCTGCATGCTGCATTTCCATTTGAATGACAACCCAAGCAGATGAGAGAGGTGGCAGGTAACCCGGTGGAATAAAGCAATAAAGGGAAGCTTGGGTGTATATGTTTTGGGTAGCCTTTGTTTGCTTCTGGGGAAGGAGGCATGAGGAAATGGAACTGAGGACTTATTTTAATGTTAATTTCTGAGAAGATTCCAGAGGAGAGGCTCTAGGCAGCTGAGGGAGCCTCTTGCTGCTGCATCTTAATCTGGAAAACAGGCTTGTTGTCCTATTTTTTGTTCCTGAACTTTGATCTCAGTTCTGTAGTCAAGAACTTGATATTCTACTAAAAGAAAAAGGTCTCTGGAAATCCCACTGGAAATGTTCAACTGACACTTGGTTATTTTAGGTAGCCTCTTCTCTATGTTAAAGCAGTCTCTCTTAAAGCAACACTTTCTGCCCTGGTCTGCCTTCTGAGATGAGTGGGACTCAAGGGCTTCAGGGTCCTGTTTCCCCAATGGCAGGGGCTGGTTCTGCCTGGTGCCATGCCTCAGAGAGACATCTCACTTGGCAGGTACAGGCCAGACTGCAGACAGCAGAGAGAGAGAGAGATTTTGCAATAAGTATTGCATGAGGACTGCCTTAAGCACTCTTTTTTAGTGTTTGGTCTATGTTCTGAGGATAAAGCCAAGAAATTTTACTTCACTAACTTTGTCCCTATTTTAAGGGGCATTGTGGGGAGGTTTTAAGTGTGGTGCTTTGCAGATATTCCAGCATGCTGATATGGTAAAACACAAGGCAATTTTTCTTTAAGCAAGTTAAAGATAGGTGCCTGTTGAACCACTCCACCTCTTTTTGTCATTGATGTGCATTTTGATCTGTCTGTAACCTTTCCTTTCTTGATGTGGTTGCTAACAAGGTTGTCATGGGACAACTCTAGCAACATAATATACTTGCATCTTTTCCCACTCTCCTGGGCTAAGCACGGCACACATAATCTTGTCCTCTTAGGGGACGAGCAGCTTCTAGAGGTGACCATAGAGAAGTCAAAACCCCAGGCAGATTCTTTGATATGTCAGCAGCTTTTGAACCATTTGATCAAGAAACATTATTGACCTGTTTATGAATCCTGGTTATGGCTGTGGTCTAAATAGCTCTTTGCACAATTTGAAAGGGGAAGTTGGTGAGAGTCACTGGGGATGATGCTGTCTTGTTTTTGACTCACCACCTTCTAGCCTATCACTACCCAAAGTCTACGTTTTGGGGGAGAGCTGATGTGGGCTGTGTAGCCATGCCTACACAGATCACTCATGCATCTGTACTTAAGTAGGTCTGCACGTCATCTCTCTGAAATGGACTTTGTCACAGTCACACCTGCCCATGAGGCATTTGATTTGGATTGCAATTTCTCAGAAACCACAGCCGGTTCAGTCTCAGGCCATGACTCAGCAGCGCTAGTTATGAGGAATGTGGTCTCTGCAGCCTTTGCTGCTTCCAAATTGATTTCAGGTGCACGTCACACTCTGTCAGCTATACAAAATTTTCTCTGATTTTTTTTTCATTTCTGGCTGCTGAGCACTACCAGACCATGACCAAGAGGATAAGTGGAATTCTCTTATTCACTGATGTGTACTTGGATTACCATTCCCAAAACAGAGGTGGTAGAGGAGGATCTGTTCCTCACTTACCAGCTA
Organism: Thinocorus orbignyianus; assembly: GCA_013400375.1. Classification (NCBI taxonomy): domain Eukaryota; kingdom Metazoa; phylum Chordata; class Aves; order Ciconiiformes; family Thinocoridae; genus Thinocorus; species Thinocorus orbignyianus. Next base: position 1,647,573 of record VXBW01005683.1, read on the forward strand.
CTTTGGGGAAAAGTTAGTATCTCATCTTAAGTTGTTGCTGAAGATGGGTTCATGCTGGACGTTGTATGGAAGCAACTGAGGTGCAGGCATATGTTCCCTTCTGCTGACTTGGCTTTGGTGACGCTAACCACAGCCAGCAAAGAGGAGCGAGCAACTGGGAACAGTAACATCTCAAACTGCATCAGAAAGATTGGCCAGACCTCTCCTGTCAGCACTTGGATTCCCTTGGTGTTCATTGAGGAATTAAAAGTTAACTGAGGGTGGTGGCAAAAAATAGATTTGCCTGCCTAGAAAATGCTAAAGCCAATATACTAAAAAGCAGAGGTGGATCTGAAGGCAGTTATCTCTCTTGGAATTTATATGGGGATTAACACGCACATCATCCTTGTAGCACGCAGGCAATTTTATAATCAGTGCTGGTATTTCACCTCAGGATACTCTATGGGGTGAACAATTAACTTCCCACCTTTTTCTAAGGAATCAAGGCCTGGGATTTACTGTTCAGCAATAAAGAGGAGTTTGCGGCCAAACTGGATGCTTTCTGGACCCCAGCAGTGGTTGAATAGTCTGGAATGGGTGAGAGTGTACCACTCTCATTTTGCTTCCACGTCAACAGAAAAAGATATTAAAAGGTTGTGCAAAACAGAAGACAAACTGCAGTGTAAAGCAGTCACTGCAAGATTAAAATATAGGTTGTTTTATTACATGCAATGTAGTCCCTCCTTTCTCCCCTCTACTTGTTACAGAAAGGAATATCTTTCTTAATTAAAAAAAAAACAACGCCAAAACAGTCTTGAATAAGAGGAACCATAGACATTTTTGCAAGGGGTTAAAGTGACATCTTTGCAAATCACAACCCCCCACCCAGCAAACCTGCCAACAGTTGAAAGATATAAATAGGGATATTTAGGGAGAAAAGCACATTTAAGTTCCTTTGAAATGTGCTTGGCCAAAGGAATATTTTGAAGAGAGGGAGTGGAAAAACAAATGGAAAATATTTTCTTTGAAAGGAAAAAAAAGCAACAAACTGCCCTTCCTAAACAGAGACACTTGGCTGGTGTGTACTTTACGCAGCCCTGGGTCACACCTTGCAAACAACTACTAAATTAGGTCCAGCTACTTTGATGCTAAAAGCATGGATGTGCCAATAATTAAGTTGCATTAGATGTAGGAAATGACTGATGTGTCTGCCGTGCTCATGCTAGCAGAGTTCACTGTGCTGCCATTTGACCGACCCCTTTTTCTTTATGTAAGCAAAAGGAATTTTCTTCTAAGGAAAATCAGCTGGTTTTGCACCTTTGTTTTGTTTTCTGAACTGCTAATCCCCTGAAGGTATAGAAACTATTTGAAAGAGCAAATCAAAGCTCTCATAATTTAGTGTTATATTATTTGTTGATGTATGGTTTGATTTAGTGGCTACTTATTATATCAGGTTACCATATAATTATCTTAATTATTGACTCCAGAGGTAAGTAGAGGGATTATGAGAGAGACAGGAAGGCCCAGTGGAAAGAGCATGGCTCAGAGAATCGAACACATCTCGGTGTGCTCTTGGCTCCACCACTCACTTACTCAGAGCCTGAACTCTTCTCTCAGCCAGCCTCGCCATGAAATCAGGAGAGATTGCAGGGACAGGACTCGGATGCTGACCTAGGATTCAATAAGATGCAGGAAATCAGAATAAAAGAGACAGAGGAAATGTCTGAATGAGAATTAGTAGAAAGAAAATGAGTACAGACCACAGTATGTGTTTGCACGAAAATGTGGAGCACCTACGCGGTCACAGAGAAGGGTAGTTTTGCCACAAAGGCCTGAAATTGGAGTCTGATCATAATTCATATCCAGCCTGTGCTATTGATTTCCCATGCAAAATCATGTAACCCTCATATCCCTTTCTGCAAAACAAGGGTACTAAAAATCATCTTCCTGTCTTTGGTTTTAGTTATTCAAACTATACAGCTTTTTGCACAGCCTTCAGCCATGGTTCTCATGGCATTTGCTGCCGTTTGTGCCTTTTAGTCTCCTTTGTCTGATAACCATTGAGCAAAGCCAAAGGTTTGCGTTGGTAGGCACTACTGCAATATAAAAGCAGCACTGAAAGTCAGTCAGTGCAGTCTATACTTCCTGTATTGATAATATTTGACATACACTGACAAAATACTTCATCTTTTGACAAGCTGAGTTGCATCTTTTTCCCTAAGAGAGGAGCAGACACACTGGTTCTGTTCAGCCTGTGCAAATTACTTTCTCTGCTTTTGCTTTTCTTTCCTGAGCCAAAAAAATGGAGATAATAGAATGTATCTATTTCCTTCCTAGAAAAGATCAGTTAATGTGAAATGGTGCATGGTGGCTTAGTGCTGAATAAGTGGGATATCCTAATCCAGCAAGGTATCCTCGTTCTATTGTGCGCCTTTTCTGCATACCATCTGGAGTTGTTCTCTGCTTAGTATTTTCAGTATGTACCATATGTTTTTGCATGAAAATTCAATAAAATATGCATTATACATGAAAAGTGCTGTAGTAAATAAAGGAAGGATGGAATCCAGTCCCCTTTGTGAACGGCAGGGGCCCCAAATCTTCATAAAAGGTTTAGTCTAGTCTGACGTCTGTGCTTTTCTCCAATTTACTCCGTGTCAGTCTTTAGGAGATGCTCTAATTTAAAACAAAACTCTGCTTTCCTTGCGCTGACGGGGTTATTAGATGTTCTTTGTCTGCCCTCTGCTGAGAGCAGTGAATAAGACAGGGAAAATATCTGTTTTCCGAGGAAGGTAACAGTGAGTGTAATTGTCCGTTTGCTCATACTCTGAGTCGTGTCACTGCTGCTGGTGGTCATCCGTGGTTTGGTGTCTCTCTCTGTTTGCTGCTTGTCAGAGGGCAAAGTTTGTTGAGCTACAGCCCTATTTGGGTTTTATGACCCACCATTCATTGCCAAGGGGCAGGTCGTTTTATGGATTTATGGAAATGTGAGCTCAAGTATTATGCACCATGCAAAATAAAGCAGCATTGCACAAGGAATGGCCACGGGAGAAAATGGGCTTCTCTCCCCAGGCACTAATATAATTCTGCCGGGTGGGATTTGAACTGTACCTCAGCCCCCCTCTGCTTGAGAGGTTGAATCACAGCTGTGTGCCATTCCTCATCGGGGTGCCAGTTTCTTCCAGTGCTGTCTCCCACCACTCCGCAGGCTTCACAGCACTAGCACTTCACTGAAGGACTTGCTGTTTCTTGTGAACATACTGCTTCTGGTCTGCCACGCTCTTTTCTTTGGGAGAAAACAAAGGTCCTGTGCAGACTTTAGCCCGTGTATAAAACAATAGCTGTTGTAGCTATTAATGCTCTCTTGTAACGCCCTGTTTTTAATACTTCCTAGCAAGTTGATTTATTATTGTATCTTCAGCTGGGCTGTGGACCAAAGTGTTTTGATGATGGAAAGAATGTTATACACACATTTAATTACTGCCCACATTTTTGTATAATTTTATCATTTACTGTTTTAGATGAGACATCGAGTTCTTCTACAGGAAAAAAAGCCCAGTAAAAAATAGATGATTTAAAAGCCAGTCTGAGATGAGTTTGGCACTTAAATGTGAGAAAATATAATTGTTCCTTTCTTCCTGCCTTTTCAGATGGTCCCTGATTACCAAAATGTACAAGATCTCCCTTATCTGGACATGGTGATTGCAGAGACGTTGCGCATGTACCCACCTGCATTCAGGTATCTTTTTTTTTCCCCTTCTGATTCCACAGAGCTATCCCTAGCTCTATAAAATGGAAATCTGCTGTTGGAGGACCAATGTGCCCTTGGTCTCTGTGCCAACATCAATACTGCTTGTGCTTTTGAAAGATGTTATGTGGCTTTTTGAAGGAAAACTGGCAAATACTGATATTTCTAAAGCAGTTTTTTACAACAGATTGGCCAAGATTGCTTCTTCACCATTCCCTACATCCTTCAAGGATAGAGGATGGATACATTTTGCAGCAGGACTGACCTTAGAAAGTCAGATGCTGCAGCTTCTCTATGGCTTGGGCTTTGGGGGTACGGAGCCAAGACCTATCCTAGCCTGCTTACTGATGGAGGAGTTACCCTGCTGGGCATCAAAGCCCTGATCTGTGAAAGGGATGCACATTCAGAAAGCTGTATTTTACATCTATGTTTAATTTGAACTCCTACCGTTTTGTACTTAGTACTGTGTTGTACTGATATAGCTAAGCTAATGGCTACATCCATTAAATTTTGAAATTTTGGTCCCAATTCACTCAAGGCTAATTTTACTAAGTTATACCAATGAACTGAAAACAAGGGGAAAAGAAATTAGAAAATGTCAAATGTCCGGGTTTTCACAGGCATAAATGCAAAGGTTAAGAATGGAACTTTTCGAAGCAATTGGCCAGTTGCACTGCTTCTTGTGAAGCCAGGGGAAACATTCAGATGACTGGAAAGGAGCCAAAGCTGAGCTTGCTGTGAGAGTCTTTGAAAAATTTACCCCATGACTGCAAGCACCTTAAAATAAATTAAAAAAGAAAAAAAAAAAAAACCAACAACTTAAAATCATATTCTTTTTTATATGTTCACAAAGATTGGAAATTGAGATTTTTCCATGGACTTCTGCAGAATTGTTCAGAGAGTAAATGTTAAAGATACTTGCTACTGGATGAGATGACTGGGCTTTGCTATGTTATGTATGGTATACAAGCAGAAATCATTTCACCAGTTAAAGTGTCGGGAGTTTCAGCTTGGAGTTTCAGCTGAAACACTGGGAAACAATTAATATTTGTCAGATGGGAAACAGAACAAGAATGGAGCAAAGTTGTTCTGAAGTTTCAGTTGGCATTGTCAGTGGTGTTTATTGATCTGGCTTTTACTCTGATGGATGTGGAATGGATAGGACAGCCCAGTGCCTCGGAAAGATGCTAATTGCCTATGACAAGGATCATGCTGAGTTAGGAGAAAATTCCATAGCAGCCGAGCTTCCTATAAAATGAGTTGTTTCTTTAGAAAAATGAATGTAGTAGTGGGAGAACTTTTTTTCCCAGAACTCGTTTCTACTATCACCAAATTCATGTAAGGATAAGAAGGATGCCCTGTCAATACATTTTTTGGCATGCCAGTGTTTTGTTCCAGGTTTGGAGCCTCTGTTACTCTTCTGTGTGAGAGAGGGAGAGATGGGTGACAGTGAGAAAAGAATGTGTTCCTGTAATGATACCAGAGTGACAGCCCTGAAATGCAAATCTTTGTTCAACCACAGGGCAGGGAGCAGCAAAGGGAGCTCCTGCACATTGTCCTGCCTCTGCGCTCCCAGCTGGTATCAGGGAATAGTTCCTAGGCTGAGGTAGCAGGGCACATGCCTGGACCTGGGCTGGGTTGGGGCCTGTAGCTACCACCCAAACACCAAAAGATCTAGATCAGGGTCTGCCACCACACGTGCACACCCATGCAGCAATTTTTTACAAGGTTTACAGACCCAGGCTTGACACTGGCAGTTGGTTTTTCCTCAGTCGTCTTGTCACGATGAGGTTTCTAAGGACAGTCCTACTTTGTCACCTGTCACCACAAGGTGGGAGGAAACTGGGAGGTTTTGCTATTAACGTCATGTCTATCTTTGATGAGTGTATGTGAAATGCAGTTTTCCAAGGCTTGTGAATTGGTTGTATTTTTGTAGCAGCAGCAGAACATTTAGCCCTATTATTAAAACCATCCCTTGACAAGTTTCAGGTGCTGTCCCAACGTGGGGGAGCTTCTCAAGTAAACAAACTCAAAACTACATTTGATGTAATTTTTTTTTTTCTGAAAGCAAACCAGCATACTCTGCCTGTTATTGGAGATGACTGACGCATTTCATCTGCAGTGTTCATAAAACACAAGTCTAAAACCAACAGTAGCAGCAAAATTGCAGTTTAACAGTTAACATTTTGGAAAACTGTAAGCAACCAGAAATGCTTTACTGTGAAAAGGGCAAAAGTTAGCCAGCTGGGTTGGAGCTGTGTGCTTCTAGGTGGAGATGATTGTAACCTGAGAAGACACAAACATTAGCAACGTTTGCTGTATCTATCTACTGGGAAAGCGTTATTTCTAAATTACGGGGTCAGCCCAACTGAAGGGATTGACGTTTATGGTTCCCTCCTGCTGTGTTTTTACCTTTATTAATCATCTGGGACACATGACACTAACTGTTACAGGTTCACTCGAGAAGCAGCTAAAGACTGTGTAGTGCTGGGGCAGCGTATTCCAGCCGGGGCTGTCATTGAAACCGCAGTTGGACATCTCCACCACAACCCTGAGTTCTGGCCAGAGCCTGAGAAGTTTATTCCTGAGAGGTATGTGGAGTAATGCTTTCCATTCTTATGCTGAAGCCCTTATTTGAGCCTGTTTAGATCAAAGCCCTGCCTTAAATGCTGTTTCAGGCATTAGAGTGGGCACAGGACCCCAGCCTGTCCAGTGGAGGCACCAGATCCTGCTGCTCCTTCACAGCCATTGCTACCTGCTATTTGCCTGAAGCAGTATTTCCACCAAGGGGAGCACAGTGTAATTTATATCATTAAAATATGTTACTTCTACCAAATTAGACAAGTGGTCAAAGTGGTGGATCCCCCAGAAGGCATAAGGTTTGTTCAAGGTTGAAATGTTGCATGGGTTTTCAAACCTGCTTCCAAATCAGATGCTGCAAATAATGTTGCCTCTGGATGCAGAAGTCCTGAAGTGAGATAGCACATCGACAGCATGGGGGTAGCCAGGAAACTCATCCAGCTGCTGGCTGGTTTAGACCAGCCTTTTCACCTGAGATCTTGTAATGGTGCGGGTACACTGTGAGTGGGGAACCTATCCCAACTCCAACTGGGAATTTGCTCTCTCTGTCTGTAAATTAGGATCCGGGGTTCGAGCTCTGCTTGGCAATGGGTTTTCACATGGAGCATTTATTCTCATCGACTCTGGGGGGCACTGTCAGGTTGTGTTTGTGTACCCTGCCCCATCTTACAGACGCGGAGTTGAGTTTACAGGGAGAGTTTAAGCTGATGTGGTGCTGAATGGGAGCAGAATTTAGTTTTGTGGGCAGCTATATTTTAAGATGTTCTGTGGGCAGCTGCATTTTAAGCTACCACCATGCTAAAAAGTCTACTAAGAAAAAGAGTGTGTTCTCCACAAACAACTGGGCATAATGCAGGCAGACCAGAACCATCTTTGTCAGTAGGACTGTTGTGTTCACGTGTGGCGTAGGTGGGTTTGTCCAATGTTCCTTCCAGAGCAAATATTGGCAGAGGCTCTGTTAGGTACCTTAGACCATGAAGAAGAGCAGTGCCAGAGGTAGAGAATCCCAGAGGTTTTGTTGGGGAGGAATCTTAGCAAACACTGGATGTCTGGGGTGGTTTTTTAGCGACGCTTATCTAAAAATTCTATCTTAATTGTTTATTCATCACTTTGACAGTAGTACAAAAGCACATACCAGGGTAAAATGGATAATGGGGGCTGCGGTTCTCTTGACTCATACAGTGCTGTTTGTTATGAATCTGAGATGAATTCCCTTTTAAAATTTCCCCAAGGAGTAAAACATAACACTCTCCTCAGCTTGTATCAGTTGGTAATGTTAGTAAGAATTATAAAATAAGAGCTTAACAAAAGATAAATTAATTCAGCTACAGCCTTTTATCCCCTAATATTTTGTTGTGAAACCTGCCTCAGGAATAATACAAGGAAGACTTTACCGGAATGATGTATGGGGGTAAGCAAGGCAAGAATTGCATGAAGCTGTTTGCACAGCGTATGCAACAGTGCTCAGTACATGAGTTAATGGGCCTTCAGTCCCAAATTATGGGCTTCTATAGTACTTTCTGCAGTAGTATCCCAATCTTATTTAGGATATCTAAGCATGGAGATGGGGTTAGCAGAAATACAAAATCATTTTTGTTCTCCAACAAAAACACCAGCATCCTGAACCTGTACTGCAGCCTGAAAGCCACATCCACCTTGTGCTGCTCCAGCTGCCTTCTGTTTCTGCTGTAAAATCAAATCACGGAATCATAGAATGGTTTGGGTTGGAAGGGACCTCAAAGATCATTGAGTTCCAACCCCCCTGCCATGGGCAGGGACACTTCCCACTAAAGCAGGTTGCTCAAAGCCCCATCCAGCCTGGACTTGAATGCTTCCAGGGATGGGACTTCCACAGCTTCCCTGGGCAACTTGTTCTAGTGTCTCATCACCCTCACAGGAAAGAATTTCTTCCTAATATCTAATCTAAATGTCCCCTCTTTCAGTTTAAAACCATTTCACCTCATCCTATCACTACACTCCCTGATAAAGAGTCCCTCCCCATCTCTCTTGTAGGCCTCCTTTAGGTACTCTATGCTCAAGAACAGAACTGTTTGCGATTTCAATGCTTCCCAACTTGGAACCTGGTTTCTTTAGAGCAAGAGCAGTAAGAAGGGCTGTGGTGAATTGTAGTAACTGGCCTGTCCAGCCCCATGAGATTTCATCTCCTCTTGCAAACTTCAAAGAGAAATTCCCATTGATGTGCATCTGTGGTGCACAGCAGGGAAGTGCTGTTGCTAATTCTAGGTAGTTCACATTTCAGCCTGTTAGTTTCCTCTGAACTGTTATACATGCAAAGTTCTACACAGCTAGCATGTCTGCACCTGGAATTATCATTCTTTTGAATGTGGTCATCGAATGAAGGCAATTCATTAAAGATAGATTGGAAGTAATACTAATAAGCGTCTGTCCTCTCCTGGAGCCGTCAACTGACAAAGGCTGATGGCAATAAGACAGTAATTTGTTTACTTAAGGCTCTCAGCCCCATCAGGACATAATCTGTCAATAGTAGCCCTGGCCTGTCTGTTAAGACCAATTGAAATAACCACGTTTTGAGCTGTAAATGAAAACCACAGAATCAGGAGCAAAAAGCATTTCTTGACCGACTTTCTATCTCTGCACCTTATAGATTTACAGAGAAAGCCAAGAAGGAACGACATCCTTTTGCATACCTGCCCTTTGGGGCAGGACCTCGTGGCTGCATTGGCATGAAAATGGGTTTGCTGGAGACAAAAATTACTCTGCTGAGGATTTTGCAGAAGTTTCGATTTAAGACCTGCCCAGAGACTGAGGTTTGTATATTCAGAGGCTTAAAGGCCACGCTTGTCAACTTCAGGGAGTTGACAGTGTGTCCTAGACAGGATGACTGACTTGCCTTTGTGACTTCCTTTGTTTGAGAAAACTGCTAGAGCCACTTCTATAATAAGGAACGATTAGAGGACCAGACTGCATGTTTTAATCAAAATGTGGCTTAACCTTTATGACTTTTTTCTGACAAAACAAACAGCTACACCGCCCTGCCTTAGTGGGAAGCAGCGTAGCAACACCACAGTCAGAATACCTTGGTTTATACAGGGTAAGAATGGGTGTACATCTTTCATGGGATCTCAGCACTTTAGTATATGCCTATTGCTATATACATTGCACCTGGCACTTACTCAGTAGCTCTAGAGTTTACAGAGTTAATTTCTTTCCGTTCAGATCTACAGTATACCTGGGCAACTACTGCCTCAGCCTCTGGCTGTAAATTCTATTTAATATTATACTACCACTGCTGACTGTAAAACAAGTGCTTTACAGCTCCCACAGTAATCTTGGTATGAATTGTTCCCCTAGCAAAAATGTCTGTCTGTATGTGGAGGTGTTATACACGCATAAACAAATACATGCAACTGTACATAAGGTGGTTTTTGTTGTTTGCCTTTTTTTTCTTTCAGATTCCTTTACAGCTGAAATCAAAAGCCACGCTTGGACCAAAAAATGGAGTCTACATTCTGCTAGAATCTCGCTAAAAGAGAATGTGCATCCTGAAACCTCCTGGGACAGGACCCCTTGTTCAGTGATTCACTGGGTATAATTATTTTTCAAAACCCGAAGACAAGGAGATGCCTAAGTCTCACTGATGGTCAGTAGGTGTTGCCTCACTGCCCTCCTGTGGGAGAGCCTCCAATGACTTTTGTAAACGAGACATGGGCTCCATAGTCTTTTTGGTGGTTTTCAAATTGCTGTGAATAATATCAGTAAAGAAGCATCCCACTTTCACTTGCTTTTGCAAATAACACTTACTTTCATTCATCTTTGAGAATGCTTCCTTCATGCTCAAGTTCAATACATGAAGCAGGTTTTAAGCATACACGTTTTACAATAAATTTTAATTACAGTTCATTATCTCACACATCCTTCTCATGAACTTCTAAATTACGACTCTAGAAAAAGCCCAAGGGGACCCACAGTTATAGAAGATGACCTGGGATCCAGTGCGTTGGATTCTATCATGAAGTGCTAAAAATCAAGGCTGAGTGTCCTGTATAATGCTTAATCTCTCCCTGTGTCTGTAAAGCAGAAGGAGTTGCACCTTCTTCATGCTCTTGAAGTGATTTGAAACAGATTAACATTTTGCACTTGAGTCATCGCATCAACATGACTGAAGAGTGAAGACTTCCCCTGCTTACCAGTTAAGTAGCTAAGACCAAAGAAATGAGGTGCCAGCCATTTTTCTGGCTACTGAACTGCTGTTGGAAAGGTGGATAAAAGAAATCTACAACGTTAAAGAAAGCAGGAGGACTGGAGGAAATTAAAGAGTAATCAGAAGGTATTGGTACAACATCTGCTTCATGCTGAGGCCTTTCCTCTTCAAGCACTGCAGTTGGCACTAACCTTATCTAGCTCATTGACTCAAGGAGCTTAAGACCGCTGCTTGCGCTAAAGCCAATGACAAGGGAGTGGAATCCATGATCATCAGTTGCAGCAGCTCTCCTGATTCCTTATGTGACTCTGCAGCAGGTCACATCCCAAAGTGCCTCACTCCACTCCAGCAGGAGCTGGTCTGGTTGCCAGCTGCAGCTGTTCCTTGGAGCCATTCAAGCAGTACGACAATGCACATGCATTTTCTCAGCCAAAGCAGCCGCACAGTTCCACTCTTGACGTTCCTTCCATACTCTTTTGCACTCCTCTGCAAGTGTTGACCCTCTGCCTGCTGACATGCTCTGCTTCAGGTTTCCTGAGGTACAGCATCTCTCTTGGTGGCATGCACAGAGGAGAAGAGGCTGACTGCTCAGCTGCACTGCAAAGATAGCTGGAGGGAGCCATCTGCTCACTGATCCCTAGCTCGTTCCCAGTTTCTGTCCAGCAAAGCACCTTTTGCTGCCTTCTTCCCATGTACTGCCTTAACACTGATCAAATTGCTGCATCTTGCTCCTGGAAGATGGTGTCTTTCACAGGATTTTTAAAATTTTTATTTTTTTAAAAAACAGAATTGTACAGGTAGCAGTGGTGAAGTACCAACCTGGCAGTCTCGGAATTGTTTAGATTCCATGGAGCAGTTCTGGCATGCTAAACAGAAGTGCCCTGTTACAGACACACTGATTATATGCATTACTAATGGAGTTATTTATTTGAAAAATTATATATACACCCTAGTCTCTACACATTACCCTTAATTTTTCCCTCTTGAAAATAGTACTGCTTACAGATACAACTGGCGAAAAGTTACAGGGCCTTGCCTAAAAACTTCTCCCCTACCTAAATGAACAGGAAGCTTACTCCAGCCTGAAGTCAGCTGTCAAAGGCTTATTTGTCCTTTCCAAGTTTTTCTAATGTTTTTCTTCCTTATGTGAATTAGCAGGTTGTTGTGTGCTTCATTTTTGACCAAACACTCCAAGACTAAATCAAGCTCGTGCCTTTCTTCCATACACATTTGTATGGACTGTTCTACAGCTTGTCTGAACGCTGCCGGCATTCTCAATATTTATCCAAGAAAGTGCCACTGTGTAGAATAGTTGAACGACTCGATATTTCTGTGTCTGAATAGAGCATTATCATCTTGAATACCGTGTTGACTCCATTGGGAATAAACCAGTACTGCAGTGGCTGCAACTAGGCATCACATGGAAACTGCACCAAGCATCTTCCGAGTCACTTCTAAGTAAACGGAACGTGGACAGTACATGTGCAAGTAAACTCACCTGAATCTGCAAAAGCATTTTTTCAACTGTCCTGCAAAGTTTTCTGGCTAATATTTTCTGCTTTCACCTGATGGTTTGTAGTGGTATGGCACAGAGGAATTATTTTGGCAGCTGTGGGCCAAGTCAGATTTCTGGAAGTGCATCATCCCCGTTCTACACACAGGCCTAGTGGGACAGCTCAAGAAGTAACATGGAGAAAAGGCTGCCAACTTTCCAGTAATACAGGAAGAGCCCCAAGCCATTTCTTCCTTTTAAACAACAGCTGCTGATACAGTCATGAGGCAGCACGCAGGCATTTTACCATGCTGCTTAATGAAGTTGGCCCTTCCCTGTCTGCCTGGGCTCAGCAACATGCCTAAAGAGTGAGCCTTGTTGAGAGACCAGTGCTGCTCCAGCCTCCTAGAAGAACAAATTTGCAAGAAACAAGACAGGAGCCCGGCAGCAGCTCTCCATCCCAGAAACTGGTAAAATGTTAATCACAGTGTGTGTGCACCCATATAGCACAGTCTCAAACTGATCCTGAGCGGTTGGTTTTAGGATTCATAAAAAAAAAACCCACCCCACCCACAAATAAAAACACCCTACCGAAAAATAATTGAAAAAGAAGCATTATGTTTATAGTTGCAACATCAAAACATAACTTTATACCCTTAAGGTAAGGTGACTAAGCATTTGTGGCACGGCATGCTTCAGTCAACAGCAGCTGAGTCTAGGGAGGAATGAGGAAGCTGATTTAAAATAATTTCTCTCCTCAGAAACAGTAAGTGTGTTGTCTCGCATCGCTGAGATGTAGGTTTGTTTAAAATCAGGCATGTCTGTTTTACAAAAGGGACTTAGTCATTCCCTGACAGCTGATACGAAGCAACGGCTGCTTGGAAAAGGAAAGCTTCTATTAAAAACATCTTCTGGGACTTTGCAATGATTACAGAAAGCTGTCAGCATAAAATGGTATTTATAATGAAACTGCTTATATAGAAAAGCTTTACAGTTTTGTACTTTAAAAATAGTAGGCCTAGAAAAAAAATGGAGATGGGTGTTTGAAATTATTATGCTTTATTGATTGCAAATTTTTGAACTATCTATTCTTACCTGGCATTAAACTGCAGAATTTCCTGTGTGTGTGTAAGATACTTTCTGAAATGACCACCTTCTCATTTCCCTTTCGTTAAATGACGTTTCCATGTTGGACATGGCTTCACCTAATATCAAACTCTTCTGTGCATTTACAATAGTACATATGCTAAAATAATTTAAAGCTGACTTATAAACTGTTTATTTCATTGCTCGGTTTGCACTAGCCCTGCTGACTTTCTTCTGAGTGTGAAAAGCCTGAGCAGTGTCAGAGATACTTGCTCCCTGCAGTGCTGGGTGCCGTGGATACTTTAAAGGCAGTAGCAGGATTCCTTCAATTTCTGGGATTTTTGCAAGCAGATATGAATTCGTGTCAGTGCCTTAAACAAGAAGCACAAGGGACCTATGCCTGCCCATGAAGCCTGTCCCCTGGTAAAATAGGTAAGCACCAGAACCCTGGTCATGTAACAGCCATCCCTCCTGGTATTCGTGCTGGAAGTGCTCCAGGTAAAGCGGCATTTCTGCAATTCCCACTTGACCTTTGGCTCAAGGCCATTTCTGAGCAATGGCTTCCGAGCAGCACAGTGTAAGTCTTCTCCAAGCCAAGCAGCACCAAGCACACCACCGTATCTGGTAAGTGCCATCCAACCATGTTCCTCTTATCCTCTTATTCCACCAGGCTGCAGGTATCTGAGCCCGACAGTGTACTGCCACTCCTTTGCTGCCACTGCTTACAGACAGGATTTTTGACACCCGAATCTTAGGAAACCTAGGCAGAGTATCATGACAAACCTGATTACAGGGAAAAACTCATTAAATGGTGTGATGAGTTAACCTCGGCTGACTGCCAGACCCTTACCCAGCCCAGCAGGTGGGGGGAGTCAGGGGTTCATAAACTACTGTGCTCTGTGCCAAAGTTGCTTTGCTTTGGCTGGCTCACTCTCTGTCTTGCCAGGATGAACCCGTTATCAAAAAAGGAAAAAACCTTCAGAGTTTATCTTTCTCCTCACGTGGTGTGGGAGTGAGCGAGATGATTACACCGTTCCTGCTTAGCTTCTCGTTTTAAGCAGCCAAGAGATACTGTCCTTACTCAGGAAAAGACGTTCAGTATCAACTTTTTTACAAGTTTAGATTTAATGCAAACAACTCTTTAACCTGATTGTCTGCGAATGCAGCCCAAACAGTTGCAGAGAGACTCTGCTACTGAACACCAGCGGAACTTTCAGAAAGTTTCCAAGAACTCAGAGATGTGGTAAAACATAGAGGGAGAACACCATTACAAGGAATTTAGTGGTTTCAATACCCATTTATTTACTACACAGAAGAAAGTTACCACTACTGTTTCGAAGTGGAAAACATAGGAACTTTTCTGTGTTAATGGAGAAATAACAGATGACAAGGTATCACAACCAGCCATTTTTTTCCAGTTGTTTTACTCGCACACATACACACACATTCACACATCCTTACACAGCCCTTTCAAGAATTAAGTTAAAAGTTTCAAAAATATTACTAGACATCAAAAAATACCTCAACTTCTTGCATTAAAAAATGTAGTTTCAATTTTCAGGCAGAAGATTAACATGACTTTAGCTATTGCAGTTTTTAGCGGAAATACTGGTTATGTTAAAAAAAAAAAATCATACTAGCAGGATTCTCATTTGCCATAAATGTGTAGACAAACATGGTTTTTTTTGCTTTGACAGAAAAATCTTATTCTGCACAGATATGAAAACTTTCATACATAATGTTATCCTCCTCAATGAATGTAGTATTTGCTGACAAGATCATTTGCTTGCATGAGATTTATCATGTATGTTCTATTACAAATCTTCTAAAAGAAAGAATACGGTAAACTTGCTTTTCCACATCATGTTCTACTGAGTTTAAACACAAATAGGAATATTTCCCTTTAGACAGCACACTGCTAGTTTTACAGTTTGCATTAAAAGGAGTTCTGTGCAGTCTTACTGCAGCTAATCACAGCGAAATTCCTTCTTCACAGTGCCTAAGTAAGAGAGCTACCCAATGTACACCCAGCAATCATCATCCAGATGAATTAAAAAGACAATACAGGTAAAGCTGAGCTTTTTTTGGTCCTCTATAAAGTATATTCTAAGGCTTTTGCAGTATACTATAGCTAACGCACTCATTTAAGAGCATTAAAGCTGTGATAATGTATCTGTCCATGCATCAGAAACTTTAATCATAAGAAATACTTGACAGTTCAAGTTTTTTTTATTATCTGCATACATGTATGCTGGCTAATAACATCTTTTGCTGGGAACAATTAAATATTCAACTTATTCTTCAGATTTTAAGGGGTTCAGCTCTGTGGCTGAAGACCACTCTCCAGGTAAGCACAACTTTCCTGAAAGAAAGTCCAAAGGCACCTTGTGGCACTTGTAACTAATGTTACCTCCTTCAACCAAAGGAGCAGTACACCTAACGGGGGACAGTCACCCACTGTTTTTCCCAACAGCTGTAAGAGAACCATAAAGTTGCTCTGCAGAAACAGGGTATTGCTATCAAGAAGTGCAAGCAGCGTTTTTCACTCCTGAGAAAGAATATTCTTAAATGACAGGGCAAGCTGTTTCCTCTTCTTCCCCCCAGTACCTGTCAGCACTTTCCGATTTGTAGGCACAGTGAAAGTTGTGAAAAACTTATGTTATTACAAACCTAAAATACGTCATTTATCTGACAGTCAGTCAACTGAGTAGGACACACCAAGCAACCCCTGCTATGCTTCATGTCTTTGGTATTTGTTTTAAATGAGAAAATAAGTCTCTATTCCTTTTAAAGAAGCAAGCTTAATTTTTGAGACTTTTTTTGATGAAGATTAAGTATGGACTAAAAAACATTGCTGCTAAGAATTTCTGCAATGAGTTGAGCACAGACAGTCTCATTTGCAAACACTTGGATGTCTACTGTTACAGGAGACAGATTATTAAAAAAAAAGCAGGTTTTATCAAATTTCAAGTTAGAAAGATTAACAGGTAGAAGGAGACAGCCTCTGACCAACAACAACTTGGAAAGATCTATCCCAAACAATTATAACTAAATATTGTTTAAACTTGGCAGCCATAACCAATCCTCATGTTACAATCGTCAGTGAATTCAATGAATAAATTTACAAAAGTCTCTAGTAATGCAGGGAAACATGATACCCACTAAACAGGAGACAAATGCAGGATTTTAAGATTTCTAAGACATCCTTTGTGTCTTTTTACTCCTTGTTTTCTATTGCACAGGAATGATTGAGAATAAATGTTTCCAAACACTCACCTACCCAATTACACAACTTCTAAAAACAACTTTTTTCTGTCTTAAGCCAATACCGAAAAAAAATGTTTATACCAGTTGAACATAACAATGACAGGTTTTGCTGCTATAGCATTTTTGCAAGTGCCTGGTCGTTGTATTCTATGAGATACTCTGGATAAATCTGCTGCTTCTCAAAGATGACAAAGATAGAAGGATTTGTAAAGCAATTCACACAACTGTCATAGAAGTTTTGGTTGTCCTTCAAGGGAGGCCGAACATAAGAAGAATTACCAAGAGTGAACTCCCCCACCAGCACCCGTGCCAGAAACATGGTCTTGGCGAGTAAGTCTTCCCTGCAGTAGTTGTCAGAATAAGAAGCATCCCTTGCAAAATAGCTTCCTGCAGAAGAGAGGCCAAGGCAGAGTTAATGAGACACCAAAATTGCATGGAAAGAAGTGATACAGTGTGACAGTGACTTCATGAACGGCCTTTCCAAAGCCTTCACTTGTCCTGATGTCCTCCTTAGTGAAAATAACCACACTTTTCTTTTTCACAGCACACATATTTAAAAGCCACACAAGCAACGTTTGAAACATATTCCTCAAGATTTCCTTCTGACCCTAGACATCCACCTTCCCCAATCTCACCCCACTTCCTCTCCTGACAAAGGATACTAATATTCATTAGAACATTTCTGAGAGTTCAGTTTTCAGTTGCACAGGTGGTAGTTAGTCAGTCAGCCTGTCTCTTAACTAATTCCACTTGGTACGTTGATGCTTTCCTGTCCACTGCACTATGTAAAGGGATATAATTTGCTAACAAGGCAAAAAGCTTGTATGTAAGCAGGATTTACCTTCCAGATTAAGTCCCCAGAACTGGCTTCTCCTAAGCTTGTCTTTTCTTGCAAGGACAGAGTGGAGCATAGAGGCCACAGCCTTTCAGTATGCCTTAGCCCCAAATGATCATCGCCAAAGCAACTTATGTTGTCCACATCACCACAGAGGTAAGCCCTAAACTGGCCTAATACCCTCTTTCTAACTTTACACCTCTACAGGAACTACAGAGAATTTTTTAGCCAGTGTAAATTTAATGAAAGAGCTGAAAAACAACCTTTGCCATAGACTGTCCCATTAAGGCCACAGATCCTCCAGTCAAAATTTTGCTGGCAGATGGCATCGATGTATTTTTTACTGGTCCCATGAAATAAAAATCGCTCATCCACAGCCTTTCCACCATTGATCTTCTGCATTTGTTCCTTCTGCCTGCAATGAGAAGCAGTATATTTGAGTTCCCCAGTAGCCATACCCAGACAGGTTCCAGCCAGACTAGCACTCAGAGACAACTTTAAACAAGGGTACATTCTGCAAATCCTTAATGTTAAAGCCTAAACTTTGGGCATACAGGGTGTCCTGCTATCTACCTGCGTACAAAGATGCTTTCATTACACAAAAACGCCTCCAGATGTTTAATAATAAAAAAACCTGTTCTATTCCATTCACTGCCTATTAGGAGAGGGGGAAGAATCTTAGCATCTTTTTTTTTGTTTGTTTTTCTAAACACAGGAGTTCATGTTAAGGCTTTCCCTCAGTGAGTTTTGCATTTAATTTTGAAGGTTGTTTCAGGTTTGACCAGTGTTTGTGCCAGATGTGACTGATTACCAGCTTCAAGGCTTCAGTGGGAGGCAGCTATCCCAAACACAGGCCTGGCAGAAGTCAGAACCACCTACTCAGCAGCAGGGATTCCCTACCACAGAGCTCATCTGACTGACTATCCTAAGCTCTATGTCTTGACTGAGTTTTGCTTTTATCAGTACCTCTTTATCTCCATGTTGATCCTGGCGAGGTACTTCAGTGGGGGAGTGGAAGCAGACTCTTAAATGCAGCTGCGTTTTGGGAATGGATGTGTCTATCTTTAGCATACAGCTAACTGCAAAACCAACAAACTTCATGCACACATCCCAGAGCAGTTTTTTTACACATACCATTGATACAGTTCCCAGAGAGATGGGTTCTGAACTCTACAAATCCTTTTAATAACTGTTTTGGGCATTGTGCGTTGGAAGTCCACCTTGACTTTCTTGTATTCTTCAGAAGAACTGTCAAGCTCAATCAGCTGTAAGGAAAAGATTAAAAAGCTACTCTCACCTTTTACTAAATCACAGCAAAGCCACTCCACCTAGTGCACTACTCAGACCTTTAAAGTCTTTTCTATGAAGCAGATATGAGCACCAAAAAAAGAGGAAAAAAAGGCAGATTAGCAATCCCTGCCCTGTAAAAGTGAGCACTTGCATAACATTAACTACTTGGGTTTAAGAGATACAGGTTGCTCTCTCACAGGACATTAAAGGAGCTGCATGCTTTTGTGCAGCCACCCAGCACCTTTCAATATTTAGGCCAAGATACATTTGCATGTGTATATCAAACAGGACTCAAGTACATAGAAGAAAGGAGCACATAAGTTTAAAATAAAAAAAAAGGAGCATTTATGTTTCAGCAAATCAAAGAGTACTGCTACACCCGTGCTTTTTAAATCTTTCCAGTTTATAGTCCCTACAGCCGGTCAACACAAACTGCACTGCCTGTTATCTTTTTAAATAAATTGGAAAGGTTTTATTATACCAACCATTTTAGGGAAGAGCAGAGACACATTGCCAAAAAACAGTTCATTATATGAAAGTCCTGAAAGCAAGCAATGTTTTCCCTAGAAACATCAGGAATGTCAACATCAGCCTTTCCTACTTTTTATTGACAATTTCTTGAGGATTTGCATGTTGTAAGTTAGTAATGTTGATGTTTCAAGGAAGATCTTTTCTGTAGGTATAATTACTAGAGTTGACAGAGGTGGTGGTGGCGGCAGGCAGGACATCAGCAAACATAAACCATGCAGGTATTAACTGGGTGTGTTACAAAAGTAAACAAGTACACTCCACATGAGTTATGGTGCATTTTAGTAAGTGATCCCAGCCTAAACTCTTACTGATTTCAGCAATGCTCCACAGATGTACAACAGTCTGCTCAGGGAATGGCTACCCTGAAGTTATAGGCACAAATTATCTCCAGTGCTTCAGCACATGTTCAACTCGAAAGCTATGTATCTTGGGCACCAGTAACACTCTTGTTAATACAGCCTAAGCTTCAGGCAAATTTGCCAAGGAGAGGGATAAACAGTTCTAGCACTGAAAGTCAATGTTGCCATGGTTATACTGCTGCTATTTGTTAGTTTAAATCTGGGCCTAGTTTCACCTCTAGGTCTGCCGAGTGTGATATCAGGCTCAAACTTACCAACACCTCTGCATTACGTTACGTAAGAAACGGTCACCTTCAGAAGCACAAGAAAAACTGAACTTGTGACAAACCTGTAGGCGACAAAACTGATGGAGAGAAAAAACAAAAACCTCCAAACCTTGAATCCCAGTTGAGGCAGGGCAGATTTGTCCCAGTGAGGTGGAATGCCCTTAAACTCTTCTGTATCTTTAAAGCCCCTGTAATTATAAGACATTACAAATAGGTAATTAAAACAAAACTACATTTTATGTACATATGATCCTAAACATTTTTGCCAAGTTGAGGGAGAATATAGGCAACTGAATATATTCAGAAATATTTCAAAATTCTTTTTTCAGTTGAGTACACAAAAATATTTGTTCCGAATCATCATGTCAAGACTTATGGCAGGAAGCAGGATGCCAAATGAGAAATAAAATAATTAGATATGCACCGAACTAAACATGACAGTCATTCTCGTAGTTGCAAAGAACTTAACATGTACATAAAAAGCTCTACTACACTGGGGTAGATAAATAAAACACATCCAGTATCATATCAGTATGAAAGAAACAGGATAGATACAGCCCTCCTCTCTGCTTAGCTGCTCTATTCTGTGTTGCTTAAGCAAGCACTGTGTGCCACAAGGGAACGCATAAAAAAAAAGTTGGCCGATACATGCAATTATATAAAACTTCTTCCCTTGCAGACTCCCAGCTTTTGCTCCACCTGTAACAAGTACTACTTTCCTCTCAGATTGTCTGACTGTTTTCAAAACAATTTTTTTCTACACTTCTACTAGCTTTGAAAATTACTGATCTCAGATGTCAGAAAGGACTAACATGCATAAAGGTTATTGCTTGCAGCTTGTATCAGCCCCTCTAATAGGATAGTTGCCTCTAATCAGCAACTCACTACAACGTTGCTACAAGTTGAATTATTTCCTATGCTTCCACATTTCCCGTGGCCAAGCCCAAACTTCCTTCATCCCCAAGGCCCTTGCGTTGCTTGAAAACTGTTGGCCAGGCTGCAGTACTGCCCTGGTTAGACACTGTTGTAGGAAAGGTACAGCTCCTTCCATCTCAAATCCTTTTACAATTGTCTTAACAGCTACTCCTTCACCCTACTGACACCCTTGGACGACACTGCATTCACAATGCACTAAATCCATCACCTCAGGATAAGCAGTTGCCATTTACCTTGATTTTGCTTCTTCTACCTCTCTCTGAGAGACAAATTTAGGTCTTCTGCAAATCTCTCTCTCAGTTGTGTAGCGAAGGTTTTTCTGCATCATGGCTGGGTTAAAAAAAAAAAAAAAAAGCAACAATAAACCCCAAACAATCAGAAAAATGTTTCACAAAGCCTTCATATTGCGGCAAAACTTGCTACTAAGTTCTTTTGTCAAAAATGTTGACAAAAAGGCACCAAGCTTTTTTTCTTGCTATGCAAAGGGAAGTCAAGAGCAGGATGTGAAACCCACAGTCTATTTGTGTAAATCACCGAGAAGGATTTTAGTTTCACTTTTGCTCTTAACTTCAGAAGGAATGATAAGGCACAGGTAGCTATTTTCTTTCCATTCTTCCATCAACCACACCTAACCGGAAAGGATCATTGTAAAATAAGTATCTACTTTTGCTCCATGGGCTGCATCCCCTTCTTCTCAATTTGCAATCAAGATACTGCCTTCCTACATTTATTTGTAGATTTCAAACCCTATATATGCAACCTAACAGCTACCACAGGTCTTTCGTTTTTATTGATCACTAACAGAAACAAATCTCAGCAAACCGAACTTCAGAGGCATTTCATCTGCATCTTGGAACCTGGAGCTACCTCCACATCATACCTGCAGCTAAGAGTCAACAGTGGCCAGCAGAGTGAGGCCTCATCTTCAGAAAGATACATAGGAAGAAAACAAAGAAAGAAAAAAAACACCTCTTGGCACCACCAGGCCTAGAAACTAAGTTTTGGAAGGTGTCTATACACGCTTCCACACACGCTTGCCTGCATTACTAAAAAAATTTCTCACATTTGTGTTGGTGCCAGCAACAATGGCAATGTCAAACTTTGACTTGTTGATAGAGGTTTTGAAACCTAGAACAAGAACTTCTCGAAAATAAAAGATTTGGAGGAATAGGAATACCAGTTTGCTTACGTGAACAGCTCATATCCTGAGAACTTTGATAGCTCTGCCTCTGTAAGCATTGTAGTTTAAAGTTCAAATTTTTCTCTCCTATCTCCTGTACTAATGTAGTTTAAAATCTCTAATTACCTAGGAGGAAGGAAGGGAGGGAGCAATGGAAGGAGAGAAAGGAACAGAAACAGAATTAAAAAAACAACAAAGCAAATAGAACATACCTCCAAAATTGAGTTCATATTCATGTCTTCCAGCTTTGAAGTTCAGCTTTGGAGAACTTTTGGCTATATAAGCTTTCTCCAGGTCTTCACTGGAGATAGTGGCAGCTGCATGATTACCATCCTGTCCAGCCAAAACCAGAGGAAAAAAGAAACAAAGATTCTCCTGGTTTGGTATTTACAAGCAAGTTTAAAAACCAACAACTGTTGAAGGGTATGGTGGGTGCGGTATGTATCAGCCTTTGTGCATGACAGTGGTTACCAGGCAAAAGCTACGTATTAAGCAGTTAAAATTGCCCCTAAAAAACCCCAAGCAGTCCTATGAAGCCTAAACTTGCAAAGTGCATGCGGTGAACACTACAACTGAGACTGCACATTCACCAACCAGACCTTAGCAAAGACGCACAAAGTACTACTGAAACCTCAGAGAAGAAAGTTTTAGTCACAAGCAGTGAAAAGAATGTATTAATGTGATCCTATCCCACATGACTAACTGAAGAATTATCAATGCATTAAAGTGATCCTATCACACATGACTATCTGAAGAATTACCTGTCTGTAATTTTTGTGACTCACCAGTGAGCACTTCCCTACATGAACCGTGACATTCTCAGGGAAAAGATCCCACTAGGCCTTTGAAGTCCATCTGTACAGTATGACGGAGAGGTAGGAATGAGACAGGGTGGAGGGTGGCAAAAGAGGGGAGGGTACAAACACTGCATATCTTTCAGTAGTTCTGCACTTTCAATAGAATTGAGAGTTTCACCATTTCTCCACACTTACTTTCTTTCCATACTCCTGCCACAGGCCGTATTCATCTTTCCAATACCAGAGCCATTCTGTTGTGAGAATGAAGTGAGGGGGTTTGGTCACAGAGGAGGCTGTAGAAAGACGTCTAACCTTTGCAAACCCACAGCACATATTCACAAAACTGATACATGACAAGAGAGAGCCACTTTCAGTAACACCATTATTAAATCTGTAAAAAAGGAGAGGGGAAAAAAAAAGAAAAATAATCAGAACTGTTTGTGAAGCTTTACACATAGGTTAAGAAGGCCACCGTTTCATGCACAGTAAGCACTATCAACCTGTAAATTACTGAGTTACATAGGATCAACAGAATCAGTGTAGAGTGTAGACTGCCGCCTTCTTCCTAACCAACTAGATTCTAAACAGAACACTGTCATAACTTAAGCATTGCCTTAAAGAGACATGACGTAACATAGGAGAGCTAGGTAACTTCTCCACCATGGGAGAAGGCATACTGGTATGCCTTCCAATACCCTTTTGCTACATAACCAGTTCCAAACTCTTAAACATATTTCCATATTCTTAATGGTTCTCTGCACCCAAGAGTATCCCTCTTTCACCAGGTACTTAAGGTATTCTACCAGTTCCACAACACAGACTGCGAGGTGGGGAAGGCAGCAAGAGGGGAAAATCTCCATCTCAAAAGATGAAAGAGAAGGTTACTTCTAATCACGGGTCAAGATCTAACCAAAGACATATTCCCACAAGTACCTGTGACAAAAAAAATCACCATTCTCTGCAGTTTTACAGCCATTCTTAGAGAGGATTAAGATTTCCTACAATAGCAGCAGTAGGAAGTATTTATACATTTTTTCACAACCCAGAATACTAGAGTCTATGGATCAGTCACATAAAATAAGTGTGGTGGATTGACCCTGGCCAGCAACCAAGCACCCACACTGCTGCTCACTCACTCTCCTTCCCCTCCCTTGCATGACAGAGGGCAGAAAATAAGAAGGGCAAAAGCCAGAGAAGCTGTGAGTTAATATAAAGGCAGTTCAATAGGTGAAGAAGGGGGAGTGTAAATAAACAAATCAATAAATCAAATTGCTCACCAGCAGCCACCTTGGAAACCAAAATCCCAACCCTTTTCTTGCGCTGCTCCAGGTTTCATTGCTGAGTGTGGTGTTACACGGTATGGGAGATCCCTCTGGTCACTTCACGTCAGCTGTCCCAGCTAATTCTCTCCCACCCCCTTGCCCACCTTTAGCATACCCACTACAGAGCAGCAGGGCACGGCGGGGAAAAAAGGGAAAGCCTCGAGTCTGGGCAAGTGCTGCTCAGCAACATCTAAAACATCAGTGCATTATTACCCCTGTTTCAGTCACAGATCCAGAACACAGCACTGCACGGGCTGCTATGAAGAAAGTTAACCCCATTCCAGCCAAACCCAGAGGGTCATATACAGACTTCAGTTCTAAGTCACAAGGGATGAGGTCTCCAGCAACAGTAAGTCAGCAAAGTGAGGTCAGTAGAAGAAGACTGAATGAAGCTACTTACGTAATGACTACAACAGAATCGTAACAATTTATAACCACCAAAATCCTGGTCCAATACAGCAAAGCACAAACATTATTAAATTTTTTAAGAGTTTATACCTGGTGTTATTGGGGTCACAATATGCTTTTTCTATTTCTTCCATATTCTTCAAGTCCTTCCAGGTATTACCATCAGAGATCTGCCATCTATATGGCAAGTGAAAATGAGTCCTGATACACTTGTCTATAAAAGTAAATAGAAAAAGTAAGAGATGCATTATTTTCACAGGCTATGAGAAAAACTCCAACATCTCAGGGCTGCACACCTAGCTGGTGCAGGTATCAAATGCATAGCCATGGAAAGTGTTCCCCTATGGAATCACTACAAGCAATAGTACAAAATTTTTCAGCATAAGCAAGCAAACCAGTTTTTGAGCTAAGGCAGATGTTTAGTTTCTGCACCTACTAGATGTTCTTTGTGCATCAGAATCGTTATCAGGAGCTCTCTGACGAAGAACTGTTTTGTCTTCTCAGTTGCAGACAGAAAAATTTACAAATAACTGAAATCACATGCTCAGACTAGGCTATTATTTCATATACAGAATAACAGTGTATACTCAAATATCTATGCTTAACCACTAAGACACCAAGTGAGTGTCTTAACTGGGGGGGCGGGGAGGAGGGGAGGAGGGAAATGCAACAAAAGAGCAACAAAAAACCCCAAAACCGCAAAAACACGCAATAAAACAAACAGAAGCAGCACCAAATGAAAAAAATCCCACTAGCGCTCTAGTTTTAGGATAGGGGGTAGCTCGTTTAGAGACTTCTTGAAGTCTCTAAGGATCCAGGCTTCACCAGGAAAAAAAAAAAAAAATAGTGGTAGCAGTGGCCCAGTTATCACTTAGAAATCATTCAGAGTCAGTAGGCACTGACTCCTCAATAGGATGGATGATCGCATCACCAGCACACAAACTTGAGGCCAGCTTTCATAGAAGAACAACAGGCAACTTAACTACAGTGAAAGTCAAGGAGACCGCTCATACACAGCTCATATGAGATGTGCAGTACATCAGGGAGCTACTACAGGTCAAGAACCTCAAGAAGGAAAAGGATATCAAAAAGACAAGAAGCAAGCTGGCACAGTAGCCTTTTTCCTGCACAAGCTGGAACATATTGAAAGGGAGACAGGTCAGACAGATGTAACAGGAGTGGCAGAAGAAACAAAGAAGAATGAAGAATTCAGAGTATCTTTTGGAGCTATTTGGAAGCAAGACTCCTATCATTCAGCAGTCCCTTAGGTGAACACAGGTGGAGTAGCCAATCTCCAACACAGGGTGATATTACACATTTCAGGGTTAAACAAAACAATTCCTTTCGTTGGTATACTAGGTAGGTCAAACAATTTCCTACCAGCACTTGAGATTACAATGAGATTTAAAGATAGGCATAAACTCCAAAATTTCCCCTTTGTGTGAAAGGCATCTATCACTTCCTCCTTATGAGAAAAGGAAAACAGACAGGACTTGTTACAGTCACAGCCTACCTTTAAAATTACAACTTCGGCACAGATGATATAAGCAGATCTGTTCCGACTCACCACCATCTGTAGTTGAGGACTCTCGGCTAGAGCTGTGTTTCTTCACTAGAGGGGGGAATTACAAGCCTTATTAATACTCTGTTTCAACAAGCTCTCTTAAAAGTGCACCTATGAGTAGAGAAGATGCCGAAACCCAGCATTTATACCCAAGTAACTGCATTCAGCTCCAGAAAGACACTGGAGTCTTGATAACCTCATACACGCAAAAGTCCTATCCCTTCTGAACTTGACTTTCCTGTAACTGCTGAATTCCTCAGATGCAGTTTTTAACTAACACAGCAAAATAAGAATAGAATCCAGTGTTTTTACATTTCTAGACGAACTTGAGTTAACCATGTATTCCACGTAGCTATTCACACTGGCAGCTATAAAATCTCAAAATTTGATACTTCTGTAAATCAAGGAAACAAAAAAGGGAAGAAGGAGCTGCAGGGAGGATAGCAGAGATGAACACACACACTTGGATTTTCCATTATGTTATCCTCTTCTTCGCTGCTAAACCATAGTTAACTTACAGCTCTAAGGAACTTCAAAAGAAAAGAACAAACCAAAATATTATATCTCTGAAAAGTAACTAAGGTACTACTGCCTGTGAATTCCTGTGCTAGACAACCACTACCTTAAAGACGAAAAAATAAAACATAATCACACAAGTAAATACTACACCTTTTCTTAAACAGTTCTCAACCCTTGTATGTGTTTTTTACCAAGAAAAAAAATTACAGAGCTCTACATTTCCAGTTTCTGTTACGGTTTTCTAACCTCAAATTTAAGATTTTCATAAACACCAAGCACTTTATTTCTCAGGAAGTACTAATGCCTTGAAATCTACTTCAGTTGTCCCTGACAATGAGAAAGTCCCTCCTAAAAGACACATCAAGATGTGAATTCAGTATTCTATTTCTAAATGACATCTGTGAGAATGTTACATTTACTAAACTGATTCTTCTTCTGATGTTTTCAAAAGATGGTATAATTTACCTTCGCATGGTGAAGACTTAGCATCTTCTATGTCCGACGTGTTCCTGTTGCCATTTTTTATGTCATACATATTCCTATAAATGGAGGGCAGTTTCTCAATAACATTTGCGCTCATTCCCTGCCTCTCCAGTTTCTCATAACATTCCGACTTAAATAAGTCATGGGATCGCTTGCAGCTTCTGCCAAATCTGCACTGTCCCTGCAAAAAGTACTGGCAAACATGCAGTTTGGTGCAGATCTTTCTATATGTACAGGATCCGTAAGGTCCATCACCTTTGTTATAATGCATGCAGACCTTGGGTAGAAGAAAGAAAAAAAAGAAAAAAAGTACAATGTGCTCATATAGACGGTTTGAAATGAATATTTTTTGATTACTATTTCTACAGCTACATGTTTACATTTGCATTTAAAAGACTTAGACTTATACAAGTTTCTTCTTTCTTCTTATTTTCCAAATGACTGGAAGCTTTTCCTTTTCTCCGCTGATGTCTACAAAGACCTTTCAGTAGACAACCATCTTACAGACATTCTCAAGCAGATGGGGTTTTGTTCTAAGTCACATAAATGTAGGATAGCGGATTTTATCGTGTCAATACCTGAACTCTTTGGTTTTCCATTTTTGGAATAGTGAACTTTTTTTGACCTGAATTTGATGGTAAGAGGTACTGGATCTGGCTAGGATGGAGTTAACTTTCTTCATAGCAGACCGTACCATGGTATGTTTTGGATCTGTGACCAAAACTGTAGATAACACACCAATATTTCAGCTACTGCTGAGCAGTGCTTGCACAGTGTCAAGGATTTCTCTTTTTTACCACTTTGGCACCCTCAGCCTGGGGTTGGCTGGAAGTAGGCAAGAAATTGAGAGGACACAGCTGGGACAGCTAACCCCAAACTGTCCAAAGGGATATTCCATGCTGTATAATGTCATGCTCAGTAATAAAAGAAGTCAGGGAGTAGAAAATGTGGGTCCTTCCTACAAGTTGGCCCTATCTCAGAGACTTGCTGGGCATCAGTCTGCTTGTGGGAGGTGGTGACTAACTTCCTTTACAACTTGTTTTCTCCCTTCTTTCCTCCACTTACTAAACTGTCTTTATCTCCATTTGCAAGTTTTGTCACTTCTGTTCTTCTTGTTTTCTCTCACCTGTCCTGCTGCGGGTAAGGGAAGGGGGAGTACAAGAGGGGCTCTGCAAGTGCTTAGCTGCCAGTGAAAACAGAGGATGCAGATTTAAAGTTTCAGAGTTGCATTACGCTAACTAAATTAACACCGAGCATCTCCATCTAGTATCAAGCCTCTTCCACTCTGCCATGGTCACTGAATCAAGGAGGCTAAGAAACCGTCACAGCTTCTTTCACTACTCACCTCTGGTAGGAGGGAAGGGTCATTTTGAAGCAAAAGCTGGCGAAGTTCATCACTGTTTAAACACTCAAGCCCATATTGCTTTAGAACACAGAGATTGTGGTCTGAGTGGAAGTTGTGAACAAACTTGCATTCCTTCCTACAAGTTAAGAAACGCAAGCGTAAAATGAGCGTAACAGACTAGTACTATTTTGCTCCCCCATCGGTATTATACTAAGCAGTTTAAAAAGCACACCAAATTAGCTAGTTTCAGAAAACTCTGAAGTGTTCCTTTATAAAGTAATTATGTGATTTGCTAAGCAGATTACATAATTACTCTGTGGATAATTGCCACGCTATTTCTGATTTACAGCCATTATAGCATTAGTGTAGACTGCTAATACGGGCAGTTTTTGACCCGCAGCTCACCGAAAACACTGAAGACATCACTCCCACTGGAATCCACAGGCACATCGCTCAGCTTCACATAGCAGAAAGCGACCANCGACTCGGAAAAGGGCAGCAAAGCCTATAGTGAACCCTCCTTTCCACTGAAAGGACCACACCGAGCCCCACACCACGGGTCCTCGGTCTCAGCCGCCCCCCGCCCCCGGCGCCACCGCTGCTCCCCAAAAGAACAAGACTTTTCTCCCCAGAACGCCCGGGAAGGCATTGGGCCAGCGCTACCGA
>VXBW01005683.1:1676506-1694230 GCA_013400375.1 Thinocorus orbignyianus
TCTTCCCTCCCTCCACTCCCCGCCGCCCCTCACCTGGCCCGCTGGTTTCGGCAGAGCCCCTTCAGGTGGTACTTGCAGAGGTGCAGCCGTCCGCACTGCCCCTCGCAGCCCACCCCATACTCCTGGCACAGCCGCACCGGGCTGGTGGCCACCGCCACCGTCGCCACCGCCCCCGTCCCCGCCTCGCCGGGCCGCCGCACCAGCGTGAACTGCTGCGAGTCCCGCAGCACCAGCTTCACTTGCTCCGCCGTGAACTGGCCCCGTAGCCGCCGCTGGAGCTCGCCCTGCTCCAGGCAGCCGCCGCTGGCGCACAACAGCTGCAGGGCTTGGGTAGCCAACGCCATGGCCGCTGCCAGAGCTGCCTTACCCCAAAGCCGCTGCCGTACCCGGGAGGGGTCAGCCCCGCCCCGGGACGCGGCTCTCGCCGGGGAGAGGAAACGAAAATGAAAGTGGCGACGCAGGGTTTGGGCGGGGAAGAGCGGGGGATGGTGGGGACGGGCCGTCCCCGGGAGGAGCCGAGAGGAGGAGCGGAATACACAGTCTGACCTCCGCCGCCGGCCCTTGCCCTGTCCCGGGCGGGGCCTGTGCCCTGGAGGGCCTGAGGGAGGCCCTGATCCCGGGCACTCAAGGTGGCCTCAGATACCCGGAAGGCCGGCGGCTCCCCCGGCCTGCTGAGGAGCTCCCGGGCACCCAGGGTCACCCGGAAGGCTTTGTATCTCTTCATGTCACAAAATTTTCATGGTTGGAGAGGACCTCTGAGATCATCGACTCCAGACCAACTCAACGATCTCGGCCACTAGAGCATGCCCTCAAGTGCCACATCTGCACGTTTCTGAAATACCCCCAGGAATGGTGACTCCACCACCTCCCTGGGCAGGCCGTTCCAGTGCCTGACCACCCTCTCAGCGAAGTAATTCTTCCTAATATCTAACCTAAACCACCTCTGCCGCAACTTCAGACCATTTCCTCTGGTCCTGTCATGATTCGCTTGGGAGAAGAGGCCAACACCCACCTCTCTACAACCTCCTTTCAGGCAGCTGTAGAGGGCAATGAGGTCTCCCCTCGGCCTCTTCTCCAAACTAAGCATGCCCAGTTCCCTCAGCCTCTCCTCATATGACTTCTTCTACAGACTCCTCACCACCAGCTTGATGGTTCTCTGGACATGTTCCAGCACTTCATTGTCCTTCTTGTAGTGAGGGGCCCAGAACTGGACACAGTACATTTGGCTGGGGGGCTGGTTTGTTTCGTTTCTTTCCCACCTGCCTGCAGAGAGTGAGACACATGCAATAGTGCTCCATCAGGGCCTGTCACCTCCCTTTTTGGGATGTTATTGGCAGTTTTTAACCAAATTTGAACTGGGGTGGCAGCTGCAAACTTGCACATCTCCTATAGGAATAAGTTATCCAGGGGAGGAGAGAGATGGTAGCCAATTTTCCTCCACCACCTTCAATGACAGGAAGAAGGACGGTCTTCTAATTCAGCCACCATTAGACACCAGAAAAACTTCTCAGTTAAGGTTTCTGACCTGTGTCCATGTTCTGATGGTACATCATGAAGGCCACTGTCACACTCCTTTCTTTCCGATATCTCAATTAAAAGCTCGGTCATGAGCACGCATCTGCTGGATGTGCAACTGCCCTGGTTGCAATGCCCACACGCAGTGTCATTGTGTCCTTTTGCACTGCAGCTGTTGCACCAGACCCTCACCGAGCAATGTGCTCACCTTCTGGGAGTTCACAAACTCCCTTAGAAATGGGATCATCTTTTTAGTTTTTTAAATGCCTTCCTCTTTGAGTCGTTTCATCCCTCCTTGATGCTGCATCACATTCACTCAGAGGCATTCTTTAAATGATGGTGAAACAATAATATAAATATCATTATTTAGGTCAGACTGGCAGCTGTAGATGTGGACACTGTTAAACTGGATGACGGTGATTCTGATTGAGCAAGAATCCTGCCTGCTTCCTTCTTATGCCATGCAGGTTCTGTTGCGCCTTTCCCCTTGTCTCGTCCTATTTCCTGCTTGCCCTGTAAGATAAGGAAGGGAGTGACAAAATGAGAAGCTAGGCAATTACATTGAGCAGAAGAACAGCTATACTAGGTCAGTTAGAATTCATATAGATCTGTAGCCTGCCTCCCACAGGCTGTCAATATGTGCCTAGGAGGCAATGTGAGAGGCTGTAGCTTTACTGTCCTTTATCCCACCCTTAAAGGGCCCACTGATTAGATTTCCTGAAACACAGGAAAAGCACTATTCACTTTCTTAATTCAATTTCTGATTTTATATCCACTGATCATATAGCACTTTGTTGTTTCTTTTCCACTGTGTCCAGTTTTGGGCCCCTTACCACAAAAAAAGACACTGAGGTGCTAGAGCGGGCCCGGAGAAAGGCAATGAAGCTGCTCAGGGGTCTGGAGAATAAGTCTTATGAGGAGAGGCTGAGGAAGCTGGGGTTGTTCAGCCTCGAGAAAAGGAGGCTAAGAACCTTCTTGTTCTCTACAAGTATCTGAGAGTGTAGAGAGGTGGGGGTCAGTCTCTTCTCCCAAGTCACAGGTGACAGAACAAGAGGAAATGGCTTCAAGTTGCGCCAGGGGAGGTTCAGATTGGACATTAGGAAATAAATTTTACACTGAATGGGTTGTTAAGCATTGGAATGGGCTGCCCAGGAAAGTGGTTGAGGCACCATCCCTAGAGGTATTTAAGACAGTGTTTTGTGACATGGTTTAGTAGTGTTTTTTTTAATCAGTTAGATTGATGGCTGGACAGGATGATCTCAAAAGTCCCTTTCAACCTAGACGATTCTATGATTCTATGATTTTAGTCTTTTGTTGTATGAAAGTAATTCCATACCTTGGTCTTTCTTTGTCCTGCTTTGTTCCTAATGCAGTTTTTCCTTAAGAGGCAGACCTGCAGATGATATGTAAGACATGAATACATGAAGTGTACCCAGTGGGGTTTTTTTTGTGGTTTTTGTTTTGTCATGTGTTGCTTTCCTAATAATCCCTACTGTTTGATTTTGTCGATTTCTTTTGAGGCTGGAATGTCACGGTTCATTCAGATACCTCAAATTTACAGGACAACATCATCTGTAAATTGAACTTTATTTCATAAGCTCATTAGTTAAGAAGACAAACAAGCATGGCACACAAGGGCTCTATTCCCCTTGGTATAGACTTGTCTAATATGTGAATTCACTAACTCATCACTTCATTAATTCCTGAATTTTCTAACTCACAGGTTCTCTAATTCGTAACTTGTAACTTGTGTATATATGAGGAAAATAGTTACCTAGCTGGTAGTGGGAGTTCACATCCTTCCTCCCAGGCGTCCCCTGTATCACACCAGGAAGCACAAAAGCACCAGCAGTCCAGCTGCCATTGGATCAGCTTCAAAAGCCTTTCTGGTAAGCTGACGGAATTCATACCTTCCAGCTTGGAAGTTTGGTCTAAACCATTTCTATAAGTTGGAGGATTCTGAAGAAACTTCCAGATGATGAATTTGCAAGAATGCAAGAGATGATGGTGGCAGGAGACAGCAAGCTGCAGGTGGTAATGACTGCATAATGACCTTTATCATTTCCTGACCATCCTATCCTGCCCATGGGTTGCTCCTTCTTTGACCTAGTGGCCTGCTCCCAGAATATTGTAAGGACACAATGGAACCTGTGTTTTTGTAGAATTATCCCCTTATCCCTATATCTCTTTCCTGACAGGTAATAGTTCAGAAGACATCACTGTCTATATGAAAATAGAATAATTTCTGCCTTCTTGCCTAAATCTACACGAATTTCAGCTGCTGTTTCATCATCCAGTGTACTATTGGGTCTTGCAGCAATTCTTCATAGTTTGCTACAGTCACTGTTTTTCTAAATTATATAGCATTCTCAGCAAATCCTGCTGCCTTCTCCTCTTTTCCTGGTGATTTATGAGTATGTTGACTAATGCAAGGCTGATCAGGCCTGCGCTGGGGGACTTTTGTAAAACTCTTCTAACCCTTGCCAGCATACTTGTTCATGTCCTGAAATAGTTTCAGTGTGTTTCTAAGGTATACTTTTAAAAGGGCCTTGCTGGTATTTTCCTTAGTATTTTCTACTTCCAACACCTGTTCCAAATTGTAGGTTTCAGTGATTTGGCTTCCTGCTCTGCAATTCTCTCGATCCCTTTTAATTTTGGTGTGTTGTCAAATGTTTTCAAAATGTCAGATAACTATGTATACTGCCAGGTCAGTAGGAGACTGAACCAAGACTCTGGGAATCTTTAGAGTAAAGATCATTGAAGCCAGCATGGTACTAGGCAACTCCCATTCTCCTCAGTAAACCTCCATGTACTTTTTCTGTCCAGTGCCCTAACACCATCCTATCTATCTGGCTCCCAACTGTTTACATCTTAAAGACCTGTCCCAATGTCACTGTGAAGTCCAGGTAGATGTTTCAATACATCTCCCCTCCGTGCTTACTTTTCTCATGCATCTGAAAAAAACCCCTGACTTATTTAGCAGAAATACAGCAGTTTTTTTCATCATAAAACTGGTATGAATAACTATGCCAGTGCAGATGCCAACATTATAGAGGGAGAAGTACGAAGGAGAGCAGTGTAAGGTTGGGGTTAAAGAGTGTTTGCAGGTAGCTTTACATCATTGCAGTTCATTCCAGTGTGCTGGTGTGCGTATCACAAGGAAGTTCGTGTTTCTGTTCCTACTTTGAAGCTAGAATGAGTTTTTCAAGGTTCTGGAGCTGTGCTATCATTGTATCTTTTTCATGAGAACAAATGTAAAGCTGGAAAAGCAGCAAATGATTGACAGAGAGAAGATTTGCAGAGCCGCCTTTGAATTTAAGTACCTTCCCATGCCCGAGCACATACTTGAAGTAAATCATAGCTTATTCCCTCTCACATAAATTTCTTGTACTCTGTTTTGTGGCATGTTCCTCAGGAAGAAAAAGAGTACCTCTTTGATTTGATAGAACTTCCCTACCTATGAATTATATATAAGCAACATTGTATTTTCTTCTTCAGAAGAAGAATTTTCTGCTAATGGAAAAGTCAGTTTTCATTTGTAAACTTAAGTACCTCCAATGTAAGAAAGAGTTACATGAGACCTTAAGGGCACAAAAGGCAAGTAGCTCCTCTTTACCTCTCAAATATCCTAGTTAAAGGTAAGGCTGGAATTGTTTTCTTAAGTGCCATTGTAGCATAATTGTTTACACGCTATTCTACCTACAGTTTATGACTGCTTTGTGCACTGGGCCTGTAATAAGCTCACTTTAAGAAGTTCTTATGGTTTCTGAACAGCTGCTGGACTCAAATCACATTGATTTTTAATAATTGTAGGACTTCAGGTACTCCAATTTCAGTGAGTCATCATTGCTAACATCTGATGCATTCTGCTATGAAAACTTTATTCTAGAATTTTTCAAGTATCAGTCGTTACCCTAGTATCTTTATTTTTAGGAGCAGTTGATGGATAATTGTGTTAATTTGAATTGTGACATCATTTCATAATCTTGCACGCATCAGTCTTCAAAATGTAGTAATTTAATGATTTTCCCGTGAATTTTTGTAACCATCTTTAAAATATCCATTTTCTTAGTAGGGCATGGTGTCCACACTTTCCACTCTGTCCATTTCTTTTAGTCCTTCTAGCTAGCATGTTAAAGTTCCTCACTTTGTGTTGTCTGTTCTGAAAGGTGATGTAAGGAAAATGGGCAGAAAAAGACAGTTTTGAGACAGAAATGTGAGCTAGAATGTTCTCTGGTGAAGCATCACTTTCTGATTGATGTAACTGCATTGCTGATTTTCAGCAGTTCAGAAGCCTAGAACTGCAGTATGTTTGCTTGTGAATGTTTTTGATTGTCTCTCAACCTACATTTAAATACACGCTTGGGGGGACTAATCATTTTCCCAGTGATGGTCTGACAACACGGTTACTTTTAAATACTTGGATAAACATTCAGTGATTTTGTCAGCAACGGGACCTGTTTATAACACCTCGTATTTGTTACACATTATTTTGTGTACTACTCCAATTTCTTCGCTTATGGCTTGTATTTCTGAAATCTGGATGAACTGGCAACATTTCTGCCTACCAAGCTTACAGCTACAATCCCAAGAGTTTCCCAGTGGCACACTAAATTAAAAACCAACCAGGCAACTGATGATACATGCACCCACAACTGGGAAGCAAGAAACTGGAAACTCGGTTCTGGTGCAGTACATGAGTAGTACCAGACTGTGGGGCTGTTGACTGTCCTAGAGATCTTGCAGCCTCTCCAAAGAGAAGGATAAATCCTTATTTTCTACTGTTACCTCAGGACTGAGTTTATTTTCTGATATTAACAGTATAGTCTTTACAGGATATAGGAAAAACTGTTTATTTTATAAGAATAGCCTAATGGTACATGCAAGAATTTATATTGTGTACAGTTTGCTTTGTTACATAAATATTTTTCAAGTGCCCTTGCTTCTGAAAATAAAAATATTTGGGGGGTGAAAATTCACAGTGTGGTCAGTGGTGCTGTTATTTTCATTGGCATACCTCTAGTTTTGTTCTGTTGAAGTTTTGATTACTTGATGCAACTGCAAATATCTGATTATTATGGAAACCACAGGCTTTTGTTCTTCCCAACTTCATACCCTCAAAAAGGTATTATATTCACACAGACCATTACCTTCCACACTGTCTTCCTCCATCTTTCAGAAACTTCCTAAAAACCTATCTTCTAGACTCTTAATTCCTCTATAAATGGCGTGTCTGCCAGTGCAACCTGCTCTAGGTGGACCTGCTCTGGCAGGGGGGTTGGACTAGATGGTCTCCAGAGCTCCCTTCCAAGCCCATATCATTCTGTGATTCTTGTAAGGACTGAGTTGTGCGCTCCAAGGTCTGATCCTAAACTCATGGGGGTTAGCATGGGAGAGAATCTTTCCATTACTTTTGATGCTGCAGGTCGTCTTCCTCGTGGCTGTTTCCCTAATTCAGTGTTTCAAGAGGTTCATCTCTGGCTAGAGAAGCAGATCAAAGCCCTGTCAGCTGAAATGTAAATGTGCCCCTAAAACTTCCTGGAACTAAACCCCTGAATCGCAACTCTCTTCTAGGAGTTCTTAACAAGTTTTATGACTCCTTTAACACAACAATGATCCTCATGTGAGCAGTAAGTGAGCCGTATCTTGAGCAGCAGTATTTTGATCCACCTATTGGAGAAGCTGTGTGAATGGCAGTATGTATGTTGGCTACAGGATGTCCTTAACAGGTGGCTCTGCATGATTTTGTCCGAATTTCTTCCATGGCCATTTTTACACCTGTGAAAATATCTTAACCCACAAAGTCACTGCTTTAAAGGAAAGGGAAGGTGTCACAATTACGATGCAGGGGAAAATTCAGATCCATTGATTTCAGCCAAGTTTTTATGTTCCTGTTTTTCTTCAAGGTGAAATTTGTGCAAGGTGTGTGTGGGTGGGAACCATGGGAATCAACCAAAGTAAAAGAAGTGTTTATTGAAACATGCAAATAGAGAGGGCCAAAGTCTAGAAGCCTTTTGTTGTTTCACAACAGTTTTGCCTGCATTTGTCACCACATTATCCAGCAATAATGTCTACTGTCCTAATATGCTGAACCTGAATATGCTTGTTAATTCCTCCTTTAAGCCTTCCACTTTCTGATGGGAGTGACCTCCCTGTTGACAGCTAGTGAAGAGCAATTCTATTTTCCTTAAAGTGTGAGTTGCCACCAAGCCAATTATCTGTATATCATAAATATTTGCTTAACATGCATGCATTTAAATTAGCAGTTCCAACAGTTGAAACAGTTCTTTTAAAAGCTTGGTACTTTTTTAGAATTTCTTATGATTAAAAGAAATAATCTAATTTGTCAAGAAACAGAACGGTTATTGAACAGTTATGTCACGTTTCATTTTGCCCTGCAATCAGCAAAAATGCAGAAGCTGGCCTCATCACACAGTGTTTCATCCTATGTTAGATGAAATATGAAATTCCATTGATAAGGACTTACCTCGGATCAGTCTCCACCAGCAGTATGAAAAGATAGTTTACAGCAGCATGTAACAGCTGTGAGTGAAAAATTCTATGTCCACACATACTAGTTCAAAAAACCTGTGCTATTTTATGACTAGGTTATTGCTATAACATCAAACTGATTTGGAACATGGGACAGAAAGGGTCAATTAGATCATCAACTCCAGTCCCTCACAAACTTATTTTTCAGATGTCCAATTCAGAAAAGCCCATAGGATAACCAACAGACACCTGGAGCCCCAGAAAGTTCTTTAGCCCTTTGCAACAAATTTAAGACCTCTGAACGTACCAAGGAAAAAGCAGGATCACCGTAGCCATAGGAGAGAACAATAGATTTCAAAAGGAGTTGGTATGTTTCTCAGACCTTCTGCCTAAAGCTGTTGAAGACAGCAGTCAACTGCATACGGAAAACATTCAAAACAAATATTAAAAAGTCTTAAAACTTCCTTTGTAAGACATCTGAATCTTTTATTTCCCACTTGCTAGAACCTACTTTCCGTTGAAGCTTCCTAGTTTCAGTGAAAACATCTGAAGTTTTCTTGTGACTTTTTCTTCTGTGAGTTCATTTACTGCTCTGTGTGTTTATCAGATAAAAACACAAGCACAACTATTGACGTGATGGGTCACACATCACCTGGAATGTCACAGGGAAATGATCTGGGGATCAGTAGCAGCTACTTATGGTAAGAGGATAAATAGAAGGAGCAAGGGATCTCATCAAAAGCAAGCAACATTCTGTGCGTTCAAATGCTTCTTGCAATAGTACACTGAGATGTATATATACCTAACTTATTCTTACTTTCTTAAAATGCTATCTAGAATCCCAACTAAGACAGATGCTTGATAAAGGGCCATCTAAATTATACATAATATTTTAATGTGTATAGTTTAGCTGGAACTGAAGCAGTGAAATGGAAATGTATTCAGAGATATTCTGCAGAAAAGTATTTCCAGTAGGACCAAAATCAATATTCTTTATAGTACATTATTACTGGTGCAGGAAAAAGCATCATTTCAGAGGAGTCTGCTGCATCTTCTGTTCTTTGGCCAGATGAGCCACGAAAGAGGTTTTTTAGTGAGGTAACCATGCCAGCTGGCAAGATAGGCTGGGATTATCTGTTGTAGATCTTCGCAAGGGAAATGTTCTGCATTGACAAAGAACAAACATGTTTATCAGCTGAACAGCTGTTAGCCTTTTATTCCCTCTTGCCACACAACTCTATCTGTGTCAAACTATTTACTGGGCTATCTGCCTATGAGTACCTTGTAATTCATGTATAAAAATACATTCTGTGTATTCTTTTGTGTAATATTTGCTTTTACTTCTTCAAAAGAGTCATAGAATAAAGCGAGTGTGTCTGCTGAAATGTAGGATGTGGAAATATTGGTTTTATTCTGTGAGAATGGTGCTACTATGTGTTAGCAAGTTTCAAGTTCTATTAAAGAAGGAGGAACTTATTTGTAACAAACATTATGCTCAGTCATATAAGTCTTCTAAAAGTGAATTTAAAATTGTTTCCTAGCACTGCCTCGGGAATTCCATACTTGCAACAGAAATTATTTTAATCAGAGCTTTTGAAATCACATTTTTGTGTGTCTTATTTTCCTTTCATTTGGTACTTTTTAGTTCCCAAGTTATTGCTGGTCTATAGAATTTTCACAAGCAAACGGTTTTTTGTCAGTCTTTGTACTCTGAAATAGTACTCGATATTGAAAGAACTCTAAGAGACCACTTATGGTATTTATTATCACTCATGCTTAATATTTAACTGTAGGCAAATAGTACTGAATAACAGACAATCTGATTACTTTAAAACGATGCACAGAGGGAAATATTGTCATGTTCTTTATCTGCTTTTAATTTTGCTTACCAAAAAAAGACCTCATGTCACTCTCTGCTTATCAGTATATAAATAGAATTGTTTTGATCTAGGCGTATCAAGATCTTCCTGTCATGTGTGTCTTAGAAGACCATGGAAAGCTAGAAAATAAATGAACCCATAAAATGCAGATGGCAGATGTGCCAAAACAATGGCCTTTTAGCCACAGGCACATCTTAGACTCAAACTGTATCTCATAACTAGCTGGAGGCTGTACGAAGACAGAGGCTGATTAATAATCCTAATTCCTCTCTGCTGAGGCTGACGTTACTTGGGAATTTATTTGCAAACTCACCCCAGACACTTACCCAAATGTAGCACTCGCAATATCGTCATTTCTGGCCTGTAAACACTCCCATGGATTCTCACAGCTTTCTGAAGTAGGTTTTATGTGCTTTGTGTCTGCAATCCATCTGGGATTTTGTTATTTTGGCTGTTTTTAAAATAGAGATTAACACCGAGAATCTGAGAACTGAAGGGAAGGAATTTTTAGCCAGTTCCATTTTTGTTGCTATTGTTTTATATGAATGCCTCTATTTGAGTCAAAAGACTTCAAAATGTTTTGGAAAAAATACGTTATTGCTATTAAAGACTTTCATGCTTTTATCTTCTGGTAAGGATCAAGATGTCACTTTAAAAGTCCATCGTTTTCTTAAAAAAGGAAGATGAGATTACATTGTAAAGTAAGAAACTAGTAAAAGCATGAGTCTAGTCTGTGCACACAGTGAAAACTCCTTTAAAAGGATATTAAGATTACAAGTTAAGTAATCAAAAGTTAGTTACAACATGGCAAAATTAAACTGATTGGTACAACTTTAATCTGCCCTCACTGTGTACGTGTGTTATAGGTACTATTTGGACATAATCACCAGGTGTTTCTTCTACAAGACGTTCCCTTCATTCCGTGCATGTATGAGATAGTGCACCTTCAGTGACAAGGTGGGATTTCGTTACTGATTGTATCCCCAAACCTTTCTTCCTGCACAGTCAGTTGTTGCTTTCAAGGGAGAATGGCTAGTCCTTTTATGGGCTTTTTTATGTTTCCCCCATTGCAGTGTATGAACGCTATATAAGCATTAAGACATTTAAATTCATAAAAGCATTGTAATGTGAAGATAATTTTATGATCCCCGCTTTACAGATGATGGCGCAAAGAGATTAAATTAGAGAATACCCACTAATTCTGTGTATTCAAAATAAGATACCTAAGAACTCGTGTTTTAGAGAGTTCAGCATTTGTGGATAGTTTGTGGGCTCTGGCCAGTGCTCAGTGACTCGCAGCTGGTAGTGCTCAGCATTTCTGCAAATCTAATACTGGGGTCTCAAGTCAGAAATCCCAATAATGAGGAACATAACAGTAAGTGACCACCTGTGAGAGTTTGTTCAAAGGGACTTGCCTAGCATCATTTGGGAACTCTGTGGTAAAGACAAGGTCAGAACCCACTTCTCCAGGGTAGCATTCAGCTGCTTTACATTTGAGAGCATCCTCTCTCTTCCTTATTCACTAGACAATATGTAACTTCTGCAACAGATGCAGTAGGGTTTCTGCAAATGACGATGTCATTTACTGAACAGTCCCAGTTCACCATTAGAGCAAGACTTATTCTGTGCACAGAAAAAATTAGGGTCCTTCAGAGGAAAATGTTAAAATCTGCAGCCAGGGAGGAAGGAAGGGAGATGATTATGATTCAATTTTGTATTTTCTGTCTTCGGGGTGCTTCTGCATTGTCCTCAAAGAGGCTCCCACATGCCCCGCTTTCAGATTCTTTGGGTAACACCAGTAACATTTGGAAAAAGCCTGGCATGAAAGAAATCCCTTCCATCTGCCACCTGCATCTCCACCATTTGAGTTAACTGCTCGGCTGGTAACAACAGCAGATTGCTATCTTCCTATTTCACTAGAGAATTTCATGGATATTTGCTGCAGCAGGGAAGCATTAAGTGTCCAGGTGAAATCTTAGTTTCCATTGTAGTCTCAAGAGTTTGGGAATGGGAACAGGACATTCACTGATTCATTTCCCTTCCATTGCTCGGGTTTACCTCCTCCTTATCTTTCAAAAGCTAGTCTTCCCTCTGTACTTACTTCATCTTCTATTCTTCTTGCCCTGCCTCAATCCAAGACACATTGGCCCAGGCTTCTTGTCACCTGTCCTGTTCTCTTGATCCAGGTTCCACAAAATTTTTCCAGATTCTCTTATGAATTTTAGCCTTCTTTTCATCTTCTTGACATATCAGTTCCTATCCTGTCTTCTCAAATCCTGGTCAGATCTCTTTCTGGCATCTCTTGCCATCACTCCACTGAACACACTGGAGTTTGGAGCCAGCGTCTCCCACAACCTTCAGCTCCCAGTCTTACTTCCCAGCATCTTCCGCTCTTTTAATTACCAATCACTGCTTCCCTCTTATATCTCCCTTGGAGTTCTGCATAGCAGTCTCTGGCACTGCTTCATCCCAAATTTAGCCCTTCTTTGCTTGTAGTCCAGTCAAGCAGCTACTTGTCCCATGAAGTTTTAGTGCTGTCCATGTGGTGGTATAAAAAAATGTGGATCTGAAAGAGCAGGGAGAAGACAGTTCTCACACTGCTAGTGCTCAACCATGCCCTGATACAAAACTTCAGGTCTCTGCAGCACTTGTTCATGGCATGTGCTGGTGGAAGAGTGCGCGTAGAGTCCTGTGACTGGGAAGGAACAAAACACACTGCTGCCCAGGGTCCTCTGGCTTCAGATGCTGAAGTATAAAAATTCATCGAGGATGGGTGAAGAATTGCAGTGGCTTGCAATGTAATCTAAATTCAAATGAGTTTTTATGGATCAGAATGGAGCATGTCCCCAACACAAACTGTACCACACCTGTGAGATTTTCTATGTCTGATCAGTAGCATAATTAAACAGTCCTGAAGATGTTAAGGGCAATGAAGTTCTGTTTGCTGTGCATTTCAGCTTACACTGTTGAACATGTTCAACATGAGGCACACAGTGCATAAAACGTAACATTTACCCAGTTATTTCTGTCATGATTTGCATTTGTCGACCTTTCTCAACATGTATTAGAATCAACCTTGAAAGCAGGCAAGAATTACAGATCATCCCTTACATTGCTATAACTCCCTGGCATGGGATGGAATAAAGCTTGATCTCTTAGATTGTACACATTAAACATGTAATGTTTCTGTTGTGCTTAATTTAACTGAGTAGCCTCTGTATTCCATGCATCTAAATTGTTCTTATCTCCAACATATATATGTCTGTACAGCAGACACGGGTCAAATATACTATTCAATTTGAAGAACAATGTAGAACATTTCTCATTTTCCTTGCTGCATCATGTTAAAGCCATAACTTGCAAGCTGCCTTCTCTGGAATCCTATTTGTATTTGCTTCTGTAAAGTATCTGACATCTTTTTGGCAAGCTGTTAAAATACAAGGCATTACCTTTTACCATGGAGTAATCATGAGCTCAACTTGTCTGGGCACAATAAGAACATACTTAGTTTTAAGTTAAAATGTGCTTCTGATTAGGCACGACTTCATGACAACATCTAAATGTTCTCTAGAACTGGGTCCCTAGCTGTGTTTGAACTCATCTTTAAAGAAGTCACTTTAAATCATACGTTTTGTATCTTTATTCTAGACTCTTACGTATGACTAAGTGAAGCAGTTAGCTGGCCAACAGTTTTGTAATCATTTCATAAAACAGGCAACCGGGAGCCTTAGCTTATAAACCCACGTTTCCATTTCTCAATTCACTTCATGTTTTTTTCATGTTACTTTTGTACCCACCTTTTTCAGATGCATCCTAGAAAACCTTAGCAAGCTAGACTTGCTGAGATCATGTTGTAGGTGTGGGTTGGAGGAATTCCACGGAAGACATTTACAGGACATATGTGAGGCTAAGGTATGGTGTAGCTGTCAGGCCTCTTGCTTCTCTGTTGAATTTAATGATAATTCAAAATTATACAGGTACCTAGCCTTCTTCTCCTGTAGATCTCTCTTAAAGGAATTAGATTTTAATGCATTTATTTGATCATGTGGGCTTCGTTGGCTGATGAATGGAAGTGGGAATGGCAACACGGCCAAAAATTTCCTATAATTTTATCTTAACTGATAACTTTTCCCCCTGTATTTCACTTTTTCTAGCCATTTACCGAATGGGATGTAGGAAAAAACCTGCAAAGACAAATTAGTTGTTAGATTTTACCATTTGTTTTACCTCAAAAAGAAAATGAAGAGTGTGGCCA
This sequence comes from Thinocorus orbignyianus, assembly GCA_013400375.1. Lineage (NCBI taxonomy): Eukaryota > Metazoa > Chordata > Aves > Ciconiiformes > Thinocoridae > Thinocorus > Thinocorus orbignyianus. The sequence continues at coordinate 1,690,649 of VXBW01005683.1, forward strand.
TATAGAATCCACTGCAAAAAAAACCCAGTTTATTTTGAAATTTAAAAAAAAAAAATCAACTTTAAAATATCCTCTTTCAAAAATGATTACAAGTCAAGAAACAATTTTACCAACTTGCCTTCTACCCTACCAGAAAGATACAGCATTTCTTTAACACCAGTTTGTAAAAATCCCCAAAGCCTAAGTGATTCTTCAGCACTTCCCTTGTAATATAGGAAGCCTTTATTTGCTAGTCATAGCATTTTATGCCCACATAACTGTTTGTCTCATCAAAGCATAAAACCCCATTTTTTGGGACAGCTGTTTTTCAGTCACCTTCAGAGTACAGTAGCGAGAAAAAGTCTATTTTTAAAGAATTTAATTTGGCACTCTGCAGTTCCTTAAAATATATTTCTTTTATCTAGAATTGTGGCAGAAATCTGACCTCACTCTACTCCTTCAATAAAGACAGAATGTGCTGGGGGTTTTTTTGCAATATGACAATTATAACACCAAGAATGTATTTAAATGGGGTTTTTTTTGTATTTTAACTATGCTTATTCGGAGCATTTGACTGTAAGGTCAGACATGTCTTCATGTCTCCAACTGAGCTAGATCTACTGATTCCCTCTCACAACTATTTATTACTATCTTCCTCCCAACCATACAGCTTCCTTCCCTTCAGATGACCTGTTTTCAAGTCTCCACTACTCTACTTTTTCTGTCTCAGCCTACATGGAGAATATCTGTCCAACTCCTTGGCAGGACTTAATGTAGATGTCTGTCCCTAAAAAGTGACATTTTTTCAGAGCCTCAAACTGCTATCGCTTTTGGTGGTTGGATGCTTAAACCTCTTACCATACCTTTGGTACCAACAATGCAGTATGGTTATAACTTACATGGGAATGATGTCAAAATGTGATCCCACATTTTGCCTTAATAGAAAAAATAGGAGCATATTCACTTTGCAATGAATCTGCCTGGAAGGGCATTTTGCCTGCCTGTTACACATTGCAGAATTTAGGCCAGCGAGTCAGGATACTCTACTTATAATTATTTAAGGCAAAACTACCTGCAGCAGAAACAGCTGGAGGAAAATCCCTATGGAACATTTAATCTTTCAGTTGAAAGCCCAAAGTGATTTCCCTTTTCAGTTTTCAGGTGGTTAATTTCAACATAGAATTTACTTTTCTTATTCTTTTGATGAAATTGCACATTTTTCCTGAAAAAGAGGTGCAGAAATACTCACATTTGTGTGAAAAAAGTTTTCCTCCCATTTTAAATGGATATTTATTTCTTTTTTAGTGTCTCTATACTATTTCTGCCTATTTTGACGCTATAAATGAAATACAGACACTTCATAGGCCTTATACTAGTATCCTCTAGTGTTGAATATCGTTAAGGTAAAGGTCAGCTTGCATTCTTATAATGAATAAAACTGGTATTTTCATTAACATAGCAATAATTACTTCTAGCTCAACAGATTAGACTGGCCTCGTGATTTTTTTCCACCAATTTCTGTTATAGGCATATTTTTCCATTGCTGTAATTTACAGAGGATTTAAATATAATTTAGAGCTTGCTTCATAGTAGGTGTTGATTTTTCTTCTTGTTCAACAACTACAGATGCGGTCCTTCAAGACATGCTTATGTGGTCTGTCTGCCTGAACCTGATATGTATCTTATTTTAAAAATGTTAGGATTACATTACATTTATACTGTTTGCTTCTATATAAGTCTGCTATAGTTCTTTTAGTAGCTGAGATTTTTTTTTCATCTGCTGCAGAATTTCTAAGACCAGCTTCTCCTTCTTCTTTAAATCCCTGTCTTTCTTTTTCCCAATTATGTCTGTTTTGTAATATCTATCATCACTGTATTCAAAACCTTGGTGCAGATCTTTTAAAGTCAACCTGTTGTGAAACTTCATAACAGCTGTCAGTGATTATTCTGCCTTTTTCATGTTAGAATAAGAGCTTCATGGAGGCAAATATGTTAGCCTCAAGGAAGTCTGTGTGCAACACTGCTGGAAATTAGGTTTCCATGATTCTCCTGTTCTTTCACTCTTCCTTAGACATCCAGCATGAGCAAGAGACAGAGGCAGGATACTTAGCTGGATGGACTATTAGTTCGAGTAATTTCATACGTTCTTGTCTACTTAAGCCTTGCTCTTAAAAATGCTGGTTCCCCCCATCTCACAGCAAGAGTGAAACACATTTTGTATTTCCTACATACTCTGCGTTTTTAACTACAAATTGAGTCCCACCAGCAATTCCATTTTTTTGCATTGCAGCCAGCAACCATACTATTACAAGTTTTTATCAGTTTTCTTAGAAGACATGTATATATTCTGATAGTATTTCCTTTTCTCAAGAATTCACCCCCTCAGATTTGCTTCTAGGCTTTACCTAGGAATATTATCACCCAAACCAAGCTAAAAAGCCCTGTTCTGCAGTTGCCTAACTCTGTAAGTGTTTAATTTCATCAGCACCTCTCCAGTTGCCTTGAAAGTTTTCTAGATGATTGGAGATCTGAAGGTAATAAAAAAAATGCCGTAGGGGTCAGCATGTGCAGACATCCTGGCATTACTCAAAGACTTATAGCTTAAGAAATTAATTGATATCTTCATATTTAATAGTCCTTAGTAGATTTTCCTCCAGTTTCTCTTTGAAAAGATATTATTGATTAGTTTCTGCAACATCCTGTAAATAACTGGTATCTTCTGTAAATTAAGCATTTGTTGTATGAAGTATGGTATCCTTGATGGTGGTATCCTTTACTTACCTCCTGTGGTTTCCTGTAGTGCTCCTTCTAATACATGGACTGTATTAGAACTGTTATGTATATTTCTTTCATATTCTCTTAAGTTAATGCTTGTTAAATAGATTTCTGCCATTCCTCCTCTATCTTTTTGTTCCAGGTTGAAAAATCAATGCTGATTTTACAGATGTCTAGTAATCATAGAATCATAGAATGGTTAGAGTTGGAAGGGATCTTAAAGATCACCAAGTTCCAACCCTCCTGCCTTGGGCAGGGACTAGAGCCGATTGCTCAAAGCCCCATCCAGCCTGGCCTTGAACACTTCCAGGGATGGGGCTTCCACAGCTTCTCTGGGCAACCTGTTCCAGTGCCTCACCACCCTCACAGTAAAGAATTTCTTCATAATATCTAATTTAAATCTCCCCTCTTCCAATTTATAACCCATATTAGTGTCCCAGTCTAACTAGATCAGTGCCTTCCTTCTTCATAATGCTGACCACGATCCATCCAGATGCTGCACTTCTTCCTGTTGAGGTCCCCTGCATGGTCCAAGTTGGTAGCTGTTAATTTCTAATGCTAATGATAATAATGACCATTTCTTATGAACAGGCCTTTCCCCTAGTGCGATTTCAGACACTTTGTTTTAAAATGTGGGTGAGATCTGCCTATTTTTAGTGTTGCGGTTCAGTGGCAAGAACACTTGCTATGGAAATGTGAGATTTGGAAACAGTCTCTTCAATGGTTAACAGAGATTCAAACTTAGGTGCCTCACCAAGGCACAGATGCAAGGGGAAGAAGTGCTGTAGCCTGGAATTAACATAGAGGTCTACTGATTAGGGCATTCTC